>JANIJI010000061.1:6842500-7442500 GCA_024500535.1 Leptonema lineaticorne | reverse complement strand
CTAATTAGACTCAAATATTTTAATTTTTATATATCTAATTCATATGCAATTTTAAAATATTCGTTTAATTCGTATATATATTGATTAATTTAAAAATTCCTATATATAACTTATATTATTAATTTTAAATATGTTTCTCGTATCACTCAAGGGCATACATTTTTAAGATATTTATTCAAACTATGCTGCAATATAATGTCTTCATTCTTTAGAAATATGTTCAGCATTTGTGTAAATTGCAATGTTGTGAACGTTGAACGCGTAATTAGACTTCATACTATTTTTGGTATTGGAGATTACTTTTTTCTACTAGCAACATTGTAACCTTTACTTTGTAGGTTAATCGTTGTTATTTCCTTCTCTTCGCTTTTAAATTAGAATCGTTTCTCGTTCAACATAATTTTGCTCTGAAACGATTCAAAAAAGAAGATCATTCCACTTTTAATACATATTTTACACGGTTTACTTATAAAATTAAAGAAAAATTTTCATTTTTGGTTTGTATTTTTTGTTTATATCCTGAACAAATATATAAAAAAAAATATCTTAGTCAAATAAATTCATATTTTTATTTAAAAAAATACAGTAAAATATATTGTAATACATTTCAATATTATGAAGCAAAATAAAAAATAATTAAATGATGTTAGTTTAAACTAAAAAACTCAGATCATTTTAATAACATATCTTCCATAAGAAAAATTACAATTTTTCGTCACAATAGACTTTTAGGTTCTATTTGCATTTGAAAATAACTCAATCAATATTCAAGGATATTTTTACTAAAATATTTCTCATTACATTGAGTCTTTTTGTTTAAAATGAATAAAATACTATAATATAATGTCAGCAATAATTTATAAAATCTTAATAATTTGAAAAAAATATAGCTTGTTTGAAATTTACAGTAATATAGTCTATTAAAAATAGTTGTAGATTAGTAAGTGACGGTTTCTTTTATGATTATTATAAAAAAATAAAAACTGAAACCTTATTTCAACCAATTTTAATAGCAAAATGGTTGATTGATCAATTTATTCAGGCAATAAAATATGTTAAATAAATTTTTGATAAATTAATAAAACATCATCATTATCATTATGTTCAAACAAATTTTAAACAATTCATTGAAATATGAATTCATCGAAACATGTCGAATATAAAACCTTTTTTTTTTAATATATAACTATGAATTTGAAATAAAACCAGTTTATTTTAAATAACTTCATATATTTTAAAATAAATCAAGTGTTACAAAAATTGAAGATGTTACACAAAATGTGTAAAAAAATCATATATTTTGTAAACTGAAAATTAAAGTACATCACTATATTATAATCAGAGGCCGTTTACGAAAAAATATACACCGTTTCTCAAAATCAAGTTGAGGTGTAATTGGTCACAGTTGTGGCAAGGCATTTTTAAAAACTACTTCGATTAATCGTATTCCATTATATCAAATTAAAAAATTGATAAAACAATAATAATAAAAAAAAACTCTGCGTATATTTATATAAATATTTTATATAAAATTCTAAATTGGGCTGGCATAAATATTGGAATAAAAATATCAAAAACGTTATTTATTTTCATACGTTCACTGATACACACTTTCCCGAGTCGAGCAAAAATAAAAAAAAAACAATAAAAATAGTACAATCAGTCAAAAAAATTACAATAAATATATACATATACTAGAAAAATACAAATAAATGTTAATTGATGAAAAATCTATGTTTGACTATGTCATATTTTAAAATATACAACCGTATACTACACATTATATTGTTTCATGTTTTTTTTTTACTTTCAGAAATATGTACAAAAATCTATTGTAAAATTTCACATAAATGTGTAAAAAGTACCCGATTGACTTCATTTATTTTTCAATGTTAATAATAACAATTAACAAACCCCCTTTCCCTTCCCTCACGTATCGAATATGTGTGTATGTGCGCGCACATATATTTATACATCATTCATTACATCTTCTAAATTATTTCCAACGTCTATTCTATAAAATCTATCTTATTTATTTAAATACAGAATATATATATATATATATATATATATATATATATATATATATATATATATATATATATAATCTAAAGATAAACATGGCCATCAAAATGACTAATGGCATCCCATTAATTTCTTGATACCTACGTTTACATTACGATCAAATTCATAATAATTCAATCATAAAATATATATTTCATTATAAACAAAAAAAAAAAGGAATACATCAATGATAATATTTACATAAATATGGCAAACAGCATACATATAGGGTATATTGATTCATTATTATTATTGTTAATTCAAATTTTTCATTTCATAACTGAAAGAAATGAAGTACGAACGCATTGAAATTGTTTTAATTAATTATAAAATATTATAAAGTCACAGAGTGTATTTTTTTGTTTTGGAATTTGGTATTAATTTATAGCACACATGCAATTATTGTAAAATATAAAAAATATAGGATATAAAAGAAAAATAAACTATAAATGAATATAAAATAATTCTAATATTTACAAACTTAAAATTATAAACAATATAAATATACTATGTAATGCCAAATTTAAATTCATCTCGAGTCATTTGTTCTCGCAATTCTTATAAATTTATAAAAAAGTTTTTAAAGCATTTTTTATCATGAAAAATTTGAACTAAACTTGAATAACTATAAATTTTATTAAAGCATAAAATATCTGCAATATCTAGTGTTATACTTTGCTTTATATTGCTCCTCTATGTACCCATAAAATGACAACTATTTAACATTTTATCACATCTATCACATTAACTACATAATCAAAGATATATAAACATTTTAATGTTATAATCGATAACAGTTTAGCCATCGGTAAGGCCTTGTCTTTTTTCTTCCTCAAGCATAGCATCCAACTCATCTGTAAGATTAGCAAGCATATTTCCAATATCATTTAAAACATCTCCAGGTTCAGCCGTTAAACTTAGTCCAGTGTGAGTTTGTTTTGGTGTTGTAGGATTAGTTTTGTCCTCACACGTTGATGTATCTTGCGAACCTTGATTTCCTGGTGAATTTTGCGCACTACCTGGTGTATTTGGATGGCGTGGAGGTAAAGCAGTAAGAGGCAAATTGCTTCTACTAAAATCTGCAGTATGTGGTCGACTACCTAACTGTCCACGATTTTGCTTTATTGTGCCAGCGTTTTCATTCGCAAATGGTAAACTATCTGATTCTGTACTTGAGCTTGACTGAAAATAAAAATAAAATTATTGTTTTTTAAACTATAATATATTTTATTATTACGTATATATTTATATTTAATACCTTAAAACTAGCGTCAGATCCATTTCTGCTCTGAGTAGTTAATGTACAAGAAGGTATTGCATGCTGACCCCAGGTTCGAGGAGGTGAAGCAGGGGCAGGTGCAGGAGGTTCTAAAGCTAAAGTTGTACCTTCTAATAAGGACACACTACTAAGACTATCAGAACTAGGATATGCAGGAAGACTTAATGGTAATGGCCGTCTAGCACCTTTTTGACCTAAGTCTTGGTGCTTTTCTGCATGGATCTCTACCGTTGTTTGATGTGTGGTTCCATAATTAGGCGAAGGATACTGTAATTACATAAAGATATAATAATAAATAATTATAAATATTACGAAATTAAGAAATATAGTAATACTAACCGGATGCCCATAGCATCCCATATTATTATAAGGTTGAGAAAATGGTTGACCACCTAAACCTACATGTTCCATTTGAACAGTTACTTGATCAATGCCAGGATTAGAACTCTGTCTTTTAGGAGGTTCAGGTGGCATCTTTTTACTCATATTAGGACTAACAGCATATACTTGTCTCATTTGTGCTAAATGTTCACTTTGAATAGGATATCCCATCTTATCAACTGGATATACAACGTTTTGGAATCCTTCCATTAAATATTTAGGAGATTTTTCATTAACATCTTGGAAAATTACATTTTCCCTAACAGTTTTTGTCGTTGCACTTATTTTAGCAACTGGGCGAGGCTTCACTAAACCTCTAGGTCGAGGCAATGTTCCGCCGCCCTCATAATTACCCAATATCGCAGCTTCATTTGTTGGAGTAATATCACCATCGTCATATGAACGTCGCCACGTTTGTAAATTTGGTTGATTGACGTTCATATGAGTACAATAATAAGCTTGGGTGTTATCTGGAGAAAATGTCAAATGAGTAACACGTTCAGATGCATCTTCCAAGCTTTCTAACGATTTACCTCTTGGTTGTCGTATCTGTTAAAAATATTAATTATATTACTATCATATAACAAGTGGAATTGTATTAACATGATAAATAAATATAAAAATATAATATTATAATTGATAAGGAAAAAAGCATGCTATTAAAAATATAACTATAATATGTCAAGAATTTTAAAAATATATATTATATAATTAATGTTTTAGTAATTTAGTTTTGATTAAATTTAAATAAAGATAATTAATTGTATACCCTAAAAAGCTCAATATACTTCTTCGATATAATTCAGTATTAATGAATAAAATTGAATAATAATAAAAAAAGACTATGAAAATCAGAATGCGGTCTTATGATTAAAAGCTAAATATTAAAGCTCTAATATGCGTCAGCTAAAGGAGCTAATATTGATAAATTGTATAAAATAAAATAAATTAAAATGACGTGACAAATATTAAAGTGATTGGCATTCTATTAATTATAATGATGATGATGATATCCATAAAAATGGATACAGTAATGCAAAAATATACAAAATTATTTATTAATAATAAATCAGTGCAAAAGTTGACGTTCTTTTTATTATTATCATTACTTTTTTTTTGCAAGACTGGATCTTTTAATTATATATAACTACACATTAAATTATTTCATTTTAAATATGGCGTATATGTAGTCACCATTTTCAAATACTTAACACATTGGGCGTCCGCAGGGGATAAAAATATTAATTTTCCAATAAAACATTCACATAGTATCCTTCAGATCGATAATATCGTATGAATAAATAAAAGAATCGTAAAAGAAAAGAAAAAAGACGCAATAACACAAGCAAATGGATATAAAATAATATTATTATATTATATGATTTTTATGACCTATAATAAAATTATTTAATTGAACCTTATAATCTTATTACGAAGGATATTAATAACCCTATATATATACACTACATTATTTATTTAGAAAAAAAAATGCCCGCGAACACCCCTGAACGTATAGAACATACATATATCTCACCTGTATTGGCACTAGATCTGTACCACTATGTGACGTGGTTGTGTTAAATGGCACTCCAGGATGATTCTTCTGATAAAATTGTATTTGTTGACCGTGATGATAGGTGGCACTTATACAACGGGATTGCTGAATTTCCCAAGGATGCTGATAAGCGTGTAGTGTTGTATGAACATATGATCCAGGTGTTATATCACCTCCGCTCATAGGCGACGGTGTCATTAACATATCCTAGTCGTATGCAATCAATATTGTCAAATTTTGATTCCGGTTTTTTTTGTATGTTTTTAAATCCAATTCATTGTTCAGTATTTGTTTTGATGTTCCATATAAATTCGAAGCATCCAAATGGGTAGTAACATTTTTGTTTTTCATTGATCGAATTTGTGTATATCGCCAATCACGCAGTGTTGTGTGATGTGAGGTGATGGAAAAAAAAAGAAATAAAACATACACATGCAAAAAGATGCTTACATTTTTTTTTACTAAAATAAATTAATATTTACGTAATTAAATTATGAATGGACTTATGAGAAAGAATGACAGTGGAATATTACATTAATTGAATCGATCATATAAAATTTGTTGTCACGTTCTTCGGCCACATCGTACTTATTATAGTCATAATTCAATAAAAATTATATTCATATCGATTTTAAAGGATTTTTTTAAGATATAAAAGTACTACTAATTATTATTAAAATGCTAGTAATATTATTATAAGTTAATTATTAATTAGAAAAATAAGCAGAAGAAAACCATTAATAGCAGCCAAAGTATAATATATATATATATATATATATATATATATATATATATATATATATATATATATATATATATAAAAGTAGTTATTCAGGAAACCAAGCATATTTTTTTATGAAAACAATTTATATTTTTAACATTCAAATAATGCAATATTATAGTCAACAAAATGGGGCTGTGAAAAGTTTTATTGGGCAGAGGAATTTATTATACTTGCCGATCGAGCAAAGTAAATATAGAAATATCCAAAATTTTATAAAATATCGGTATATTTACAAAAGATGAAATACGCATGATTTACAACCATTAAATCAGTAAATTATAATGGATTTAAATCAAATGTAAATTAAATTGGATGATTTTCTTACAGAAATTGGTTAGTAAATAGTTGATGAAAATTTTGGATAACATTTAATAGATAGCTATATTATAAAATTGAAATGTGAATGAACGATCGAAAAAATAAATAAATAAAAAACACGTATAAAACCTAGAAACGAAAGAACACAGCCACACGCATTGGTAACAAAATACAAATAAAAGGATTGTAATTGAAAACTAACATTTCATTAGTGCAATCAATTTAATTAAGTTATTATTCAAGAATAATAAATATATATTGTAATAGATGTATACCAATTAAATAGATTACACGAAATTTCGCAAAAATTCAATAAAGCAAAATAAAATAAGGGATAAAAAACGCGTATACTAACATGTGTTTGTCCGGTGTGTGGATGTTGCAATCTACAGCTATCAGCAGAGCTTTGTAAACTAATACTACGTTTCCCTGTTCTAATGTCTTTGACTCTTTTGATCGCCAGTAAAAATTTCTTCTGATGACCAAGTCTTACTATTCCGGCATCTTCTAAGTCCTCCCATGCTAATTGTGTAGCATCTTGTACCGTCATATAACCTTGAGATTTGAGAGCAGGTCCATATTCTTCTAAACGCAGTAGCCTCAACCATTCATCTAGAGAACCCTATAATATAAATAAAAAATAATTAGATTAATATATTATCTTTAAAAGCATGTAATTTACATTAATTACCATATCGTACATATATTATTTACAATTTATATTGAAATTCTTTGAACAGAAAAAGAATTTACTTACAGGTATATAGTCTGGTAAATTATCAGGAACATTAAGATTGTCTATCTCAGTTTTGAGTCGTTTTCTATGATTTGGTTTCTTGATACCAATAGCTGTGAGATCCTCTGGTGTCATTCTAGTAATGGTAGGAAGATCATAACCAGCTGCTACAAATAATTGGGTATATTCCTCAAAATGTAATTCTGATAACCAGGCGTGTATTAAATCATGGTCCTGAAAATATTTAAAAATTGTATAGTTGATGACAGACAAAAAGCATAAAATTTTAAAACAATTGTTGCGAACACAATAGCATATTCCAGAATGAATAATAAGAAGATAAAAATAAAATAAAAATTGCAATAAAACAAAAAAATATTAGACTTGCAAATATAGTGAATTAATATTCCAAGGCTTAATTAAATAAAGACGCAATAGTTGTTCATTCTTTTAACAGATGGTTTATTTCACGGATCTTTAAAAAGAATATTTTAAATTTGAAGTCATAATTGGAGTAAAAATGCATATGCATATTTTCATGTATAATAATGTAATCTTAACCATGAAATAAAAAAAGATATAAATTATTTCAGAAAGATCTAAAATCAATGTTTTTTTTCTATGATAATAAGGAACTTGGTATGGTGCCAAGCATATGGGGTTTACAATAAAACTATTTATGAGTTTGAATTTTGAATGAAAAATTTATGTTATAGTAGATTTAATAACATACAGGAAGCCCTTGGCAGATGAGTCGATCGATTCTTGTATTATCAGAACTAAGCGAACAGGAACTTAAAGAACATCTTGCAGCAGCTGGACAACCAGAAGCTCTACCACTATCTAAAGAAGCGCTGCTATGGCGAGATCCAGAACCAGCCGATCCAGATGATGATCCGGGACTGTCTCTTCCAGGACTCTATAATATTTTTATTATTTCATATAAATATTAAATACAAATAGTTTATTTTGTTTGAGAATTGCTTAATTTATTACCTGGGTCATATCAATGCCCTGATCTTCTTGTAATGCCAACTGGTGATGATAAAAGACTGCAGTCTTATGTGTGAGGGGTCCAGGTGGAGGAAACGTAAATGCTGGAGCTCCTCCTCCTGCTCCGCCAGATCCTCCCGTTCCAGCTCCAGGACTTTTACCACTGCCTCCACTAGCTCCACTAACAGTGCTTCCATAATCGGAATGATCATCTAAATACGCACATACATGAGATAATTAAAAATCGAGAAAACTTAATAGAAATAAGATAAGCCATCATCATATATACCTCTAATTGGTGCCAAAGGCGTATCTGGTGGATGTAGAAAGGCAGTGTCTTCACTACTAGCATAGCCTTGAGAAGAACCAAAACTAGTGCCAGAAAGACGATGTTGTGCTCCTGTAGCATTTGCAGTACCTGTATTACCGAAAACATCGGGTACAGCCGGAGGAGCTACCCGCTTTACTTGCGGTGCGGGTTTCCCACTCCTAGACATACCTCCCACTGCAAAAGAAGAAAAACAAAAATTAATATACATGTACTTTCTTCATTTATTTAATAAATCGTCTTTTTTTACATATAATTATGATATTTGTATTTCTTTAATGTCTAATGTTATATATGGAATAGCAATATAAAAAGTTCCAAGGTAAAAAAATCTGAATAAGAAATATTAACAATAACGTTATATATATATATATATATATATATATATATATATATATATATATATATATATATGGTATATAAATATCTATATCTATAATATTAAAAGAAAAGAAGAGTTATACGCTTAACAACCCCTCTAAGCATACTAACAGCTAATGCACGCTATAATTAACGCTGAAAGATATCATACACTCGAACATCGAGGGGAAATTTTTGAACAAAAAAGCTTTCTCTTTCATTAGTGTAAAAGAACTAACGAAGGTACTGAATGTATTCACCACGAAAACTAAAGAACAATTATTGAAAGTTTATGTTATAAGAGTTTAACTTTGATATTTAATACACTATGTGATATTTCAAAACATAATTTAATACAACGATTAAGGTAAATTATGTTAAAAAAAAATGAAAGGTTCGACATCAAAAATATCTATTAAAGATAATCAGATTCGTAACTGGCTAGGAACTAACCTAAGTCAACTTATAATTAATATTATTATTACATATCATTAGTTATCAAAGTTGAATATAGAGGAAGAGAAGATAATTTCAACATAGTGATGATCAGTTACATGATGATAATTATCACAACTTATAATATTTCACATATTTGTATAAATACATATATTAAATAGGTTATATAAGCAACATGAGTGCATAATTAAGTCGTAGTATTAACATAAAAAATAACATCTAGATAAAACACATATATGCATAATTTAATATTTATCATAAATATATTATTTTTATGAGGTTACTAACAAGTAGTTAACGTATTTAAATAATTTAAGTAAGGAAAAAGCAATATGTGCATAATAATTACTTATTGGTAATTATTATGCACAAATCACAAATATTCTTAATTTGTATTTTTTTCCAATTTAAACTCATTGGTAAATTATTCCAGATTGCTTTTAACAACAACACGTTTCAAAATAAGCAGGATGGTAAATGGTTGATAATATTAAATTCTTTTTGATGTTTTGAGTAATATTTATATAAAATTTGTATTATTACATTTAATAACTTTTGATCAAAACCATAAATATATAGTACATATGTTCTAGCTTATAATTTTATTTAAAAATCTATAATAGAAGGGACATTAAAAGCATTAACATAAATAATAAACGGTTAAAGAGTTTATTTAACTGATATTTTAAAGAAAATCATTAGTGACATCTGATTATTTTTTTTCTAATCGATAAAATGTCAAGATGGCAAAACATGATCAATAGGAGTCCAAATGTATGTAAAAAATATATGAACAAATGGGCTTGTATTTATGTTAGAAAACGGCGGGTTTTTAGAGATAGACATGCGTAAATAAACTACGAACGTTCGAATAGATCAAGTCTGTAGACTGAAAATAAAAAAACATCGAGTTCATATATATATATATATATATATGTGTGTGTGTGTGTGTGTATGTATATATATATATATATATATATATATATATGTGTGTGTGTGTGTGTATATATATATATATATATATATATATATATATATATATAATAATTTGTCTGCGTTGTTTCGATTGCTGAACATCGTTGAAATGGGATACTAGAATTTTAAAAATAATTTGTCCATAAATTAGGGAGTCTTTTATGGAGTATCTCTTTGCTATGTCGTATGACGAATAGCCAAGCGGGATTTCCGAGATTATTTTCTTTTTTTTTTTTTTTACTTTTAATTAGAAACCATTTATTTCGAGATGAAACTAGCAGATGTGATGATGATCTGTGTTGTCTACTCGCCAGTTTAAAAACGCTGATTGATATAGAACGAAAGAAAGTTAAAGAAATAGGAAAAACGATAGTAAATTTTAACAAATTCCGTATAATGTAGACAAATATATTGCCCAAGACTATAATGGTTTTCTTTAGATCACTATTAAAAATGAAATATGCACGATTCTACTTGTTGCGGACATGAGTCGTGTTTGTAACTGATTATATTCATAATGAAATTACATAATTTTGATCTCACGATTTCCAATTATATAGTATAATAATATTTACTACTTTTAAAATAATCATCCAGTATATGTTCAAAAGGTACATAAGAGGAGATTTAGCAATGAAATAGATTATGTAGAAAATATAAGATAATATATTAAATTATGGAATAGTATATTATATTGTGGGTAATTGTTCTATTTCATAAATGCGATATAAAAATGTTTTATGAAATTAAGTTTATGTTAAATCAACTGAAATGTTTTCCGTGATTGTTTGGTCGATTGCAATCAACTTGTTGGCGATATTTGCTACACAGTTTTCGTCACAAACAAAATATTTTCATGAGGGCGGTAATTTTTTTAATATTATTATTATATGTCGTTTATTTCATTTAACCTTAACATTTAACCGCCTCTTCAGTGTTTTGGCATTAATAAAACGTAGCTTAGATCGACGACATAAACCTAAATATCAAAGATAACATAGTGGTGCATGGCATTTAGCGTAATAATGGCGCGATTATACAAAAAGTAACACTTTGCAACAATTGTTTTTCGATATTATACAACCAGTCAAAGTATTATACAAAAACGTACATAAAACGTGAGAACACCGTACGTCTGCAAGCTGAAATTCAAAGAGAAATTATACCGTGGAATTGGATTTTATTGATGGAGATTGATCGAATGATTACTTATAAAACTTCCAATTTGAAGCGACGTGAAACCGAAGCTTGAGGAGCAATAAGGGAGCAAAGAACCGATTCGGTTTATCCGAAAAGGGGTTGGTGGTTGGAACGAGAAAAAAACAAAGTTTCAATTTGAAAGGTAGACGATCACTGGTCGGGAAAACTTGACGTTTGATTTATGTTATCTTCGGTTATATTCGAATCTTGTGACAAGATTTTGAGAAAGATCGCTCAACATTTGTAATAAAGTTTATAAGAAGAGATTAGACGCGTTGATTTATGGCGCGTAAAATTAGAGCTGCTAGCGCATTTCGGAAACCACAAAAATTCGTCATTCTATATCGACTGACTTAAATTATGGTATGTTAAAAAGTCGATATCATATTTCGTAGAGAAAAATGTTACAGCATTGATATATAAAAATAAACTAAATGCTGCTTGTTTTGTAATAGATACATGGAAACTGTATCAATAATTTTCTTTTTTTTTATATTAATAAAATATCAAAAATACGTATGATTATTTTTATATTCCTTTCTCAACAAAATATGGCAAAGTTCAAGGATATAAAAATAAATAAATCAGGAGTATTACGTATAGCAGTCTGAATTTTGACCTTTCTTTCGGGTTTAAAGGGTTCAAAGTATTCTTACAAAACTGAAAAAAAGCTGAACTTTGACATTCAATTACATAAATATTCTTTTGGAACATCATGGAAAAATTCATAGTAAAAATATATTAATAACAAATAACTGAAAACAAATTTATAAGTTTTCCATACAATAATTCTGAAGTTTCAATCGACAATGATACGTTTAATTGTTTATTTAATTTCATATTGAAGAATTTATTATAATAAATTCGACATCTGTAATTACATAATTAATATATGAGCGTCATTTTATAGGCGCTAAGACTTAATTTATAATATACAATGTATAGATAATATAATTAAATTCTAGTGTAGATCTATTGTATAAATGTGGACAAGTGTGTGTGTGTGCAGGATGCGAGAAGGTTAAGAGGCGATTAGCAGTGATTAACGGAGTCGCTGAAGAGAGTTGTCCATCATAGAGACACATTTATACGACGCGTGTTAGTATAAATATATATATATATATATATATATATATATATATATATATATATATATATATATATATTATGATTTGCTACAGGTTAGTGACTGGAGATGACAGGTATGGAGATATAACGGTTTCCAGTTTATGTTAGCATGTTTGGATATCGCGCTGTACCTACTCTCTTGTCGCACACCTGATGTCCTTCATCGCAACCCCTATCTGAGTTCATTTGTATAAATTTGATTAGTTTACCGTATATATTCAATAAAGGATGTTCGAATTTAGGATGAACTGTCAGCGTTATGACATTTTGACGATAAAATTTGAAGTACATCATTGTATATATATATATTTACTTATTGCTTTCTATTTCTATGAGTAATCGATGATGTTATATTTAAAATATAAAACGTATTTATTATTTTTTGCCAATTTAATATTACATTTACATATTAAAAAAAAATTGTGATTTATAAATTTCGAGAAATATCACTCAAATTTTTAAACAGATTTATCATCATATCATGATGATAAATCTGTAAACATATCATCATTGAACGAGTCGATTCGTTAAAATATAACAACTGATCGATCATTCACAAACAACATTTAACACTGTAAACGTTTACGTAAGTACAAATATTACGCTGTAAGGCTGACTTTTGCAGTAAAATTACATGAAAATAAACATCGCAAACGACGTTGCAATTAAACGATAATTATATACACTTTTTTTCTTTATATAGGTTGAATACGTAATGTGGTAAACTAGTTGTTAAAAGTCACACATTTCGAACCATCAAAAAAAAACGAAAGTATTTTCTGGCAATAAAATTCATTAATGATTTCAATATGTTGATAACTTAATATAAAAATAAAAACATCCAAAAATAATTACAAGAAATATAAAAACATAATTTATATAATTATATTATAATTAGTTAGTTAATTATGAGACATCTTAATGTATTCAAAATTATAAGTAAATGAGAAATCATTACGTAGTAAATTTTAAAATATACGAATACCTGTGTAACTGTTATTTAAAATACGAATGCGCTTGGATGTAATAAAGATTTTGATATTTAAAATGGGATGCATAATTTTAATTTTGTTAGCGTAGGGTCAACAGAAAATAAGACCTTAATACATTTGAAAATATAATTTGTTGTTAGGAATGTCTATTGTTTGATTTTTTTTTGAAATTGAGGAAACAATATGCAATACATACATAAAATATTAATAACAAGAATAAATGATATATTTCATAATAAACAGAAAGAGCAATAAACATTTTATTATGAGCTTCCCCTCTGGCAGATTAAATCGATTATACGTAATTAATTTCAGTATCCAGAGAATACAAACCGTGATATAAAATTAAACCCTACAACGGACAATGATTTAACAACAGTCTTTTGTTATATTAATAAAACGATTATTGAATTCAATTTAATTGAATCACGTAACAGACCGCTGTGAAGACTACAATTGCATTTAAATAATAAAAAAAAACTTACAACGCGTGATTTCCTCTCAGTTCTCTAATATTGTTTAAAAAATGCATTTAAATCAATCAATTATTTCATACGCAACCGTATAATCATGTTAATTTCACCGAGGGTAATACAACTTTCTTCAATGTGTCCGAGACGAATAAATGCACTCGGAAAAGATAATATTTAAGTGCCCTTGTCTTATGAGTAATGCATCCGGTTTTTATTATAAAGACTTCGTATCATTATTTTATTTTGTACTCGATGATATTATTCTACGTTCAAAATAAACATTAATGAGCAAACAAAAGAAATGTGAAAAAAAAACATAATTACAGTGAAATTATGTTAAATTTAATTCATATTACACGAAAATTATTAGTATCGAACGGATATCGAAAAGTAGTAAAACATGCGAGAAAGTTTTTCAAATACGACGATTTAAAAAATATATGATTTTTTTTGAATTAATAATTATACGACTTTCTATATTTATTTAATTTGCATAAACATACATAATTGAGGATATTGTAAATGCGATTCGCGACGGTTTCAAACATATGTATGTCTTTTTTTCTATTGTGCGATCATCGACAATTTAAAGTGTTTTTTTTTTTAATATAAAAGAAGAAATTATATATAAAATTTATACAATTAAAACCACATTGGTACATAATTCGTTTCGATCACGTAGTCGTTAGTATTAAAATAAAAAGTGAAAAGGTTTACGGAAAATATCTCATTCTCGTTCAGTGGTCTCGTTTGCAAACAAAATTCAACGTCTGTACGGCCCGTAGAAGACGAATGGAAAGAAAGAAAAAAAAAAGAAGAAAAGATGGAAGGAAAAAGTGTGCATATGCGAAGGTAGTAAAAGCTCGCAGAAACATAAAGCAAAGTTGAAGTGTTGTTTATGGGCTATAAAGTGGCTGTCGATGGATTCGAAACGTGAGCAAGGGGTTCCGCGCAAAACTCATTTCACAACACATTTCGCATATTGGCGACGAGAAAAAGGCTTCGAGGGGCGCGCGCGAAAGCGTTTCGAAACAACGACGTTTCTTCTCTTGAATGTGCTCTATTTCTATTCGTTTATTTTATTTTATTTTTGCACGTACGAAAAGCTGATCGATTTAAGAAAGTTCTGACTGCTTCACTATGTATCGTTTGACCTTATATGTTTTATATGATTTCATTTTAAAAAATATAAAAATTCTTAAAGATAACACTGTGAACAAAAAGTAAGGTGGATTTATTTATAAAATGTAAATTCTCTATTTATTCTTCCAAATCAATATCATCCTCTTCAAAGTAATCCCCGTCCGATAAAACGTACTTTTGCCAACGCTTTTCCAGTCCTCGAAACAGTCGGAATAGTCTATTTCCGATTATAACCTTCGAGACCTTCTTCGATTCGGTTTTTATCTCCTCAATCGTGTCAAAACGGCGTCCCTGTATTGGCCTTTTGGGGAGCCAAATCAGGCGAATACGGTGGATGTGGAATGATATGAGTCGAGTTTTTGACAAAAAAGTCGCGAATATGACATGGTGCATTATCGTAATGAAAGAACCGAGAGTTGTAAAAACACGTGTAACTCGGTGATAATTAAACCTTTTAACAAACAGACACTTGGCAAATGTTGTAGACAGTCCTACCAACTTAGGGAATAAAAATTACAATTTACCTGTTTTCCTAATGCCCGGGAGTTTCAAATGACAATTTTACATAACTTTTTGATCACAGTAGTATATTAGTATTAGACTGGAAGACAGATAATTACTGTTTGATAAAAATGTATGAGTTGCTTGATTGAAACTTCTTTATTTTTCAGCGAGTTGAAGTATACAATAAAAATGATATTAAAATATAAATAATAATAATAAAGTATTATAAATATTGATTAACAAGTTAATAAACACGTCGACATTATGTACACGTATTAGAATGAGGGCTTAAGATAGCTATTCTCAACATTTTGTCAAAATATGAATCGATATAGAATTCAAATTCAATATCTTTCATTTTCAATATAAGAAAAATACAGGAAAAAAAGACAATTTAGATGAGATGTAATAATTTGCGCGAGCCGACAGTAAATGTCTACGGTGCAACGTCTCAAGTTGGTAAAAAGTAGAAATGCCGTTGGCGGTAAAAAGCGCGGGGCGCCGGCCTGTCGGACGACTACTACTACCTGTCACAAACAGCTCACTGCACAAAATAAAACACAAATGTAAAGCTTTTCAGTAAAAATCGCAAAATCGTATCATAGTTTAAGATTTGAAATGGAAAAAAAAAGAAAGAAAGAAAACGCTGCAGACGTCGGTTGCGATCGCATCAGACGATATGAAGCAGACAATCCGACGACGTTTATTTAAAATACCTGAGAGCAATCTTTCGTAAATTATGTTAGAGAGAGCGATCATCGCAAAGATTCTTAAAATATTTTATTTACATATTAACACGTAATGCAATATAAAATAACAATTGTCATATATGAATCTTGAAAGTTAATGCATTTGTTTGTTTAAAACTATTCTATAATATGTGAATCGAATTAAAATTGTGTCGCGAACGACCGGTCACAAGTGGAGCGACATGGTGAAGATTTCCAAGTTCCTCTTGTCAACTAGTCCGTTCAACTGTCAAGGTCATATAAGAGACAAGCAAGAAGGTATCTTGAGTGGTCGCACTTGTGTGCAGCACTCGTAAACATGCTACTGGCTTTAGTTGGTGCCCATCAGACAAACAAATGTTCACCGCTCGAACGAAAAAAGGTTGTCTTTTTTCATTTTTTTCCCCACATAAAACACGGTTAGAAAATTGCACTTCAACGTATGAAATGTATACAGTTAGAGTAAAAATATCTAAATTACAGCATAAAAGGTTTTTTTCTTAAAAAAGTAAAATAAAAATGTAAGTTTCACAGCTATATATTTTTGTCTGAAAAAAATTACCATATATATATATATATATATATATATATATATATATATATATATATATATATATATATATATATATATATATATATATTGCAAACGTGTGCTTTTTATGATTAGATAAATTACAACAATAAAGTACATAACCGCAACCTTTTTCAAAATTGTTTTGACGTTTTTTAAGTCTTTGAACTTTTAACGTTTTATGTTGGATTACATTTTATGTACAATATTAAATTAAAAACTTTTACAAATTGTAATAAACACACACACACACACATTTATACGATAAATATATCACAATAAATTTTATAGAATGAAAACATATAAAACGAACCTAGAAAGTATCACGACTCCATTTTATAACGATTAGTAAAACAAAATGAGAATACAAGCGCTAGATAATAACGACAGAGGCAAACTATAATCATAAAAGGTCATCGGGATTAGTACGCCGATGCCTTTTTATACATAACATGTGGTGACCAAATAAAAAATTTATTAACACCAAAACAAGCAACCAACCAACCATACGTATTGTGGAGAGACATTGACCGTGTGAGTGAGTGGCATTAGAAATGAAGGATGGACCATCTGTGAACTCGGTTTGAAATTATTGTATTATACAAACAACTGGTTCTGCTAACGAAGTGAATCAACACGCGACCCTTGAGATATGGTGGATTATTTGTGTCGCGATTACAAAATCAATATTTGATTTTTTTACAAGTAAAGTACGGTTGACGTATTCACACAGTAATGAAAATTCTAGTAATGCAAAGTATAATTAAAAAAAAATATGAATGATAAATATATTAATATTGAAATATATAATAGATATATGATGGATCATGGTTATTTTTCTGTTTTCGAATGATATTTGACATGTTAATTTTATTTATAGTCTTTTCAGAGTCAAATATCAAATATTAGCATTAAAAAAGCATAAATTTCTACAATAAAATAAAGTAAATAAGTGCAATAAACCTAAAACTTATGACAAACGAATATCTGATAAAACAAAATACAGATATCGTTAAGTTAAATAAATCGGTACCATTTATTAAAATAATGTAAAGCGACTCCTCGCATGGATTTATTAGATCACAAGCAAAATATTGATGCTAATTTTAGTTACAAATATATAATCGATAGTGAAGTAATATCGTTTAATACATCAGCACTTGTGGGCAGATTTAAAGAAAAATCTAAAAGCATTAACATGAGGCAGCACTAGCCAGTTTAACGGCATTTAAAAAGCATGACAATATCGAATCAGATAAAATTTAAAATACGCAATGTATATTATGCAAAATATGGGTGTTACATAGACGCTGGGTATTAATTAAACTAGATATTTACAACCGGCGCATAATAATTAATGGTCAAGTCATTAAGAATGAAGTGTTACATACACACGGTCCAGCATAAATAATGAATGGGCAATAATGGCCGGAACCGGTGCTAAATTTCAAACGAATTGGCTTCTCAACGCCCGTCGAGATAATGTGCCTATATGCAGAATGACCACTTTTCGAACGCATTATTATAGCGGTAAAAAATTCGCAAGATCAAACAATCAAAACTATAATTTAGTGGCGCGTAACAATCATTAAATCTCGTCAATTATCATTCGAAGAGCCTTGAAAACGATTGAAATCGATCCTCGTGTCGTGAAGATTCAAAGCGATCAATCGTATCGATACAATGATACATAATTGCATGATCATGATTTATTGCATAGCCGTTTGAAGTCTATTTTCTAGTATGGTTGGCGCCTGGCATCCTCTTTAACGTCCGTACTAAATAACTGTGATCAACTTTTATATCGAGTAAATTTATTCCAACTTGAAATACACCACTTGTGCAAAAACTCACAAAGATAGTTAATCGGACTAATTTGTATAATAGAGACATCAAACGTCCGATAGACCAGGCTGCAGCTTATATGGCACGTGAGCCATTAAGAAATATACATGCACAAGAAAACTGAAAGCAATCTAGATTCGCTACAGTGAAAAGATAAACCAATTTCGTGCATTTAAAAAAAAATGGATAGAAATTTTGTGACTTGTCAAAAGATCAAACAACGGATAATACAGTGTTGAAATAATAGAATTTTCGAATTCGCATCAAAAGGGATAAAATCGAACCGGAAGAGTCAAGTACATGCGATACGAAAGAGACAGTTCGCACAACGCGTTATTATGTCGGAAATATAAATGATTTTCAGCGTTATTATTGTTTATAAAATTTATTGTGAGTGCATTTGCATTTGTAACTACGTCGTAAAAGTATCTATGTGCGTGATCCGTAACGTTACAGATACTGACTCGACTTTTATAACTAATTATACGCAGAAATTTGTACGGGATGCAAAGTGTTAATTTATATATTGAAAAATTTATCAAGTCAAAAACAATAGAAAATCGATACAAATTCATATTTATAATTACTTGTATTATTAATAAAAATAATTATTTGCATACCGCATATAAAATTACGAATATAATACAATAAATATATATTTAGAAAAAAATATCTTATATTACACAATATATATATATATATATATATATATATATATATATATATATATATATATATATATATGTCATGTAAATGTTACTGATAGAAAGAAACACATGTTAAAATATCAAATATTATAAAAAATTACATATAAATGAATGTCAAATGTTTCACCAGAAAAGTATTTGAATGTAAAACATTCGATCATTTTTAAATTTTTACAAGCAGCTGTTAGTAATTAAAAATAAATAAATATGTAATATATATTACAAATGAAATTGTTATATGTTTTACAGTTTAAATGCAAACTGATTCGAAAGTATGAAACGCTCCACAATAATTTACTGTTTCGACATACTTACATACACATAAGAAATTAATCGAATTAAGATGTTTGGCAATATATATATATATATATATATATATATATATATATATATATATATATATATATATATATATATATATATATATATATATATATATAATTTGCATTTTTTTCAAACAATTACGTACGAATATTATATTCGAGAGTTGATAATTTTATTTATTCGATTCTCTTTTACGAATATTATATAATCTGAAGTAACTAATGTATTACAGAATTAAATGCTTTAATACTATTATAATATAGTAAAGTAGCAAATTATAGTGATATGGAACAGGGGTCAGCAACTTTTTTGCTAAATTTCTAAAATTTACGGAAAGCAGGATATTCCAATTACAATATGTGTGATATGAAAATATGAACACCATTATACTATATATATATATATATATATATATATATATATATATATATATATATATATATATATATATATATATATATATATATATATATATATTCGTTGTTTTATTAAATGACAATTATATTTTGAATTAAATGAAAATATTTAAGGTAACGAATTAAATTATTTTCTATGGATAATAATTTGGAAACCTCTGTTGTATACATTAGTGCAATAAAAGATGAGGTTTTTGCTGACAGGTAACCGTTCCTATTTGATAGGGCTTTGCTTGGCTGACACCAACCGGCACACCGAAGAAAACTAATGTAGGTCAACGTGAAAGTTTTCCCCGGTCACATGATAAATGATTGTATTGTGTCTCTGTCTTCTCTTCACTTGTACCAAAGTTCACACACAATAACCACCGTTTTATCGGTTTAATAACATAACATAATAATAAATAACGGGGAGAGGGTGTAAAAAAAATGGCGTCACAATTCTTCGACGTAACCCGGAAAAGAGGAAAATGCGATCGTGCTTTTGTCGAAATCGCAAAAACTCACGAGCTGCACAAATAAAAAGGAAATAAGAAAAATAGATCTGTATATATAATAAATAAAGAAAAAAAGACGAAGGTAAGAAGGAAAAGTTGTACGCAATAGATTTATAGTGGGCGATTTAATTCTTCGGTCAGACAGCTGTCATCCCCGCGGACGCGAGCCACATCTTGATGAAGGTGTGTGCGGACGAGAAAATGCGGGAAAGATGGACATTTTCGTAAAGCTCTACCTAACCGTGCGAGACTCATATAAATTTTCTCATGAATATATCGCGTGTCGTGTATGTGTGTTCTCCCCGGTTCGAATTCGTTCAATTCTGGTCACATTTGTCGTAGACCGTAGTGCAGACTCCGTACGAAGGACTGCCAAGCGAGAAAATGGATTTTCTCATATAAAAATACATATATATTAAAAAGAAAAAACAAACAACAAATCTCAGAATAATAAGTTCGATAATATTTTACTTTTTTTTATGTAAATTAAATAACTAAATTTTGGTTATATGAAAGTAAAATATTTATTTATCTATAAATATTTTATAGACATTAATAAAATTTATTATTCTTAATACACAAATAGAATAAAAGTAATATTTATGTTCTTAGTACTTTGAAGTAACGTATTTGTTAAATGGCCGAATTATACCAATAGAAATGCTAGTGACAAGTAGGCAATGAAATTCAAGGTTTAAGCTTTTGTATATTATATGTTAAAGATTTATATCTCGTGTCGTAACTGTGTTTTTTAATAGAAATTGAATTACATATACATATTTAATATTGCAAATTATGCATGCTGATACGTTTCTATATTTTAATATCTACATATTGTTTAAAAGTATAATTTGGAATAGGAATTAAATATTATTTTAAATGTTTTTTTTTCAATCCTTAGCTAACCTTATACTGTTATTTATTTTCGTTTTTACCGGATAATGTTAATAAAATTTCTAACTTAAAAAAAATAATTTTATCGGAGAACTGCAAAATTACCACAATAAAATTTTAAAAAAAGGTTTTAAATTCATACAATAATATTTTTGTTTCAAACGTTATAAATATAAAAATATATTCATTATCTTAATTTCAAAAAAAAATGTAAGACGAATATGTTGAAGCGCAACTTTCATACGTATAATGGGCCATTAATATATGAAAATGGATACAGTAGTCGTATTTTCTAATATAAAAAAAATATATTACTGCATAAAGTTAAAATCGTGATTATAGTTTTCACTACTTTATAAGTAATGATGCATTTATAGATCGAAAAAATCCATACATTATAAGAAGTAATCAGGTTAAACGTACGTGAATCGTGAGCTTTCCTATTTTCGTCCACTTTCATTCAGCATTAAATACCGACATTTATTTTATAAAAACATTAATAAATAATTCATAACATAAAACATTCAATCGTTTATATATATATATATATATATATATATATATATATATATATATATATATATATATGACATTATATAAATATACATATATCATTAAGATACAAGCACAAAACATGTTCAGCGGTGAAATACAAACTTTATCAGTTAAAATCGGCACGCACAACAGCAGTAAGTATACAATCTTTATGAACTCAAGAATAAACACGTGTAAAACGACAAAAAGAAATGAAAACAATAATGTTTATTTACAAAACACACACACACACACACACACACACACACATGTATATATATATATATATATATAAATTTATGAACGAGTAAAGGTCGACGTATCGTTATCTCAACCGAGATATTTTGAATCGAACTGATTTCTAATGCGTATCAAAATGTCAAAATATGAATTTATGCAGTTTACTCCTTTTACTGGCGCAATAATAAAGCTGGAGTCACATTATACGTTTAGGCAGCAACATAAAGAATACCGTTTTGCCAGATTTGGGGCGTCGAGCAAAGTGTGGGACGTGTCATTGGAAGTCCAAGCCCACGTTCTTGGATTACTCTCACCGTTACAATCGGATTGAAAATCGTGAAAAATATGCTCACAATTGATACGAAGAACCTACACCTCGTAGGGCAACTTCGACACAACTGACCGCAATAATTATTTTACAAGTTGTCTTTTTTTTCTTTTTTCGACGCTCTTGCCGTTTTTTTTTCTTCATTGGAAGTTTTTGTGTCAACTATGAAACCACATGTCTCGTAAATTTTGTAGATCAACATCTTGACTTGTCATAACCGCAAATAATGTCACATATATGTATAATATAATATAATATAATTTACATTTACGAAAATCAGTGTTTTTAAAAGTCGACATTAAAGAAAAAACAATGTTATAAGAACAAACATAAGACAGGCTAAATAAAATAGAAATATAAAAGGACGTGAAAGCTAATTAAAAATATATTGAATTTCATATATTAGTACACTGAATATATTCGTAAAAGCAAATTTATAAATTTGACCTTTTTATTATTACAGATTCGAAAGGAAATATATTGTATTAAGAGCCCTAGAGAATTCTGCCTTAATGAATGAATTAATTAAAAACAGATTTTTATTGATACCGATAAAAAAAAGAATGTTCAAAAATTACAATTATATTTCTTCATAGTAAAATTTATAAATTATACAATTAAAACATAAATTAATCATAAAAATAAATATATAATATAAAAAGAAGTATTATTACCTAACGAAATTATTTGTAAAAATTTAAATTAAACATAAATTCTTTCAGAATAAACATAAATATTTAAAAAACTCCGAGCTATCATATTTTTTCATATAAACAAAAACTTTTTTAATGCACCAAATGTTACTATCGTAATAACACAATATGAATACAAATATATGATGTAATAAATATAATTTTCATTTTTGAAAATAAAATACATATTAATAAATGTATTTTTTTTTTTGGAATAAAATATACACGTAGACGTATTATTTCAGAGAAGTATTCCCACGATAAAGAAATATACAAGTATCTGATTTGCATTGCAAAACGATAAATGCACTTCCTGCAACTACATTTCTTCATAATAAAAGCTCGTTCAGTTTCCTGAACGTGATGAAAGTAATTATCGGGTCGCTAAAAAAAGAATCTGAAAAATATGTACACATAACGAGAGACCAAATGAAACTTTTACTGTAGGGAAACGGTTGGGTTAATGAAAAATAATCGTTACGCTGCTGACGATGAAGATTGTGCAAAAGTTTTAAGTTTCCCTTTTGGTGGAATTCTGTGTGAAACGACGATTTTCGCAATTTACATTAAAAAAACTTCGTAGCGGTTTACTCTGTGATTTGTTATTTATCTTTAGCAATTTTGCTCATCAACGTAACCGAAGTTTTTACTAACTTGATATATTGGTGTTCTCGTAAAGATAAAAAAATATTTAATATATAAATATTAAGACGCCATTTTAAAACCATTTATATATTTAATGTTATATATATATATATATATATATATATATATATATATATATATATATATATATATATATATATATATATATAGAAACTTAGTAATTGAAAGTATATAAAGCAAAAAAGGACATTAATTGGTAGCAAAGTATTGAATATGTATGTATATGTACGTCGAGAGTTGATATATTATAATGTAAAAAATATTATGAAAAAAAAAGATAATAGTAATATATTACAATATCAAAAATATTTATTCGAATAATCAATAATGGGAAAATATAGATAGCATTTCTTGTCCTTTTATCATAAGAATCATCAAACGAACGAACGAAGCAAGTTATTAAATAATTACAGACCATTAAGCGATTCGAGAGCAAAAAAATGAAAATTTTGATAAGGGAAGATTCGCCACGTTTCTCCCCTCGTTTTCGTCGTTTTCAAAAGAAAACTTCAATTTAATTAACGGTACCGTCCCCCATCGATTCTAGATAATCGCCTAAGAAGTCGTAAAGGAAAAGGTATTGATAAATTATGCATGAAAATTGAGAGATTTCAACGTTTATGAAAATTTTACAACGCTTTTTAACATTCGCTAAAGATTGCATTCATTAATAGGAACGATGTAAAATTTAGTATTCCACGACCTCAACTTGAAAGGTTTAAAAATTTTAAACACGAAAAATATAATTTTATCGAAAAAAATACACTGAAAAATTAATACATAATTCTCAATATTTAATTATATTTAAACACAGAATTTAATAAAGAACAATACCATTTTAAATAAAGAATCACATATATAAATGTTTATTGTTAAATGTAGACACATACAAACGCACACTTTTTATGATGATACTTCCAACTAACTGCATCTATCTCGATTCGCATCTTTCGATTGTATCTTTGTCTATTTGATTTCTTTCATGCCTTTCTCTATTCTCTTGGGTACAATTCAGAGAAAACAACTTTATCGTTTAACCTTACATATAAACGACATTCGATTATATTTGGAAAAGTTGAGGACGGCATGCATTATAATACTATTTTAGAAGAAAATAGAAATAGTAAAAAGATAAATAAAAAAAATTGTAAAAGAATTTCATTATGTCTTAATTATTTTTTTTTAATAAATATTATATTATTTTACAGAGATCGTGAATTTAAAGATTCAATTACACAAAGAGAAAATTGTCACACTTTAAGAGCACACCGGAATATGTAAGATTAATTTCATAAAGAACGTTTTAGACTATTGTTAGGATAATTTGCATTTGAATAATTTATTATTGGGACTTTTTCCAGAAAAGAAAGAAGCATTTTTTTATAATTGTTCGAAAAATAATTTCAAATGAAATTCAAAAACGATGGCCAAAGAAACTAATGGAAAAAAGTGTGCGAGATATCGTAAACGATTACAAACACGAAAAAAGATGAGGAAGTAAGAGATTTGATGAAAGATTCCGATATCGTTCAAAAGGTGCACCACAAAAACCGAGAGTTCCGTAGCAAACACCACGTGCAGAAAGAAAACGGATCGCGAAGGGGTCAAGCGTGAGGTATTTTTCAGGCCATTGGTCCCTTTGTGTTTAAAAGGTTAAAAACCACTATCGCGCTACCGCCAAATCGAGCTTTGATCATTGACCCGAAAATTACACGAAAAATAATTATAGTCATGAAAAGCAACGACTTATACGGATTAAACAATTGTTATGTATTCTCATGGTAACACAGCTTGTTCGTGTCTTGACTTATATCTCGTATATACAACATCACTAAATAAACTCACAACGACCCTGGAAATCAAACGGAATCACTGAT
The DNA here is from genome assembly GCA_024500535.1 of Leptonema lineaticorne. Lineage (NCBI taxonomy): Eukaryota > Metazoa > Arthropoda > Insecta > Trichoptera > Hydropsychidae > Leptonema > Leptonema lineaticorne. The sequence goes on along the minus strand of JANIJI010000061.1, from coordinate 7,416,512 downwards.
CCTTATGTCAATAGACCGAACATTTGAAAAAGTTAACTGGTTTATAGATATCGAACGTTACGTATCAAAGTAAATAAACAGATCTCACAAATTTATTTGATCGGCCACCCCTAAAACACAATTGTTATACAATACAATGTGGTAAAATATATAAAACACTATTAGAAAATAAATATAAAATGAAAATATATTTATAAAGGAAGACAATCAAATAAGCATAAAAAATAAAAATAAAGATTTGTAATTATTTAAAACGAAGAAATATGTAGTTAATACGTGTTATCAGAATTATTTCAGTACAAATATAGATATTGAAGTACAAATATTGGTTATTGACATTCTAACGTTTTCAAAACGTTACACATTTTACATGTAAAAGATAAAACGACATCCAGCGTCGTTATAGGTGAAAGTGCGACGAACTGACCATAAATTATTATTGTACTAAAGAATTAATACGCAACACGGATTTGCATGAAAATACGCTAAGAGGTGAACAATAAAACATATAAATATAAAATGGAGTTCTACAGAAATAAATATAAATTAAGTATGAATCAACAAAATTAACAATTAAAATATTGATATTATAAAAATATTTTTCATCCTAAATTTTATGCATGTCTTTTCTGTAGGAGTAAAATGCATACATATTTATTATGTTGAACGATGGATCGAAATAAAACAAAGATTTCTGAATAATTTTAAATATTTAAATATCTAAATAAACTTAAAACATAAAATTTATAAAACGATTCACATTAAATAAATAACATGTAGAAATAATTTAAAGTTTTCATATGTAAATAATGATAATAAGAAATATTATAGAATACTATCTAATGATCATATACTTAAAATGATGGTTCAATTTTATTAACCTATTAATTGAAATATATACCTTGAAAGGAATAAAATACACCATAGGCAGTTAAGAATAACTGCATCCATATACTGTCGAAACAAAACATATAAATTTGAACATTTTATTCAAGAAATTAATGCAAATGCGCAGAATGACCGTTGAATATTGTCATAGAGATATGAGATTTTAGAAAGGCAGAAAGGCAAATATGCGCTATGTCGGGTTAATTTTGAATATAACTCAGATGAGGATTGAATATTGGGTGGTTTCACTGTGGTGCTGCAACGTTCTTCAACCTGTTCTTCCCACATGGCAAGAGCTGGTGTTGCAGCATTGGCCACGATACAATAATATCTGTTTGTATCATGGAAAAATCGATATATATATATATATATATATATATATATATATATATATATATCAATACACTCACACAAGAATAAACTGTCTTCTCCCACGCGCCGTCACCAACTAACAGCGACCTGCTGACGCCCATGTACCAGTTCCGTTGCCTTCAGCTTGAAATTCATATTTTAAAAACATTATCGTGAGCTGTAATAGCACCACATCTTGAGGACGAAACCGATATTAATAATAGAGAAGACGGTAACAGATTAGCTTTCCTACCAAAGAATAAATTAAGGTACGGCGAAAGCGTCCTAACTAACTCGAACACTCATTTTCCGAAGAATACCCCGACTAATGTTGAACGTTAATCTATCGGTATTTTGTTGCAACAATACATTTGTAAAATGAATACCCGGAGATTAATCAAATTTATCCATCATATTTCTAAGCAAAACTAATTTGCTCACCATGATTACCGAATATACAAGAAAGTTGCAATAAATTTGATATACAATATAAATAAAAGAAAAATAAATTATGAAAATAAATGTATCGATAATCTACGTAAAAATGAATAGTATAATACTAGTAATCAAAAAATATTCACGTCGATTTATCATGATGTAAGCTAAATATTTATATACTACTGTGATCAAAAAGTAAGGTGAAATTGTCATTTAAAAGTCCCGGGCATTAAGAAGGTAGGTAAATCGTAACTTTTGTTCCCTAGGTTGACAGAACTGTCTATAAAATTTGCCAAGCGTCTGTTTGTCAAAAGGTTTAATTATCTACGAGTTATACGTGTTTTTACAAGTCTTGGTTCCTTGGGATGAAATTGATTTGGAAGAATAAATAAAGAGTTTAAGTTTATAAACAAATTCACCTTATTTTTTGATCACAGTGATACATATATATATTTACACTTGTATATTGTTTGTTATGCATATTGTATATTAGTATAGCCGAGTAATAATAATATAGTACAAGTATTAGCGTTTATCTCTCATACGTAATTTAGGGAACGTTCATTATTGGTAAATACGATAAACACTAGTTTCGTTCGTCTGAATTCATATAAATAAATATATAGGACGGAATTGTGAGAAAACAAAGAGAAGAGAAAACTAATCCGATTTCGCTGCTATTTAATTGACAGCTAATTGTCTTGCCATTAGGAACGCAATTAACGCTATTACACGCAATTACGAGCTTTTGTGCTACCCTCGACGTTCAATTCAAAATTTTTGATATTTATATAGCATTAACGCACATCAATTATTATATAATTTATATAATATTATATAATAAATTTAGTTCAAACGTTTCTAATATGATTTATAACGTAATTTAATCAATATGTAAGAAGAATTATAGAGATAGATTCTAGTTTAATATTCATATAACGCACTCTTTACTTAAAGATTCTAGTCGGTGTCCGTAATCATTTCATAGAAAACTGTGCAATCAGGTTATAAAAAAAGATCTAGCTAATTAAATCAATATACATAATTAGTTAAGGTCAATTTATGTACACGTCTCGTTTAATACGAGACGCATGGCTGAAATATTTGACAGTCATTACGACATGTAAAATATTTTACGGTCGACAATAATTGATAATTGCGAACGACCTGATGATGACGGTTGATTATTCACTATAACCCACGCAATTTAGTGACAAAATAATCAATGCAAAATACGCCAACGTAAAAAAGTGCACTTTTTTTTCCACACACGAGAAACCCTGAGATCGACAAGATAAAACTGTAACCACGAATTTGTATCAATATAGCGTACCGTAGAAAGAGTCACAATAGATTTCGAAGTTTATCTATTTTCAGAGATCAAATTTTTTTTTTTGGATTTCTATAGAAAACTTGCTCTGTAAAAGCCAGTGCAGTTTCGTATCTTCATGCTGATATATATATATATATATATATATATATATATATATATATATATATATATATATATATATATATATATATATATATATATATATATATATATATATATATATATATATATATATATATATATATATATATATATATATATATATATATATATATATATATATATATATATATAGTGAGATAGCTGCCCACACCAAACCGGCTCAAATGTCGCGCGCAAAGCTCATTTTATTTAAAATTTACGATAAATATGGCTATCATCGCGTTAACTTGTTCAATTGTAAAGATATCACATAGCATAATATACAAACACTAACCAATGCAATTCGATTAATTTTGACGCGATTAAAATCTACTCGATGAAAGTAAATGCGGGTAATTTCAATGTACAAATTACAATAATAAGATCGATTTGTTCCATGTAATAAAATGTGTACGTACGGTTGCAACTTCGAACTGCAAATATTCGACGTGTAAATAATTCAACCAGACGTTTGTGCACTTTACAGTTGTTTATTCGCATACTTGTATGTCCCATGGCAATAAAGGTGGTTTGTCACCCGTGTTATATTAGTTGGAAAACGGTTGAGAATTTCTCGATGGTCAACGTGTTAACAGTTGAATTTTTATTAATGTGACATGTTTACATAACAGTATTTAAAAGTCTGCACAAAATAAAATATATTTCAATTAAATTAAAGTAGCGAAATTCGTTCGAAATAAATGGCTAACAATTTATAGTGTTCATTATTAAATTAAATCAATTGTAATAATAGTACAAATAATTACAAGACGTCTCGAAAAAAAAAATAAAGATTCAATCTGTGTGAGATGAGAAACATCACACATTTCAATTTACGAGTAATTCCGATAAGATTCTAAGCGAGGAGGTGTCATTAAGAGAACATGAGATGTACAAAGAAAACAACTTAATTTGAACTAAAATCTTGCGCGCACGTGTATACGTGTGTGTGTGTGTGTGTACGTGTCCAGCGACGTGCAGATCGGTGATTTAATGTAAGGAGCTGGTGTTTGGCGCCTGTAGGCCGGCACTGTGGGCGGCAGTCGGCGAAACCAGTACTAAAACCACTGGTACTTGCCCTCTTCTGCTTGGTTCACTTTACTTCTCGAGAGACGATTGACCACGTCAATCCTCGCACCGATACCTTCGAATACTTTCAAAATCGCAAAATATTTTTAATTATTTTATATTGATACGCGATTATAGTGATATATGAAAAAAATAAAAAAACACATTTCCTAGATAAAAATTTTGATGAAAAATATGCAATAGAAAGTTTTCACAATATAGAAAGAAGATAAAATATTTTATATAGTTTAATAAATATCAATATTTAATTAAATTGTAAAAGTGTAAATTAATTTTTAAATTATTAATTATTTTGTCATATTATTTGTGAAGAAAAAGGATAAAAATATGATATAAAAAAGTAAATACATGAATCACAGATTTTGTAGTATAGATAAAGAGTTAAAATAACCGGTTTCAAAAATGATTCACCGTAAAAAATAATGTAAATGAAGAAAAATCATCATATATGCAAATGCATAAATTATAAAAATTATTAATAGAAATATATAAATTGAAATCTTTAAAGTACAAACGTACTTACAAAATAAAAAAAGTCGCTCACGATTACAATGCTCTTACATGTGAAACTATCACTAATCGAACGTCTAGATCGCAACTGAAGAAAAAAGCTTTTGAGTTAGCTTTTTCTCGTATATGACCGGCTATAAACCGGAAATGCCGACAATCAAAGGACTGCATTTCTGACGATAAAAAAGGCAACGAAACAATGAATTTTATCAGAGAGCAAAAAAACAAAATACAGTATACCATATACTTGAATGCATATAAACATACACATATTTTTTTTTAATAAATTAAGTCATCAGATTATATTGAAATTGTGATTAAGAATATATATATATATATATATATATATATATATATATATATATATATATATATATATATATATATATAAAGTAAAAATACCTAAAATAAATACGTAATTTTGAATTTTAATTTTAAAAGCAAATATTTTAAAATTTAATAAAAAAAATGTCATCTTGCGGAAAATTTTAATTAATTTTATATTCTAAAAAGTTCCCACAAAAGTTATTTTAATCGCTTTTCTAAATTTTATATAAAATTTAAAAAGCTGCATTCGATTACAAAATAATGAAACTTTGAAAATATATAAATATTGAGTATACAATTATTAAGAAAAAAGAACTTTAGGTTGGCTAAATTTAGATTTGAGAAAAATAGAATCTGATTTGCGCAGAAAAAAATAAATAACGACATGAAAACTTCCAGATTTCTCGCGGAAAAAATGCAGAAAAGAAATCCTAGTGAGAGCTGAAAGTACGAACACTTAAAAAAAAACAAGATTGTTTCCAAAGAAAAATATATACGGGGAGAAAGACGGCAAAAAAAACTACCGTTTTCGTATAATAATTTTCATCCCGCATAACTGTGCAAAACTTGCAAGCAGAAAAACTAAAGAGAAGAGAAAAAATAACATTCATCCCTCGGGTACTTGTTTCAGCTTCGGGTTGAATGTAAAAAACAAAAAAAAATGTGGGAAGACTTATTTCAAGAAAAACTAGCTGCAAAATTTGTTTACTAAAACCAAACAAGAATTTCTAAATTGGTCAACGTAATTTTATTATATTAAACTAGCGGTGCCCGTTTACGCTTTGCTGTATTATGTATCTAATTAAAAATCAGAATTATTGGGATATTTGCTCAGAGCCCCAAATCTGATTTTAAAATTTTTTCAAAATCCTTCCCGGGGATATACCTAATAATTTCCCAAATTTTCATGGCAATTGGATGTATGGTTTTTGAATCGATCGAGTACAAACAGACAGACACATACATTTATATATATATATATATATATATATATATATATATATATATATATATATAATAACATATTACACGCATATATACCCAAAAAATAAGATCTTATAATATTTACAAGTGAACAGTAATTAATGCCAAATTCACAAAAGCAAATAAAGTTATCAAAAAGATATACCTGCTCATCATTTTCATCAAAAAGATGACATAAAATAGAGTTAAATTACAGATATTTTATTTTTTTCTAAAAAATATGTAACAAATTAAGATCTTTTAAAATTGTATTGTAAAGTAAAAAAATAAACTTAATATAAAATATACACATTGGTATATTTAAGTAACAAACATTTTTCTGATATAAACCAAAAGCGTAAAAAGTGTATGAAAAATACAGCAATAGTAAACCGCAGGAATTATCACGAATTTAAAGATTTCAAAGTGTATAAAGTAAGCATTGTATACATATTTATAAATATAATATATACATTTATGTGTTTGATAGAAAAGGTTGACTTCCATTTCTCAAAGGATTTAAAAAAAGGGTAGACAGAATTTCACACCGGGTCAAGAAGCCATGTTTCCATTGTTGTTTTCTTTTTTTTCGTTCGGATTCTCTTTTCCGTCCTCACACACACGTTGAGAGTACTTTTTGTAGAAGGCGCGCGGGGTGTTAATCTTGCCCAGGGCTTTTCTAACAAAGTGGCCTATTACCAAAGTGAAAAATGTTCAAGGAAAGATACGTGGCATTGCCAAATCGATGAGGTCACGTTGTGAACGAGTCCCGATGATATTTTACCGATTTTTGGTCCTTTCACAGACACTTTTTCCGGGTACAAAATCACCATCAATTTATATTGAACGGATCGCACTGAGGAAATTGTGGATATATGTCAATAATACGAAATGAATTGAATCAACTAAACAGGGGTAAGCAAACCTGTTTGTTTATACTATATTTACAACTTCAATAACAAATAAATATATATTTTATTATTACAAAATATATTTATAATAATATGTATGCTATAAAAAATATATAAGAAAATAGTTAAATGTTTTAAATAGAATAAATGAACTACGCAATAGGATGTATCATCAAAATTAATTATTCATTATCTGGAATTTATCATTGACACGTAGCAAGATAACAAGTATGACTACGACAAATAAAGTAATATTGAACTTCAACATTTGCTCGGGCTAAAAAAACAAAAAATATGTCCGTTATGCAAAAAAGGAGATATATAAATTAAACAATTTAACAACATATGCTTAACCGAGAACGTTACCGGTTTACAGCTTGTATTAATTGACGAATAATTACAATTTATATATATAAACAAATTAATACAAGATAGCACAGATAAGAGATTGTACTGTGTGTTTACGTCATACGTTGAAGAAAAAATTTTGTGATATAATACAGAATACAAACTTCCGTCCTTGATGAGTGATAGCTAAATAAACCAAAATGTCAATCAAAATGTTTGTATTATCCAAATTGGAAGCTCGCATTAAAAAGGCTTCTTTACTTTTAAGACAAAATGCGTAATGATTTTGGTCAATACAAATTTATTTTAAAACGACAATGTTTATTCGAGTCAAAAAATAAGACATAACACAAATGTGATTGCATTGAACATTTATATAAATTCGTTTACGAAAATTTTTCAATTTACTAAGTGAAATCGAATACTTTTTTTTAATGATCGCCGAAGAACAGGCGGATGATAAAAATTCAACAATCGTGCCGACTCAGAATGATAAATCTTTATCGTAAATTCAGCAGAAATTCGCCTCTGAATATTTATTATAAAAAAAAACCACTGGTGAATTTCGTGTTTGAAAAAAAGCCACTAAAAATGTTCGTTCGCACCCAACGAAAATGAAAAGTGCCGATAAAAAGTTCAAATTTTGCATAATAACTACCGGCCGACGAGTTAACGAGGGAAACGTCATTATTTAAAGAAATAACCGAAATTTTCGACAAATAAACGAGTATTAATTATTAACACGCCATGCGAATAAAATAATGATGTTTTGCAACCATTAATGTTCGATATTAGTATTTTTTTCACTTAATACAAAAAAAATATAAAAAAATTAATAATTCATTGAAATTAAATTGATTCAGTTTTAATGGAGATTAAAAATAAAATGATAATGTATTTGACTTAAGATTTTAATATTTTTTTTTTAAGAAAATCATTAAAAAATAATATTACTTCATAGTATAAAACAATATTTATCAATAAAATGCATTTATATGCATCAATTTACATACTTGGCATTAACAGTTCCCACAAACTTAAACGTAAAAAAATATTTATGAACTTTGCAAATCTCCGATTTTCACAAAGACGCTATCAAGAAAAGTCGCATTTAAACCGTTGGAAATGAAGCTTTAAAAGCTTTTAAAAGTGCTGCATTTCAATTCCCTTTTTTTTGCTTTCGGGTGCTCTTTTAACTGTCCTCTTTCGTAACAAACACATACATACACACATTTCTCAGACGTGACCGTGTAATAAAATATTTAGATTATTTGTTTCACGAATTTCGCACCTTGCATGTGAATACTTTGATTTTTAATCAAATAATCTCTTTAGTAGTGGGATTAAATTGAATAAACTTGAGATTTGGAAATTTTCAATTTTAGGTTGTATTACGACGATAATGTGAAAATATTTTGTATCATGGAATAAAATAAAAATGTTTTTTTTTTTCAAAATAAAATCGTACAATTTATATTATAATGTGTGGGACTCTGTCATATATACGAGTAGTATGTATATAATATGTATGATCATAAACGAACGAATATTGGTGTATATCATTTTTGCATTCCAAAGGCAGAAAGGAACATCTCAATGGCACTTCTCAAAACCCTCGACACTCAGCAGCAACTCGATAAATATCAATAAATACGTTTTTCCACCCTCGTATAAACCGCTTGCATATATTATATTACATTTTACATAGAAACCTAGTCGTATTAAAGGTTTATAATTTTGATTGCCTTAAAGAAAACGAGTGTCTATTTATCATCAATAATATTAATTTAGATAAATATTTATTCCAAATAAAACATGTTTTATAAGCCCCCTCATGCTGTGTGAAATTTAAATTCGAATAATTTTCAAAGGAAATTGGAAAATTCATATTACAACACACGTCTCGACACGAAATAACGTTCATCGCGTTAACATTCTTGGAACACGCTGTTCGCAAAATATTGAAGACTGCCATATAAACATACACATAAAAGTCAATAAATATATGCGGCGGTTATACGCCTTACATATAAGCGCATATGAGCATTAATATAAGTGGAGCTTCGGGCAATGCTCCAAATTAATGGTACGAAAAAGTTGTCCAGCCAAACCACCTACAAAGTAACTTAATCACAATGTCCTGGTATGGAATTCGTATTAATAATCGTACAACCAAAGGTCGGGGTTTTTAATTGCATTGGATAGCGTCACGGACGAACCGAGGGTTAAGAAAGGAGGGTAAAACCGAAAACCACTTGTGACTAAACGTTCTCTATATAGCCAAACAGCCTTTTCGCTATCGCCGAAGCTATTAGATTGCGATTAAACGAGGGTACAAAACGGCCGATAAATGCGTATAATTAATGATGAAAGAATTTCCACGCATGTGAATTAAACTACAGAGGTCTGAAACGATTCGAACTAAACCCAATGCGGTTGATCGTTCAGAATATGCTCATCAACCTGGTGGAGCGTTCACCAATTTGGTAAAACTTCGATAGTATGTGAACAGGGTTACCGTACATCGCTGTACATAATGTTATTGTCTTACAAAGTAATTTTTAAATATAAAAATCGATTAAAGTAAAAAATATTGTAAATTTCAACATAATTTTAGCATCGGACGAAAAAAAATTTTATATTTAATTTAATATTTACAACATTTATAAAATGATAATTTCATGATGTAATAAATGGCGACTGAGAAAAATAACACATTTTATTCCATGAAAATATCTGATTCATCTAAAATAAAATATATTCGATATTGGGTAGTTGCTTATTCATTGGAAAAACTGAATATAAATATCATTTTATTTAACGAACGTATTCTAGAATAACAAAATAGATATAAACATTATATAAAACAAATATTTTTTTACTTCTATTTCCATTATTAAATTTATGATGATAAACAAAACGTTGATTTTCAAAATTTATTATATCGTATATATACATATATAAATATGATATATACAAAAATTAATTTTATGAAAAAATAATTCCGTAACTTCAAGGTAATATCAAATTTTGTAAGCAATACACACATTCATATACGTATGTATAAATATCAAATATCAAATTGGAATTTATGAAGAAGCGGATATCTTTTTATGCTATTTATATGTCGAAAAAGGGAATAGATGTTTGAAAATACGTCCCAAAAATGCCGGTAAATTTTTATGAATCACACGTTTTGACATTTCGAATGACAGGGAGCTGTCAAATAAATGGATAACGTAGAGATGACAAACTGTGATGCACATCCGAAATGAAAACGTTGCGTATTATTATTTATTATTATACAATATTTACACGGTTAACAAAATGCGTATATGTTTTATATTATTAAAGTGTTAAATGTAAAATTTACACAACAAAAACGCTATTTAATTTAATCGACATCAAACTGAAAATATACTACATATTAATGTATAAATGTAATATAATAAATATACCTAAAGACGCAAAATTCATTATTAACGATAAATCAGCTTTCTTCGCAGCTTTTGCAAATGAAAATGGGCGAGAAGAAAAATAAATAAAAACGCGCTGAAAGTTTCAATTTATCGTTGTCTATTTTATGTATTTTTGCACCATACTATTCTCGTGTGTTTAACGGATGTATTGCTACGACCCGCCATTTTTAGCTTTCACTTCAGACACTGACGAATTTCCCTTTTGGAGTGTTACATTTTGTACTCTCCTTTCCGAGCCCGGTTTTTCTTCTATTTTCTCCGATTTTCCACCATAAATTTATATATATATATATATATATATATATATATACACACACACACATGAGTAAGTATGTATGTATAGTATCAATAATCATTTTATTGCGTGTTTCTTTTTTTTTCTAGTACGGTTTCAGAAAAAAAAGCATTTTTATTTTCAGCCGTTCGCTTTTATTTATTTCAATCCACTCTCACCCCTCCTATAATTGTTATTGCTTCGTTTATTTACTTGTTTATGCAATAAATAGTATCACGCCGAAGATCTATCACTTTAAGTGGTATAAGTTTTTTTTCTTCTTTAAACGTTTTATGTGCCCTTTAATATTCTCCGCGCGTACTTCTGCATTATCGTAATGGTCTGAATAACAATATCGTGAATAATTCTCGGATTTAATTCTCAGTTTCGCGTGGTACAAGTGAAAAATTTTATTACCACTCTTATAAATGCCAGCTTATAAATTATATCGAAAACACGACACGTATACAAAATTGTCAGCGAGATTACAAACAAAAAGTTTCGAATATCAAAAAAAAAAAAAATTAACGTAATAGCTTGCGATAAAAACTTTTTTTTGAATTATTATTGTTATAAAATGTGAATTTTTGTGAATATATTATTTTTATATGTGAACAGCGATTTTTAAAATGAATCTTAAAATTATTAATTCCAAAATTGCGACGTCTAAACGTTTTAATATTATAACATTTATGTGTATATCGATTTTACAATATCTCAGTTAAAAATATAAATATATCACGTACATAATTATAAAAGAGAAAGAATCGATAATTTTTAAAAAAACAATAGATGGGTCGGCAATCTGGATTGTTGTGTAATTGATTGTTTCCGATCGTATGAAATTAACTATTGTGATTGATGTTTGTAGAACAAAAACTCGTTTCGGTTGCATTAACACACATATAATCGAAACGAAAGCTAATTACGGAAAGAGATCGTTTCAAATTGCGCATCATCCCTCATTCAATTGATTAATTTATTTTCAATAAAGTATAGATATTTATTTTTTAATATCGACCGACCGATCATAAGGAAAATCTTCTACCATATTTTTCACTATATAATTTGAGTGTATTTAAATAAAATAAAAAAAGGCGAACATTTCACGTTAAACGGTTCATCGTCGTGCGAGCGTCGAAGACAATGACAATGGCCGCGGGCGAGACAGGAAATGCTCCGGCCTTGCCGCGCGGTTCGGGATGCATTCGACGCGCGCGAAAGGGACGCGGCTATGCGAGTCGCGCGGCGTTTGAGCGAGACGCGCGAGACGAAGCGCGCGCGCGCGCGCGCGACACCAGTGTGAACGCACTCTCGGAAAATGCCGCGGCCGCTGCTGTATACTAACAACGAAACGAACGAACGTCAACGTGAAAATATCGAAATTGATATCTTCACTAATTGTCAAAGTATATGCAGTGAGGACGATCGTCGGCGTCTCTGTTGTATGATAGATAGATCGAAGTGTTTTTTTTTTTCTCCTAATAGTCGAATAGTAGTTATAAATTATACGGTATGGCAATTTTAAATGGAGGATATTGCAAAAACGTAGCATTTCTGCAGAAATGAAAGTTGATTTTTTAACGTATCATACACGAGTAATGAGAATTCTTTATGTCATAAAACTTTACTGTTAGATAATAATATATGCAATCAAAAGAATTAAACAATTTAATATTATCTTTAAATAAAATTTTCTAAAATTACATTTAATATTATGAATCACAGACGTAAACAAGAGTTATAATCATACTCTTATCTTAAAAAAAAAGAATAATTTCATAAATTTTAAATTATAATATAAGACTCAATAAAATTCACTTTCGACGGATATTAAAAAATAAAATGAAAAAATAACGCAACAATACACCGATCATTAAAAATCATTCGTTTTAAACGTGAAATACATGTCATCGCATTACAAAGCTAGTAATAATAATATAATAGAGTGGGTTTCAAAAAAATACGTTTATATGTTAGTGACGGCAAAATATTACAGCCTCTTTCACGACAGAAAACCATTGTAACACACACGAGGCGTAGGCAGGACCGTTCGTAAGTGAGACGAAAAATAGCCTATATTTACGGGATCTATCTTGCATTCAAACTTATAGTGAAAGAAAACATACACCGCGCGTCACAGAATGTGAACTTGTAATGATGATGATGATGCGCTTCATTCGGATACCGCGTGAAAAACGATCGTCGTCAGTTTCGACTTCATCTCGAGAGATCATAACCATATGGTCAACAATTAAACAACGAAAAGAAAGAATAAATAATATATATATATAAAGCGTGTAAAGTTTACTGATGCTCGCGCGCGTAGGTCGCACGACGAAGATTAACGATCGGGCAATGAATATGACAAGCCGATTTATTCACCGTTTCGCCGGGCGATTCGTTAGCGAAAGTCAAATCGGATCTCGTACAAGCGAACAGGTTATAATAATAAAGGCTTATTATGTATTAAGAAAAAAAAACCATCGGCGTGCGACACGATTCGAACGACGTCAGTGTTAAATTGAGCACTCGTTGCGTATTCGAATCGTTTAATTCTTTAATATCCGTCCGAGATGCGAATATGAAAATAAATGGCCCTCTAATTCGTTCGTCATGGATGCACATCTTGTCGGATAAAACGAATTATCGAGGCGTCGGTCGCAGTAAGAACGTTTTAAATTCACAAAGAAACGTGTGTAGTTCGATATTAATTTTATATATATTTACAATTTGTAATTGCTAAAATTAAACGATGACGTTTGTATATTTGTGCACATCTTAAAGTATTATCGAATGATTAAATTACAATTTCCCAGAATTACAACGTAATATCAATGTACTGTAGATAAAAATGCTAGCGAATATTTAGATAAGAAATAATGTACGTGCTAAATTGCAGTAAAGCAATGTAGTAATTATCTCTATGGCCATTCTCGGTATATATTGATTTTAATGTGACATACGCTTGAAATCATTTTTCTTTATAAAAGAAATATAAATTTCAATCAAAAAATTCATAATGTATTTTAAATAAAATATTTTTTGTCACTGAGGTTAAAAACATATGTTTATAGTATATTCTCATTGTTAAAATTAAAGCTGAAAGAAGGGGGCGCGGTCCACCACAAAACTAGTATCCAAAATTGATGTCTATCATTAAAAAACGTAATTAGAATGGTAGTCTAAACACTGTATACATACGAATGCATATCATCGTACCTCAAGGCAATTACGGTATAAAAAAACGATCAAAAATAGCAATAGCTTCGAGCCAAAGTGAGGTTTATTCTATCGATGTATAGCAACGTCATTATAAGTATAATAGGCAAATGATGGTAGCCAAGCACTATTTCACTAGTATATGTAAAAAAATAGTGCAAAAAAGTAGAGCGCGATAACTTCGAACCATGAGAAACTTCGTTGAGGTCATGAATGAATTTTATAAAAAATAAATTTCAAACTATAAAAAAAGAATACTAAATGATAGTGTAAAACACTTACATTGAAAGAGATTCCTCCAGCTTCCGCTTAGTACCCTAAGGCATTTATTTAGTCTGGTTTGCCCGGCGAGATTGTTTGAACAGACAGTGGTCGCTCCGGCACCACGTCTTGATCCCAAAGGAGTCAAACTCAATGGGATTTCCTTATCAATCAACGTAGACAGGTTTCCTTCTGAAGAACTTCTCGGTAAAGATAATTTTAGTTCGGCAAAACCTCTGAAACTCCTAGTCAAGGAGTTTGTATGAAAACTAGATCGGCCGGTGGAATGGGGTCTGGTGAAAGGTGTATTTTTGACGGTGGCGTAATATTGAATTTCTGATCGTGATTTTTCCTCACATGCAGTCAAATCCTCGCAACCTTTGCTGAACATTTCGCTGAAAGTCTTCAAAGGTACACTTTCGGAATCGGGCGAATGAAGAAAATACGTTTTACTATTCAGCGCTTTTACAGCAGCAGCTTGATCTCTATTGCACGTGTAACTTTGATCGAATCCGTTGACAAGATTATAACTCTTCAATGAGTTATCGTTCGTTTGTTTTTTCGAATTTTTGTCGTCGACGAATTTCGAAAAGCTGAGATTTAATGCGTGTTTACATTTTTTTAAAGAATTTTTCCTCTTATGGTGATGTTGACATTTTTTTGAAGAATTCGATTTTTCCGGTTGTATATCTTCAGAGCTAATAACCAATATTTCATCGAGTGGATCCTTGAAACTCATGTATGTAGAGGATGTTAAATTATTACTGTTATTATTGCTGTTCTTTCTGCTTAGAGTTTCTTTATTGGTGTTTGATCCACGTTTATTTGGTGGCAGAGGTGGTGGTCCAAAGCACGTAGTAGCCATATTTCAAATATAATGCGGTGTTAAAAAGAAATATTATGAATCCTTGACTTCACTGTTTCATATTAAAATACCGCTTATCCATTAAGTTTTACATGCATATTACAATTCACGAACCGTAAGTTATTTTAATTATTAATCACTATTTATTTCCAGATAAGTCATATTTTTTGAGAAAAAAATTCAAAGTTCATCTATAAAATAATTTAAAAAATAAAATTCAGATTATCTTGCATTTTTTTATAATATAATAAATATTTGACTTATTTAGGGCAATGACACAAAATGTTTTGATAGTAACACATTACTAAATTTTTACAATAGATAAAACAACCGCAGATGTGACTTAATTATTTAGAATTTATTTTAATTATAGACTAAGGGTTAATGTATATCAACTTTCAGACAGTCATATAACGCTTTGATATACACATTAAAGTATAATTACCGATTTTATTAGCAAAACAAAACGACAAATAAACGCAATATTATTTTTAATTATATATAATTAATTACTCACATTTTCTCAGGGATATATAAATATTCGAATAAACAATGTGTAATCAAATGTTTTTGTTTATTTCTTTTATTTTATATTTTTCTTATAAATCAGTATAATGTCACCATTGACCCAATATATGCAAAATGACATCAACTCAGTCGAAAGAGAAAAAATAAAATAATAAACATTTTTCAAGAAAGGCAAGATATCGCTAATAACCCAGAATCGCGGACAATTGAAATAATTGCCTTTGTAAAGCCAGAATGCCGCTAAATACGATAACGCAACTGTAAAATAATTAAATATAATATTTTTATTGAATATTTCCATATGAAAGTTGTCCAATAATAGTAAAAAAACATGCAAACTTTATAAAATTATTTAAAACTATGATTAGTTATGAAAAAATTTTCTCCGTTGAAACAAAAATAATACATAAGTAAATGCATATAACATGTCGAATCAGCTAATAAAGACGATGTCAACAACAATACCATAATATAAAATGCTAACGTAGAAAAATTAAATGAACTGGAAACCGTGATACGTTAATATTAAAATCATAAATTATGTCATGTAAAAAATTGAAAATAAGTGGGTTGATATGCGATGACATCAACAATCGTTTAACCTAATATCGTATGCTATTTATCGGTGAACGGTAGCGAAATTCTTCACATAACAAACTAATTGTTTTAATAAATCACTTAAAGTAAACGTTTTATGCGTATTTTTTTTCATATAAAGTATTTTCGATTCAATAAAATAAAAATATTAAATGCACGTACGGAACGAATTATTTTAGTAACGTTGAATTACGGCCGTCTCCAATAAGTCCTTCATAAAAAAATCGCTCGTTAAGCATCTTTAAGTCGCTTTAAAACAGGATCTACCCAATTACTGTAATAAATCCTTAAATTTTATTGACCGTTGTTGATCTTGATAATTTAACTATAAAAAAGTGTAAAGTACCGTTGCAAGATATCAAACAAAATTATTTTATAATAATATAAAAATGTCAAATAAATTGTATGGCAATAATATATCGAAAGATTGTCAGACGAATGTCGCTTTTGGATTTATTCTGCCGTTCACATTTTCAATCCCTAGGATTTTGTTAGTTTTCTTTTTTTTTCTAGTAAATAAAATTGATGTGTCAGAGACAAGGAGGACCAATTGAGCAAGATCGTGTCCAACACGAGATAACTCCTCAATCTTCATCAAGGGCGATTTAGCGTGACGCAGATCGGTAGGAGACAAGAGAGCAAATGTAAAAGTCACCAAAAGTGGGCAATAAAAATGAAACAAGCATCGTAAACAATATCAAACGAAAGACAAAAGACATTACGTTTTACGATCCATCCATTTGTTCACTTCAAGGAATATATGCAGCACGAGTGTTCCTTTTCTGAAAGCTCGTTCTTTTATATCATAAATTGTACTATAATAAATTATCATCTATCAAATATGAAAACTTTCTCATGGCACAAATATGCAAAAAAAAAAACACTATAAAATTATAAGCTGATCGATCGACAATTACTCGGTGAGATTAATTAAACTCGCTAATGTAAAAGCTTTGTTGAAAAATTCAACGTATTGTTGAACAATAAACTCGGTTCGTACGTTTAACTCTGGAATCGAGTAAGCGAAACAAAATATCGGGTCTTTCGTCGCCGCTGAGGTCTTACAAAAGTCACATCTGCTGCGTTCCGACACGATTTTTGACGTTAAAAATCATTTTAATGCAAAATTCCTGGTATTAAAAAAGATTCGATACGTTAAATTGTAATAATATCAAAATTCCGCGTACGTTTTATGAAGTGTTTCAATAAAAAAACGACAAAATACAATGGGTTCCATACACATTTCGCGCACGCGTCCTACTCATACAAATAAAAACACAACCGGTCGCGATTGCACACCTTTGTAGAGAAATAAGCATACACCACATGCACAGAATTTTTTTTTCGTAATAATTATTCAATATTGAAAGGATAAAAAAAATTGACATTGAAGACATGCTAAAATGGAACATCTGAATCCAAAAATTGATAAAATATATAAAAACATATCGAAAAGACAATGTGATGCGAGAAGCGTGAAATATTAGTTGCAAAAAGAAATCTAATTAACATTATCAGTTATAAATTGGAAGAGATAAAATTTAGAAAAAGAAAATATATAAACAAAACAGTATCAATTGTCGAATAATTATTATATAAAAACACAATTATTAAATATTGATTTCGCTATCAAAATTTCGTCTAGTAAAGTAAACAAAATTTTATATGTATGGTATAAAAAAGAATATGATATAAATTACACATAATTACGTACATTATACACTATTTCACACACACATTATAATATTGATATTAAAATTTATAATAAAATATGGCACGATTATATTGAAAATTATAATTAAAGTTTATTTAAAAAAGTACGGCGAAAACGTAAACACGTGCGGCGCGTTCGACAACGAAACCTGCAATGGCAGACCCTGCAGAGTGTTACTGATTGATCACTATTTGTCAATACATATACACACGCCGAGATTCTCAAACGTTCTTATCACAAATAAAATTAACATTTCAAAATATGAACGATAGATAAATTTACGACACTGATAATTCGCGCTTATGTACAATTATGTATATATAAAAATAAATGCATGTCTGTCTGTATGTACATGATAGATTCAAAAACCATGCATCTAATCGCCATGAAAATTTGGACTATTATTAGATATATCACATTTTTTTTAAATCAGAGTTGGGGTTCTGAACAAATATCCCAAAAAATCAGATTTTTAATTAGATACATAACACAAACGCGTGAACGGATACATCTAGTCTATATTTTAAAGAAAATGTAATTAGTTTGATAATTATTATTTTTATGTTATATTATGATATATAAAAAAATGTATTATTTTTAATATACTTTTTATCAATAAACTACCATTAACATGTTTAATTGATGATAAGAATTATCTTAAATATTTTCACACTCAATGACGTTAATTACAAAAAAAAACATTTTGCGGATATATAACAAGTATTATTAGTATTAGAAAAATATAAAAAATAAATTTATTTACAACAGTACATTTATAAAAAAAGTTGGGAATTATTATTAAAATTATTTTTCTTAAAATTTGAAATTCTAATTCCATCCGTCATCTTTAATACCATATTATCACAGCAAGCAAAACACAAGAAAATAAACGTAAGATTATTTGAGTCCCATTCAGAATTATAATTTAGTAACCGATGGCAAAATAAGCGGTTTCATAAGCGTTCGTTTATTCAATAATTTTAAATAAACGGACGGAGGCGTAAAGTGCCGTCGTCTATAAGGAAAAACTTTGAAGATATGGGGTGCCTCATGTAAATTAGTCGAGATATTACTGATATCCGTTAAAATTTTTATATTTTGATAAAAGTTTACGATTAAAAATTGATATTTGACGATTAGAAAAAATGAAATAAAATAAAAAATAACAGTTTTGTTTATTATTTTATAACAAAATTGCATTAAAAATATAAGAATTTTTGAATGCACGGATAATAAATTTTAATGTAAAAATCCTGCAAAAAAAAACGATGAAAAAATAAATAAGATGAAGGAGAAGAGAAAATGTGTCGGTTTGAACCGAGCCCACGCCCTTTTAATAAAGCCCACGCCGAAAAACATTCATATATAATAATAAGAGTTCACAAGAAAGCGCTGAGAGAAATCAACGGAATCGAATGTTGAACCAGACGAAAACTGAAGACAATGAAAAATTAAAGGGGAGTCGAAGCGAAATTCAAATGAAGGAAAACATACAAAGTATGGGTAAATATTGGTGTAACGATCAACACAATACGGGAATAATTTCGGGACTCACATATTTCATAAATATGAAATTAATATAAGAAATCATTTATCAAATTATTTGGTCGTTCGTTGAACGAGTTATTATTTTTATTCTTCAATTAGCATTTTTTTCAACACAAAATATACATCGTTTTCTGTCAAAAATAGCTATTAATATAAAATTAATAATTTATTAGATGAATTATTCATCTTTAATTCAAATGCTGAAAATGGAAATGTTTAACAATAATAGTGTTTTATAGAAGATATGTGAATGTTGTATAGTATATAACGACAATTTTATTTGATAAGGGATTTGTTGACACATGCCAACGTAAAACGAATTGAAATGAAGACGTTTTTCCAAATCGAAAAAGTAACACAAATACATAATAAATATATTCGTTTTGATATATATTATAGTATAAAAATATGATAAATACAAAAAAGTTTTTTGGAGACAGATAGATGTTTTTTTTTCAACTTTATTTTTGGAGTAGAGAAAAAAGTTTATATATTCATATAAAGAATAGATAAATAAATTTAATTGAAATTATTTCACAATGTAAACTGCGAAAATAGCGTTATGCCATCGAAGGAATTCTTCAGCATGCAAAAATTTTCAAAGTTTCGTGTTTCCGAGCATTGTTAAAACCCACGAAAGTTGTATACCATAGTCGCGAAGGCATTAAATAGTGGCGAAATAATTTTCGCAGATTACGAACCTGGGTACGAAATAATCACGGCACAACTTCGAGCTTGGGTGACAGTAAATTTCTGAAGCTCGTTAACGGAGGAACCGCACGTTTGATTGATGATAATGGTGTAAAGTAGGTCCGTGAACACGGACAAGAAACCGGAAATAATTAAGATTAATTTTATCCACGGTCCAAGCGCGATGAAAAACTTTATATTCATTCTCCGATCTTTTTCTACGTTGGAAAACTGCAAAAAAATCGACGAGAAAAACTTGGTGTAAAGTATATTTAACGGCTCTATCAAAAATCGGGTGAATTACTGCGCAAAGTAAAGAAAAAGAACTCCGACGAAAACGGGATGAAAAAAAAGTAGGCGATTGTGTCTACGTGCATGAAAAAATTTAGAAAACTTTACGAAGAAATTTAATCAATATCATGCAAATGCTGAAAATTTAAAATTAAACTTTCACAGACTATCAATTTCTTCCCACTGGAATTATAAAAAGAATTAGAAGTTCAATACTTATCGAGCTAAAAATATAAAATTGTTCATACTGACAAAGTTTCGAATGTGTATTTTCTGTAATTTATAATGAAAAATAATATTTTATATTATTATCGTGTTATATATATATATAATCTATACTATTCATTATCTACATTGCGTCAATTAAGGTCGTAGAAAATAGTTGTTATCGATTTTGGAGATAAGATAAAACAAAAAAATATAGTAACATTATAGATGCCAAGCTGTCTGATAATCGATAGAAAAAATCACATTAAATATCTATAGATTTTCTGTAAAATAACGAATAAAAGAATATAAAAATATGCAACATTTATGTTAAATCGCTGCGATAAAAAATTATAGCCGCAATACACAACAAAAAATCGTTAGATACATAAATAAAAAATATCACAGCGTTGTATTTGAAATATCATAACATATGGAAGAAGACCCTTTTCAAAGCAAAATAATAATAATAATAATAAATACATAATCTACCGGATAATAAGCATGTAAACTATTTATATAATATAATAACTATTTTTCCACTTTATTTCAGTTAAAATAAGTGGAATATTTACAGTTTATTTGAGTAAAATGCTAATAACTTTCCAGTTCAATTATCCAATGGGGCATTTCATAATTTAAAACGAGCAACACAACCATTCTGCGGTGGTAAAACGAAAACAATATATATCACGGCAACACTTTTTCGAACAATAGAACAATAAAGTGAAACATATTAAATGTTTGAAGCAAAGCCCAAAAGCTGAAATTAAATGTGGTTTTGGTAAGCGCCCACACCAAAAAAACTGTGATTGATGGTCACACGTTATGTTTTGCGGGAACATCTGCCGAATTCAGTATCATTAGGCTGACCATGCGTTACCATATAACCACTACACTATTGATTTTCAGCTACTATACCAAATTTTAATCATTCTAAACATACATATTTTTCGAGAACTATATAAATTTGTTGATATAAAAAAAGAACAAAATAATATTTAAGAATTAAAATATATACAATCGAGTATATGGTATATATACATATATGTATGCGCATCTTATTGCGGTCGAAAAAGGCACCAAACTAACCCAAAAAGGAGGGAAGCAAACGGCGCATACTTGCAGCAAGGTGCCTTTTTTGTTTCTGTCAACCGATCTCTTTTATTTCCAGGAAAGGAGACCGCGTCGACCATTATTTATTTATTCGCAATGTCCCATGAAAAGGTACGGGAACCCTCCGATCTGTGATTTATTGATATTTTTTATATATTCTTTTTAGACCGGGGTCTACACAAATGGTTTTGGACATTCGACTCCCGCTGCGGTCGCAAGAACAACCATTTAAAATCACAAATCGAAATATTCGATTTTAATCCTAACAAATATCTCGACACAAAAATTACAATAATAAATATGTTTACAATCTTTTCAAGATTCAGTGAATAGTAGTAATTTGATATTGCATATATAAAAAAACATGATTGTCAAAAACTAGGAATACGAAGTGAAGTTTATCCACTGAACTAGATTAAACTTATATGTCTATTATAAGACACATAGTCAACTTCTCACATTCCGCAAAGCGATGTTGTTGTAAGTCTTATAAACTTCGGCATGTTTACTAACAAAGTTTCACGCGTGTTTGCGGTTCTGTTAACCCTTCACGCACACGAGGGTTGTGTGTAGCAACATGCAACTAGTAGAAACGTGATGCGTTTATCGTACCAAGTTTGAAGCGAAAAGTAAAAAAAAAATGAAGAAAATCTAGATAGAAACAGGTTGGAGACGCAAACAGAGATTTTTCGCAAAATAGAGAAAAAAGTAAGTTGAATGATAGGTAATTTTAAATAGTCGGCAAGATGAACGAGATGTGTGGATCTTTGGAAATCCGTCGAATTTTCGTCACGCGATGTCAATACAACAAACCGACAATGGCGTCTGTATAATAAAAGAAGAAAAAAGGATAAAAATAAATAAAAACAGACTCGTATGTAGTAGGAAAACGATGGACGCGCCCACGTCAGACACGCGAATCAACACTGAACACCACACCCTTAAAAAGTACATACTATGGAGTAAAACTGCAGTAGCTAATATAATGAAAAAAATCTACATTCATAATATATTCAAAAAAAGGGAGAGATTTATTAATTAATAGTATATTATAATTTATATAACTGATATAAAAAGAAATAAAATCAAAAATATTAATCGTGTATACAATAGTGAATATATTATAGTATGGAAAATGTTAACTTGATTCGTATTTACATAATATAATAAAAATAATATTAAAAAAAGCAACTGCAGTTCTATCATGTAATTGTGCAGTTTAAATATATCGTATTTTACATACAAATATTAATTTATTTCAATATCGAACATTAATTTTGACATTTATTGACGTTCGATGTCAATATTCTATAAATTGTTCGTTTTATTACATGAATCACGCAAAAATGGCAATATATATACAGTTTTCGCAACTTTTTATAATCATTAATAAATAACAGAACGGAACGAAAGTAAAAAAACATTAATGATATCATGAAATATTGTAATTAACGAAAGACGCGATCGTTAATATCAAATATTTGATAGAATTTTAAAATATACATAAACCGCAAATTCATCAATCGTTTAAAAAGTCGTTAATGACACGTTGAAGGAATTTTGTAAAAAGAAATATAAATGGTTATATTACTAGACATCAATAAGAATAATTAACATAAAATTAAAATTCTATATAATTTGATTAAGATTAAATAGCTAAGATATTTTTTTAAAATCAATGTTTTTCACACTTCAAATTAATTATAATAAGAAAAAGATAAATTTTGGTTAGTTTATAAATAAAAAGGATAATTTATACTGTAATGAGAAAAAAATATATAAATTTATTACCATAAAATTGCAAAGATAGGAAAATTCACCGAGTGCCTATATCAAAATCGGGTGAAACAACAAAATCGAAGAAAACCGTCCGATAAAGAAAAAAATCATAATATAAAAAATAACAATAATTTATCACTATCACATCATTTTAAAAACACTTTATTTTTTAAATAACGGGGCAACGTTTTTTCTCTTTTCTTTCATACAATGCAAAATTTTATACGACGAAGAAAATAACGGGGGGGGGGGGAGAAGGGATGAAACACGAAACGATCGTCCATACGGCCCAAGGCGAGCTTTACGACTGAAGGAACGCTCCGGGCGGGGTATAAAAGTATCAAGTCCGGGTACAACCGTATACACAACACCGTTCCCAGGTATGTGCATATAACGAGAATATACGTACATATGCGCATAGTTATATACGTGTATATTATATATATATATATATATATATATATATATATATATATATATATATATATATATATATGCATGGTAGTTGAAGTTATAAGAAGTGTATCCGTGGGTCTCTTTCAAAGCGAAGTCAGAACCTCGCGCAGAATGCATATGAGCAGCAAGCAACGCGTTTGTTATAAATCCGATGACAAAACGAATCGTGGACCGAATGAAGATGTGCACTCACCTGTGAAAAAAAAAAGAAATATTAATGAAAAAAAATTGTTTAATATTGTTAATAATATTAATTTTAGGATTTTGCAATTATCATTTAAAAGATTATAACACGTTTATATGGTTTATATAACGGAATTCAAATAATTGCTAATGAAATATGTTAATATGTTGTTGAGATGTTAGAATTGATAGAATACATTCTTAAATTCCAGTTAGTTTATCTTTTTTTTTATCTCTATATATTGTTATTTAATGTTGTGTACGTGTTGGAAAATTAAAAGTTTTCATAAAAAAATATCAGATTATCAGATTAATTTAATTAAAAAAAAAGACATGTTGAAAATATTGGAAAAATCATAATAAGTACATTTGTATGATAAAATTTTTTCCTAAAAATGAATCTTATAAATATGAAAATATTTAAAAAAAACAAGAAAATAAACACAGAAAAAACTTTTTCATTTTCTAAGTAATTAAAATTTTTAAAATACTATTAATAATAATTACGAAATTTGTTATTATTTTCCAAATTATAGAATTATAATTATTAATAAAAAATATACACTTACAATTATTTTTAACAAGTAATAATAATATCAACGATTAAAAATACTAAAGTTCTACTTGCGCTTGTAACTTTTCAAATATATTCGAATTGATCAAAGTTCATTCGTCAATAGTGATATTATTGTCAATAAATGGATTGTGGGTGTAAAATCGATATTTGACAGCACCGTAAATTTATTTTCGCACTTATGTTAAAACGTACAATGTGGGCAGTTTGATTGTTATTATTATTCGATGGTCATTCTCTCGTATCTATTTAAAATAAATTATGTTATAATATTTACGCAACGATACGCAAATTTATCATATAAATTGATGATATAAACTTTAAAAACACCGTGTATATTTATTTAACAGATAGCAGTTTATAAATTATATAATTTATATTTTTCTACGTGGGTGATATTGAAGAAAATTATTTTACATAAATAACGCATAATAAAATTGTTAACGAGCACTGGATAAAAGACAATAAAAATTGAATAATTAAAAGAATGGAAAACGTGTTTATTTCAGGATATATCGTAAAAGTTAAACTCAATATCGCACATTTAATGACATTACGACGATGTGATTTTTAAATAAATATTTATATATAATTTATGGAATACTGTCAATAATATCGGCACCTACGCTTTTCGAAATGTCAGAAAAAGCCTATCAAACTTCCATTTCAATGTTTATGTGAAATAAAACGGCTATTCGGCGTTATTTTACGATTTTAAATTATTTATTTGATCGTTTTAATTATTGAATTAGTGAAATGTGTTTTTCAATAAAATTTCATAACGTACACGCACCTTCTATATATTGTATAAAAACTAAAATATAAATATTGATTGAAGTAATAATATTTAACATGTTTAATATTTTTAGATTCGAACAAGTGTGTGTACTTGTACAAAAAATATATTTTCATAGTACAAAGAAAAAATAATTAATTTGTATAATATTTATTTTCAACGAACATCGTATAGGTTATCTATAAATAAATTTAATATCCATAAATATACAAGGTACATATATTGTAAAATACACGTGATGAATGGGATATTGTGTATATAAAGTCATCCCTTAAAATTTTCGTTCACATTAAAAATAACAGACATCAACGAAACCAGATACGCATATGCTAATGTTTGTTTTCGTTCAGCATCGTGTTAAATGTGGCTCAGAAACGAGCCCTTTTCGAGATGCGAATATAAAACATTTTCAACAATTTCATTTTTTATTCAGTGGAGCGTCGATTTTTTTTACCTCAGCCTACTCTCGCTCAGGTAGGGAAAAAAGAGGGTTCAACTCCGATCGGATGGAAAAACCGAAACTCGTGATGAACCTAGAAATGGCAAATTTTCAGCGTATACAAAACGATCGTGTTCGCACCATTTCTACGTTCCAATTCCAATTTGAGTATTTCTAATAATATTACTATAATAATATAAATAAAAAATTTAACTTTTGTGTGTGCACTGAATTCGTTCCCGAATGAAATTTTCAGAATTTCTTTATGAAAAATTTAAAAAATATTTATATTACGTATGTGTATTTGTAATCAATTTTTACAAAAACATTCTTATATAAGAATTATTTATATAGGAATTATTTATTAAATATATCTATACATTTAATAAATTTGGATTCTAATTTTTCATTTCTGAAATCTTCATCCAGACTTATTACGTTGTTATAAATTTATGTATTATATTTAATTAAACTTGAGATAAAACATTAATATGTTTTATTTTCAATCAAGTTTGCTTTTTGTAATATTCCCGAAATACACTTTATTTCAAAGTAAGCCATCTGATAAATTTCAAAAATTTAATATAAGATATTAAATTTCACTTCGAATATTTTAAAGAATGATTGAAGACTATAAATTTTCTTTGATCGAATTTAAATAACATAAATCGAATTGTTTTCTCAATAATTTTAACTAAATACGTGAATACAAAAACATATACACAAACACGCACGCACGCACACGCACACGCACACACACACATATATATATATATATATATATATATATATATAATTAAAGAATGTTAACGTCGCTTTTAACGATGAGATCTAATAAAAGTAGGAAAAGTCCACGTTATTTTTTCTCTTGGGCTTCGTTTTAATGTCGTCAATTATGCGGCGGTTTGCAGTAAATAAAGCCCTATTAAAAGACAACCATTAAAGATCTTCCCCTCGTACCAAAATGACAATACAGATGGTATGTAAGAATATTGCTCGAGTTTGCTATATAGATAGATAGTTTTACATGCGTTTACCAATGAACAAAATTACAGAAAAGTGAACGAACGAACTGCATTTAACGCATACAAATTGGGGTCGTTGATAATGAAAATCTATTCGACCGTAACGACAAACGATCAATAAATATTTTTTTATTACTGGCGATCAAAAGCAATTTCGTATTTTATACGTAACATGTGCAAATATATATATTTATATATATGGGGATATCAGTTATATGAATTATTGCCGGATATTTTTAAAATAGAATCAAAAGGACGGAATTATTACTGTTTAATTTATATACTATATATATATATACGGTTGTAGTCATAAAAATATTTTTTATTATAAAAATACAAAAAAGGCTCTATTTTAACAAAATTATATGCAATATATTGTTGAGTTAATTCATTATTAACTCAACATATTATGTTATGAATGAGAAATTATGTTATGCGCATTGTAATAAGAGACTTATAATTTAAATATGCTTAAAGCTTTTAAACTGTTTAGTGACTGTATTTTGAATTTATTTAAATCTATTGTAAATTTTGATTCTAAGTTTCATTTACTAATAATTGCTCGATAAATTAATTGAAATATAAATGGATATTTATTAGATTATCATCATGTATAGATTATACAATTGATATAAAAATTAATATAAGAAAAGGGAAAAATGAATCAAATTATTGATATTACAATACTCGTAAATAAAAAGGCGAAGATAGAAAGGAAAAAATAATATAAAGAGGGCATTCATTTTATTTCGGTCAGGAAGGATCGTTATTCGTCCGACGCGGCCAATCGGGACGAATACGCCACTTTGGTAATCCGCCCTTTAGGGAAAAGGGCCATCACATATATTTCTGGTGGGATTCAAATGGGTAGGAGTCGGAAGGTGGCGTTCATCAGGAATCTCCACGAGTAATGGGTATAGTGAGACGGGGTCTCGGTTGTCCCCTATTTTGGGCCCCAACCTTTTCCCCTTTAGAAATAATAAGGGTCAAGTTCTTCTCAAGTGACCACTGAACGGGGCGAGGATTCATACCCGAGGATGAAAGATGATGGGTCCAGTCTACAAAATCCGGACCCCTTTTACCCTCAACATTCGCCGGTTAGAAGATTTTGCGTCCGCATATCTGTAACCGACGATGGAGAATGGGGGAGGTTTCAATTTAATTTAACTTTGATTTAAATTATGAATTTTAATTAAAATCATAAGGGATTTGCGACGAATCTATTTTAATGAACTGTTTTGAATATGACCTTTCTCTGGTATATGAATTATAACGGTTAATTCTCAACTGAAAATAAAAAATATATAACACTTATCAAATATGTATAAAAATTGAATATAAAATTATTTTTATCATATTAAGAACACTACAGTTACTGGTGTAATAATATTTTAGTCTATTTTTTAATTCCTATATTTCTAATTAATTATTTTAATTATTAATAAAATTTAATTTAATAAGGATTGTCTGTGTGAAAGCTCGCAAAAATAACTACATTAATAAGAAGGATTAACATTTTCAAGTAGTAATATTTAACTCTATAGTTAATCATTTATAGCTAGCTACTACTGTGATCAAAAAGTAGGTGAAATTGTCATTTAAAACTTTCGGGTATTAGTAAGGTAGGTAAATTGTATTTTTTTCCTTAGGTTGGTATGACTGTTTATAACATTTTTCAAGCGTCTGTTTGTCAAAAGGTTTAATTATCTCCGAGTTACACGTGTTTTTACAATTAGTTCTTCTCGATTTTTTTGTCAAAAACTCGATTCATATCATTCCACAACCACTGATTCACCTGATTTGGCTCCGTGCGACTTCTGGCTATTAAGCAAACTCAAAAGGCTAATGTGAGGACGCTGTTTTGAAACGATTAAGGAGATAATAACCGAATCGAAGAAAGTCTTGAAGGTTATATCGGAAAAAGACTATTCCTACTGTTTTGAGGATTGGAAAAAGCGTTGGCAAAAATACATTTTATCATTACTTTGAAGGGGATGAAATTGATTTGTAGAATAAATAGAGAATTTACATTTTATAAACAAATTCACCTTAATTTTTGATCATAGTGTTGTGTGAAAATATGATTAATAAATAAAACTATTATATTGATTATTATGCATTTTTTTCATACATATATTACAATTATAACAGACTATAGGAATGAATCGATAAAGTACAAGAGCACCTGTGCAGGTGTGGTATGAATGACTAAGCTATTCTACACTTCATATACATTATTATATATAAATGTATGTATGCATAAATGTATTTTCACAGAAAAGTGGGCAAATGAACCCGGAATATAACGAGGCCCAAATTGCCGACTCACCCACTAAACCAATAGCTCGAAGCTAAGGGTTTTGCTTACAAAATATTGATCTTGGAATATGCGTATATGTTTAGATTTGAAGACGTGTTGAAAGCCTATTTTAAAAATGCATTCGTTACACACAAACACACACAACGCACTTCAAAACTGGAAAAAATTTGTTTACAAAAGTATAAAACGCTGAAGTAATGGCTGAAAACGATAAATTTCATTTTTAAGTAGTTCAACTGTTAAAAATATTCATAGAATGCAATAAAAAGTTATTATAAAATAAATTCCATGATGGATTTTATAATATAATGAATTTTCATTATATTATAAATTATATACATTCAATGTTTCATTCTTATATTAAAAATAAGTATATTTACACATACATATGTATTTTTATTTTTTTAATGAAAAAATAATTGTATTAAAGTATGCTAAAAAAAAGTGAAAATAAAAATTGGTTATTGGACTTTAGGTTCGTTAACACCTAAAAACTGGGTGAGCCATATAAGGGTAAGTATAGAGTGACACGTGCACGGCAAATAAAGGATGCCACCTGTAGATGGGTTGTATTAAAAATTAAACGAGTAATCAAACGAACGGCTCTCGTCGCCGCTTATGCGAGTTGGGAATATTGCCACTTTAAAATTTACAACAAACGACGGATAGTTAAATAAATTCATTGATATAAATGAATTTCCAACATATAATTGGAAAATGTTTAGTGATTAAAAATAACGTTTATATTTTTCTAATATTCTAATATTATAATTAATAAACGAAAATAACATAAATGAACGAATATAAAAAAGACGATTGTTGAAATAGTTCGCAAAATACTGAAAATTATATTAATTATAAATAGGAATAGTTTAAAAAGTTAGTTGCGCTATTTAACGAAGTTAGGATAGTAGGAATAGATTTGAACGAAATCGTCAATAAAAGCTAAAGCATTTTCTTAGATGTAGATGGAAACAAAGACAATCACGTCCGTAAAAGAAAACCA
Organism: Leptonema lineaticorne; assembly: GCA_024500535.1. Lineage (NCBI taxonomy): Eukaryota > Metazoa > Arthropoda > Insecta > Trichoptera > Hydropsychidae > Leptonema > Leptonema lineaticorne. The sequence continues at coordinate 7,385,843 of JANIJI010000061.1, read as the reverse complement.
TTCGATTTCGTTGGGTAGTTCATTCTCCCTTTTTTTACAACGCCAGGTGAAATTGACAAGGATAAAATATACGAGGACAAATAAAAATCAATAGCATAAAGCTGTGTGTATATGCGGTTTATCGGCGCATAGACCAATCGCCGTGAGGCCGCAGAGCCCTCACTAAATTTCGAGGGTTCGAGTCATAATTTTTGCGGACGGTGCGTAACGGGTTAAAGCATAAAGTCGAAGGCGAACGTGGGAAAAAAATCTTCAGAATTTTAGAAAGTTTCATTGGTAACTTTTTATTGAAACTATATTAAAACGGTAATAAAATCGCCAAGACGAACGCGTAATAAAATCCTAAAATAATTATTATTAAATTTTAACCATATTGTACAATATTAATAGGTTAAGCTTTTCAAATTTAATTAAAAAAATGGATGAAATCTTTTTTCAATTAAAAAATAATAATGAAATATAATAAGATTTAATTTTAAATAACTATTTATACTACATGTTACACCACTGAACATTTTGAATTATGATGTTTGTAAAGATTTTTATAACAATATTAACAAATAAAAAAACATGACAGTGATAATAAAATTAACATTTAACAAAATATATTTGAAGAAATAAATAAAATATATTATGCCAGATTTACATGTCATAAAAAATATAAAATTTCAATTTGATAAATATAAATTTTATTTTAATAGCTTATTTATTTTGTAATATTGTTAATCATATGACATATGTGCAAAATATATTTTAAAAATTAAACTATAACTAGACGTCATAAAACATGTAAAAATAAATTATAAAGCAAACAAATAAAAGTATCGATACGTATTTTTTTTTAGATCTTGTTAACAAGAAAAACAATTGTTTCTCATTGAATTAAATTTAGAAATATTTTCATCAAAAATTGAAATCTCACATTAAGAATGAAAAAATATGGAAATAAATTATTCTAGGAATATTTATGGTGAACGTATAATGTTAAAATGCATATATGTATATATTTTTAACCGTGATATTTTTTCTTTGTTATAGGTTTATTTCGATCCATAACACCCCATTGAAGAGTGGTACATTGTCATGCGGATTCGATTACGGGTGCACCCACATTGTGAGCAATAAATAATGATAACCTCACCAGATTGCGGTTCGGCGGCGGTTAAGGGGTTAAAAACACGCCAGATAACGCATTGCCCACCTCGTAATCTCTCCCCCTCCGCCCCCCTCATTCCTATAGTAAACATTTACTCATTCCACGGAATTACCAAAAACCCCACTTTAATATGCAATTAATGGCGGCTGGTAAATGGCGCCAGTCACCTGAAAATCTCGCACAACATCACGCACGAGGATACGACGCGTTAAATATTGATCGAGGCTAAACGGACAAACTCGTCGACTATACGCGAAATTCGTTAAACATTCACCGTTAAATTGCGCGAAGATAAGAGGGCCATATATGCTCGATACGACGCGTCCCAGGTGTTGAAAATTTTATCGGACTATTTCAACCAATCTGACACTATATGTATACAGTAGGGGTTATAAAAAAAAGTGGCACGCCAGAATCCGATATCTCGCGAGAGCCACGCTGTTGTAATTTCTTATATAAAGTTTAAATAATGGTAACACGAAATATTATTTCAAACAAAAACCGTAACGTTAGAATATAAATAATTAATTTAAATTAAATATCAGAATTTATATCGAAACTTTCAATTTCGAATCGAAACAAAGTTTTTTATATGCAATACAATAATAAAATATTACAGAATCAATAAAGTTTAATGTATAAAGTTGAACAATTTTCAATAAAAATATTAATTAAAGTATTGAATTTATTTTGAATGATTTAAATATGGAAAATATTAATAAACAAATTCACATTTATAAAATACTTACTGAACAATTTCATACGTTCATTTACTAAGAATTCGATCCTTTAAAAAGCTCCTGATGTTCAACTTAACAACTTGACAATAAACAGACACGATACCAGTTCCTTTAAATTGTAACAATATTACAAATATAAATAATGTGTGCACAAAGTTTTAAATCTAATAATTCTACACAGCAATATAATAAAGGGTATGTAACAATTGAACCACATTTTTGCAGATTTATCTAGCACTATAATAAACTATATATCATTAACCGACGAAATTGAAATAAAAAAAAACACATGTAACGTTTTGTACACATATATGCAAACACAGGATAAATCTGGTGAAACGTTAATGTGCTGCGCGTAATGATTGGCACAATCGAAGTGATGAATTACAACACTTTGATCGACGTTGAAAAATTGCTATCGGCATGTAGAGGTTAATAATGTTATAGCGTGTTTCATATAAATGTTTTTATATGAGGGTGTATTATAATGCGTATAAAATAAAATAGGGCGTTTATTAAGAAAAGCCAAACAAAATCTAGAATCACAAAAATCTGACACGAATTTATATATAATGTTGTTTATTAAAACAACTCAGATAAGGCTTGGAAAGCTTTAATGCGTCGTTTTGTAAACAAGTAATAAAATTTAGGAACTAGGAAACACAATAAATATGGTGAATCGACATAACGATATCTCGATAATGGTCATTAAAGCGATATAATGGGTGTTTATAATGGTGATGATATGTAATAAAGTTATGTTTCTTATGATTATAATAAGTAAAAAAAAATGAAATATCACAAATATTGGACATTTTCATTACAATTCATGAGTTAAATGTGAACGATCATATATCAGTAAAAAGTCATTTTAGTTGAGAAAATTAATGTTAATATTTATATAAAACCACAAAAAAATATGTAAAATATTACAAATACTAAATATACTGCTATATATAAATATATGTAAATGCTATTATGAAAATATTAATTTTATGAAATATAGTATATTACTCTATTTGTATTTGACAACCACGCGTGACTTTTGTTGACAAAATCAATTATCTAAACAATTTGTTACCCCAAGTAACTGAATACTAGTGAGAATTATTAACTTTCCTAAGTAACAATATCCTAAAATTATTTTAAAGGAGAAATAAAATTATTTATATACAAATACGAGCATGCACGTGTAAAAAAATAAGATTAATATGCGATCATATTATACATAATATATTACGCGTATATCTATACATTAAGTAATTTTAAACTAATTTCATTAATAGCGTTTAACGTAGGCAAAAGATACAAATGATTCTAATAACGACCACCCCGTTTAACCAATTCATTATATTTTGTATAGAAAAATGTATCAGTTATGCAAATGTGCCTCGCCCACACAGTTTCAAGTAATATTTTTTTTTAAATATAATAGACATTTCGATAGAACAAAAACATTGAAAAATCATGACAGAAAAATAGAACAATTAAGGAAAATTTTAAACAATAATAGCTCGGAAGAATGGGAAATTTTATGAAAATGCTTCCTTGTGATTAATTAGCCTTATAAGATTAATTAATTTTTGCAATAGAAATTCTCGGCAACATTTAATCGTTTTATAACATAATAAAATAGCTGTCATTTAATATTTTAATTAAACAAGTCCGTGAGAAAATATCAAAAAATAATAAATACTGTTATCAAAAATATAATGAAAAAATCGTTGTGAAAGTAAATCAATATGGGTCAAAGAGACAGTATAAATTTCACATTTGTTTATTTTTATACTATCTTATTTTCCATGTATCAAAAGAATTGACCTTCTTTTTTACTTACAATATTACTGCTTTTTATTCTTGGAGCATTGAGATGCATTTGCGGTGTGCAATTTAATATATTTTATTTATCAGCCAGTAACATTGAAAAGCACTTCGACGGTAGCAATTTTGGTTGAAATGAATTTATTTTCGTTTCATTATTGACATTACTAAAAGTATAAAGTATTGAAAATACAATAATAATTGTTATATTTGTATTTACCCTTTGCATTAGAGGTACCGTTTAGTCACCTCTTAGATTAATGCGAAAACCCAATGCTTGCCAATATGATTATTCATGTAAATTTCTTCGTAACGAATTCATGATATTCCTTTTAATAAAGAGAAGATATTCTTATCTTAAATTAGTCCACGACCATGTAACTATAAACCAAATTACATTTTCAGTATTGAAATTATTTTTGGCTCAAACTCGACAATCTTGTCAGAAAAATTACTAAAGTTAAAATTTTTAATCCTTATAAAGAAGGAATAATAAAACGATTGTGTAGATTAATATATCTCAATATACTGTTTTGTAAGAAAATTTTTGAAATGGTGGTAAAAACTATTTTTTAGAAATTTGTTCAATAAATTCATATATTCTATATAAAACCACTAAACAGCAGAGGTATATAAAATAAGCATTTTTTTTTGTATAATAATTTTATGTTTGTAGTAAAAAAATTCGCCAATAACGCTTCGAAACGTCTCGAGCGCAAAGGGTTAATCACATATATGTTTATAAATTTATATAAAATAATTATCATGAAAAAAATATAAAGAGAAAACGATTAAATCAACGTATTTGACCCGATCGACGACACTTAACAGCGAGCATACACCACACCTCCCCCGGAAAACCCACCGATTGTTGAGCAAACTCCCGTAAATTGATAATGCCGATTCAAAGTCTGAGAAAACGGAGGGCGGTTGGCTCGGTTGAGCGGTTAATATTGTGCGAAACAACCGAGAGTTTGACACAACAACACAACGAAGCGAGTTTCTCATTCGCTTCTCTTCAGAATATACATTCGGTTAAATTCGACCCGTCCTTTAGTAACGTATTCAGGGCTGACGAAATCGAGTAATGCTTTTCACGTTAAATATAGAATTGAAATTCATATATATTAAAATTGTCACGATAATTTTAATTAGAGCATTCAAAATTACGTATAGAAATGTGCACTAGTGTTTTGCTAAAATTCACACAATATGTTAAAGTTCTATAAATAAAGAATTATTAAATAGTATATTTTAAAATGATGAATTTTTTCTTTATTAAAAAAAATACTAAAATGTAAAAGTTCAATTCAATTCTTTAATGACAGCCCTGATGAATATTACACGTAGATATACAACAATACAGCAAAACTATGTATACAATTTATATATCTTGTATGCTCGGTGTTCTCTGAATGTCAGTAACACGAGTTGTGCGTGCCTTGACTACGCCCGGTTTAACTGTTTTCAACTTTGGCAGTTCAACCGCTAAACTGTTGTTTGTCCCTTCGGTCGGCTTATGTTGCAGATTGAAAGCCTCGGTGTAAAACTTTACAATTCACGATGTAAATTTTCGATTATTGCAATGTGTTTCCGTCGACAATAAAATGGCTTCATTGTGAATGAAATAAACGTATTATACACATAATCATGCAAATCTTTCAGAATTTTTTTTGCGAATAAAAAAAAAGAAATTGTGTTTTCTCAATGTCGATTTTGTTTACAATAAATTATTTTGTAATTGTTAAAAGTATATATCCTTGATATAAAAAATTCGTTATGAAAAAATATGATCAATAATATTTGTAAGATAAAAATAGATTAACATATCTTAAACATATCAAGAATGTATTTTGATAATAAATAAAATAATGCAAATGATAAAAAAAATATCACAAAGATTAAAATGTTTTAAATTTAAATAAAATTAGTAAATAAATAAACAATATTTAAATTTAAAATTTTACTTTTTGTATAATACGGAAAAACTTGTGAGAAAAAAAACAAAATAATATTTATGACGCCATCTATGTTACATGATCGAAACTAAAACTTGATTTATTTTAAAAAATCCGCTTTTTTAAATTAAATAAGTCTCTATAATGATTAAGAATTAAATATTTAAATAAAAACTTTATGTAACATTACATTACTAAATCATAAACGAAATTCAGAAAGCTAGGTTTTTTTTTTATAGAATGCATTATATATTAATTACAGTTTTACAACCCAATTTCCCCAGGACAAATGTTTACGAACAACCCCTAAGTCAGACGAGTTCGCATGCCCTGAAAATCCAACCTTAAGTCCATAAAGTGTATGACCGTACTAAACGGCGTCCCAAATTTCTACTCATCTTGCATTTAATGACGTTCATACGTGACCATCGGATCAGTGTAGAAACGGAGTCGAAAATCCAACCTTTACGTTGAAAGTAATCGTCATATTCACAATCCAATTACGTCTTTTATAGAAAAAAATATCGCTATATAAAGATGAACAATTAATCTGTGATTTAGGGTATTAGCATAGACAAGTGCCAAAAATAATTTTTAAATTTAATATGTACAAGATATAAATATGTTTTTTTATTATTTTTAATCGTGTAAGATATGGAATTGAATTGAAGTAATATAAAAAATAAAATATTGTTACTGAAAAATCAGTTTAAAAGCTCATTTTAAACTATAAAATAAAATAATGAATATTAATAATTTCTTGCATTTAATTATATATTTTTGTATATTCCTAAATATTAAAACAATATCGAATGTAAATTGTATAATAAAATGCAATTTCAATATATAATATAAAAACAACACGAATCAAATCTTATTTTCACTAACCACCAACATGAAATAGATTAATAAATAAATGTAAACAATACAAAACGTCGCACTGAATATTGAAAAAGGGTTTTTTTTTAAGGTGAAACAGTCGACCGACCTTATTGGACAACACGTAAGAGGTGCGTGATCAAGTTCGCTTATGAGAGTTCGTCGGCCTAGTACCCTCAGAGGACCAACAAAAGTGATAAAACGCTGAGGATAATAGGGGGTCTGGAGTTCGGGGCTAGGGCCTGCAGGGGCGCAGCACCCGTAGGTGGTTTGGGGCCCTTCACCGCGAACACCGTGGGCGGACCGGTACATAAAACGAAGCTCGTCCTTTTCAACAACAAAACGCTTTCGTCTGGAGAAATATGCTTATGTAAAATCGAGAAATACAAGTGCCTGCGTTTAGGTCCCGACCGGCAATATCTACGTGCAAATTTAACATAATGATCATCCTACGGTGTTATAAACTTTTGGATTAAAAATGTGGGTGGACTATAAGATAAGATTAACTGTAGCGAGTAAATATTCCGGATACATTTGACTGTTTATTTAGAATTTAATTGCAAATATTTAACTGTGTACTTTAAAATTAAAATAATACTTAAATAAAACAGTAAATTAAGTTTAATACGAATAAAAAATTAAAATCAAGGATTCGAAATGTAAAATATAATTATAAATATGAGAAAATAATACAAATTTTTATAATTAGGATAATTTATCTTTTTAAATACATTGAATTTTTTAAATTATATTTAGCACTTTTTTTAAGACAATATTTAGCACGAAAACAACTATAATTAAATTAGCGAGCGGTACAAATAAAAACAAGTTCATATTTTCATTTTTTAGTCTCCATTTAAAGAGAAAAATCAACAATAAATTGATACATTTGACGATATAAATTGTGCGTAAAAGAAAATGAGCGGAGAGAGCAGAGAGAGGAAAAAAACACGAAAAAATAAACCTTCGAAGTGCGAAAATGAATATCGTAAATAGAACGCAATAAAGTTTTTACTGCATTGTGAAAACCATATAACTTAATGTTGAGATGATAAAACGGTCGCATCGGTATATTGAAACAATATTCACCCTATGTATTTTTAACGGCGCGGCCCATAAACGTCTTCGAAAATACGATCGCACCCATCTGCCCCCCGGAATAATGGAAAGAGAGAAAGTTCACATTATTCGAAATTCCAAATAGCATTATGTACAATATTAAATAAACATACCGGGTGCCTCAAAAGCTTTTAGATCTATTTTACAAACGGTAATATCTCGAGAACCATTTACGACGAAGATTCAATAGAGGACTTCGATCCCCTTTCAAATTCTTTTCGATACATCGATATATATATATATATATATATATATATATATATATATATATATATATATATATATATATATATATATATGTTATGGACATCGTGCGAAATATCCAGAAAATTGAAAAAATATAATCTCAACGAATCATTTTCTTATTATAACTTATGTTGGTATAGACTTTTGACATATATATGTAAGATGTATAAATTCTAAATTAAAATATAAAGAATATCAAAAAAGTTAGAAAATAATAATCGAAGAGATGACATTTAAAATTTAAAAAATGAAAAAAAAACACATACACATACATGTTCATATTATACGAAGAAACGTGGAAAATACGGCCGACCGGGATGCGGTGTAGTCTCGAGGAAAACGAAGTTTCCCTTTCAAATTTCGTATCAAACATTTGATCGAAACACGGAGAGGCGGTTAAAGTGCTAAAACTGAACGCAGAGGATGAGTGGTCCAAGGGATTTTCCTGCGGGAAAGTTTGGATAGGAGTAGAACCCACGTGCGTGATACGGATCCGAGACCTCGACCCCAGGGATTATGACCTCTAGAGCTCACTTTAGATAACACCCATCCACTCAGTTAACTTTCATAATTTTTTAACTTAACGCGTTTCGTACTTTTACCAACAATACCTATAAACTAAAACTGTATCAAAGATAATAAAGGAAATAAAAACGTATAAGAAGTTTTATGGTCTTCTCTCATTGAAAAAAAAAAGGTTTAAATGCAGAATGCGACAACACAGAAATTTAATCGTATATTCTGTAGAAATTTATATTATGGATTGACTCGCAAACATAACAATGCAAAAGTATTCACATGCGCTTCGTTGGAATTTTATATTAAATGTACATATATAATTAATGTTTTTACACATATATGGTAAATTAATTTTATGGAATGTTAAATAAAATGTTAAATAGAATGTTAAGTAAAGAAAATCTTTTGCGAATTAATTGTTACAAATAACATGATAAAAATGTAATATTTATTATATATTTTGAGATTTCATTATTGAAAAATATAATTAAAAAATAAAATTAACACACACACACACACACACATATATATATATATATATATATATATATATACCATCAGAAATAAATGAAATTATATAAAAATAATTTTTGAATTTAAAAATAAAAAGAAATAAATGAAAGCAAAATAAGATTGTTTTAAATTTGTCAAAATGAACAAAAACACTAATTGCACATAATCGCAAAAAATGCCGTTTGTATTCAAATTGATGAAGGCACAACGAGCGAATCGCAAGGAGACATCTAGTCCACATGTCTCATTCGACAAATAAACATTACGATCAAAACAAATACTAATATTTGTACGGTAAATTTCCTGTTCTTTCTTCTGTTTTCTGCTTTTCTTCTTTTCCTTTTTTTTTGTCGTTGTGTTATTGTTGTTTTTCTTTTATTATGTGGGTGAATATTATGCGATCGTAAAAAAATATACGCGATGATAACGGAGAGCGGGCCACGTATTGAAAATTGTTTACATAGCAACCCTCACAGAAGAATCGAAGGCTCCAAGGGTGGGCAACCCCTTGAAGGGTGTGACCGACATATTGTGATTGTGGGACATATCGAACTCGACACGGCCGGCATTTGTCCCTGTGTGTGTGTGTGTATGTGTGTGTGTGTGTGTGTGTGTCGAAAGTGTCGGAGTATGAGGAATCGCTTTTTCCAAACACCATGCGTTTGATGGACGATGGAAAAACTGATTTACTAGCGTTGAGGCCATGTGTCGCGTACCTCGATAGCACCACGCCGTCCATACCTATTACAACAGTAATTCTATATTGAAAGTGCAGGAATTTTTGGGAAAAAGCGAGCAAATTTTTCCAAAATACTTCATTTTACATTCTTTTATTTAATAGTAATATTATCCCCTTCGATTTATATTAAAAAAATATATATAAATGTCACATTTCAATAAATCGTTTATTAAAATGATTTACAAATGGAAACTAATCGAATATTAAAAATATGAATAAAAATATTACTTGGATACAAGAAATTGTAATAAATTATATAAAATGAATATCTAATTATTTAATAACAAATAAATCCCGTTGAAATTTTGTAAATATAATAGAAAATGTGTTTTTAGATATTTTTTCAATTTTGCCTTGTGGTAGAAAAACTCCAGGTTGTTGTTATATATACATTTTTTGGAACACCTGTTTTTCATTCCTATTTCAGGTGAACTCGCACTTTAGCTTGTAGAATTGCAATAAAAAGAACAAACCGAAAAAAAGGAGTCTTATATTCAAATTTTTCAATTAAAATTTTCGTTCAACGATTGTTTTCAATTTGCATTAAAATATATGCAAATAGTTAAAGATTTTAAATTAAGTAATTATTATTTAAATAATACATGTCATTTTTTATCCTATTAATATAGATAAACAAAAATTTAATGAATATATTATTATATATAAAGAGGTACGATTTATTTTTGTATTTTTTTTTTAATAAAAAATACGTGTATATTAACAGTTACAAAACAGATTGATTGAAAGTATGCGGGTCCACGTGCCGATATAAATCGGCCTTAACGACCGAGGGAGGTAAAATTCCCGATGTGAATTAAAACGACACGGAATTCGAGAGATATCGGCCAATGTATTTATAGGAAAAGGGTAATAGTAATAGTAGTAGTAGCAAACGTATATAGGAGAAGGAATGTATAAACGATATACGTGTATTTGAAAAGGGGGGAAAGTGAAAAGTGAGTTTTCTTTTCGTTTTTCGAATCGTAGTTCACGTTCAAACGTTCGCAAGTAACAAATCACCGTGATCGTCAAAACACATGTGACTGTCGGTCACTTAGTCAAAAGGGGTGAAAACGATACGATCGATACATATATATAAAAAATAAATGTTATAAGCGCTCGTGTAACGTAACGTTTAATTTCAACCGTATATAATTAAATTATGTACAAAAAATACACGAAACGGTCTAAAAATTCAATCACCTTATTTTATTGAAGCTTTATAGGTATGTAAAAGGCGAAAGGCGTAACATGTATCATAAAAAGGGAAAACATAAAAAATAACTGTAAAATCTATTAATATAGAATATTGAAATATCACCGAATACATTAATACAGAAATAAACCTCTGAAAGACAAAAGGGGAAAAAAGGGGGAGAAAAAGGTTTTTCGATAAAGATTTTTCGCTATGAAGACAATTTCTTTATACTTTGCGTCGTAAACGAATTCGAAGAAAACACCTTATTAAGCAAAAAAATGTTCAAAGCGATATTGAAAAAAAACCTATCGAATAAATTGTACATTTTTCTTCAGAGAGAAATCGACGTAAAAGTGTTAATAAATATATACTACTAATGGTCACACTAAAAAGTCTCCAGAGAGAAATGTTTGCAGCGCAACAATTCTAAAATGTTCGCTTTGAATTATATTTATTCCTCAAATTTAATTTTAAAATATTGCGCAAAATATTTTTATTACAATTGTCGTTTAAAAAGGGATAAAAATGTAACGACGTAAAAAATAACACAGACACACACATGTATATATATATATATATATATATATATATATATATATATATATATATTCTTTACAAAAATAAAAACGAATGCAATTCTATTTTTATTATAGACATTCGGTTATATTTAAAATTTTTAAATCTTTAAGGAAAATAATATTATACTTAATAAATATTTTAGGATTGAAAAAAAATTGCAGAATTAAATTGAAAATATATTAAATGGATAAATCGTTTGTGTTTATATATATATATATATATATATATATATATATATATATATATATATAAACAAAATAAATGTTAAAATCACTCCAATATCGTCGTCGTTTTCCCTCGTTTTACTTTCGGAAAAAAAATTAACTGAAGCGCTTCGTTATTTTTTTCCTACTTCTTTTGTGTTTTATTTTATTTTTTCTCCTCGTCTTTTCCATGGCACTCGTTCGCTCGTTTTCCACGTTTCGGCACAATACATCCATTCGTCTTACCTTTTACCTGCGTTTCACGAACCGAGCTGGAAGTAGAGTCGTGTAAAAGCGTGCCACCAGTTCACCTCCCCAAAGTCTATCTAATTAAAGCTCGGTTAGCGCCTACTACTATAAATATGCGAATTCGTTTCCCCAAAAACGAAAGCGAATGATACAGTCGAGAGGTTTCCGTTCCTCGTTTCATTCAATTTCGTATACGTCGCACCGTTAACTAATTAATTGCCTAGGGGCCAGGATTGACTCGTCGTGTTTTCAGTTCGATTCGGTACATTTTGTCGGGTGAATTCTCTCGTTGGCAAAAATGCCTGCGGAGTTTGGCAGTGGAACGGTGTTTAACGACAGAGGGTGTCGGTTTCCTACATCTCGAAAGAAAAACGGTACGTCTTGTGTAATCCTAAACATAACATCAGAGAAGGGTTGAAGGCGAAATAATGAGAATGCCTTATGAACGTATAATACGAAGACATACACGCGTGCACACAAATAAATAATGTACGAGATATTCAGGGGCTTAAAGAATCAGAAATTATAGTGTTTAATATATTTCGAGACGTACGGAAATTTTTCAATACGATTTTTACAAATAAAATTAGTTCACGTTGAAATACCTGTTGCGTTTTTAAATAATATTATTTTTTTACTGAAAATGTTCATTTTTGAAGAACGACAAAATGAAAAGTATACATCAACGTTACTACGAATTTGGAGAAAAAAAAATCAGGTTTCGTCTTTCACATATTGAACGAAGAATGAAAAAGAAGCTAAGCCTATATCAATGAGCGATGAAATATTGGTGAAAATAGTGTAATAGCTACTAGCAGTATGCGGTATACAATGAAAAAGGGAGGGTGTGCAAGCTTTAAAGAAGTCCAAGAAAGCAGAATTTTCAATTTGCATAATCGCCTTAAGTAAATTAGACTCTTCTAGAAAGGCGAGTGGAGCACTTATATTTGGTTCCCGGCTCTTGGCGAGAGACACTAGAGGGAAAAAGGTGAAAATGTTGGAAAATATCGATTTCGGGTAAGCCGAGTAGACAGATGAGCGACAAAAATTATTTTCGCTTTTGTTCCTATACAAAAAAAGAAAAAACTAAATTTTGCAGATGAAATTTCTTAGATATGGAGAGAAACACAAATGCGTTAATAATTAAGAAAAACGTTATTTGATATTATATTATGCACAAAATATGTATGATTGAAATTAAAGTTAAATATATAAATACACAATATAGAAAATTTGTTTTAAAAGATAAATATTATTATATTATTGTTAGTTTTCAGTTAAAAATACCTTATAAATAAATATGTAATAAAAAAATACAAAGTGACTGAAAATAATATTTTTTTTATTTAGTAAGAAAACCAGAGAGAAACATTTTATTCAAATGATAATAGAAGGCAAAACAACATTACAAAAAACGCATAAATGGAAATAAAAAACAGAAAATCATATTAATATGAATTTGTGAATGCCTTCCAAATTCCTCCATTAAATATTATATGATTACACAAAATAGGCGTACACGTTCCATATATAATACATATTTATATTTGAACATCTTCCAGCAAATGTCGATAATTTATGCGTACGTAAATAGAGAATCCTTCCCGAATATTATTATTATGGCGGCGGCACCGGAGAACGAATGAGCTTTTGTTCCCGACAGCTTTCGGGCGGATCAATAAGCTCGTTCAAATAATACACACCGCACACGCCTCAAACACAAACTTCAGAAAGATTCAGATATGAAAAAAAAAGATGAAAAAAAGAGTAGTAGAAAGAAGTTAGATAAAGAGCCGAAGAAGTTATTTTGCCGGTCGAGTGAGCGCGCCGAGAATTTTTCCATTCTTTTTTGCACCAACTGAATGTGAAAAATGCAGAATAAAACCAAATGGTGTTTAGAATTTTAATGTAATATTGAAACAATTAAGAAGAAATCAATAAAAATATGATGTTAAAAAGTAATAAATCCATAGATGTCCCTTTACAAAAACTATTATTATTTTTAATAATAATATAAAAAATAATATTGTTGTATATCTGGTTTTAATTTGAGCGAGTGAACTGTTATGGATTTATTATATAAGTTGTAGAATATAAAAAAAATATTTATGGAAATGATTTTCATCCCTTTCTTATAAAATCTTATATGTTTTCTACATAATAAATCGTACAAAATTTAAAACGGCAACTATTGTTAAAAATATATAGAAAAAAATACAGTAAATTTAATAATACAAAAGAATATATTTAATAACAAGAGTGTAAAATAATAAAGAAATATTCGAAGAAAAAATTCTAAAAGGATGATTTTATAAAATACAAATGAGTAAAATAACGTACAATCGCGAACAAATTGAACATTTAGGTTCAGATGTTTTGGTAATATATACACGAAATAATCGCGTCAGTTAATTACACGTCGGTTCAAATCCGATACTGCATTCGCTCTACCCATTCAATTAGCCAAACCAATTAACGTCAATTAATTTAAAATGAATCAAATAAAAGCTGATTAAACGAATCATTTTAAAATTTTAACAGTCAATTGAAATGCGTATTATTTCAATTATATATATCTACTAATAGAAGTAGAATAATTAATTGAAATAATGGCGTAATAAAAAGGTGTTATGTTCCTAAAACAATAAATTTAATACACATTATATTGAATTTAAATTATATAAAATCGTGGATTGATTATAAATAAAATAATTTTGTGATGTTCGTTTTAATAGAAAATTATAATAATTTATAATTGAAATTCAAACAATAAAATTATTACAATTTTATACAAAATACAAGGAAATATATATATTTTTATACGGATATGAGATATGATATAAAAAATATTGAAACCCAAACCATGTTATGATCGACATAAATATTCAAGAAATGTGGGAATATTCCAGGTGTTTTCAGATACACTTAGCAAAGTTAAGTCGTAATTTGCATTTCTCTATTACCATTCGCATGTATTTATAATATTATATATTAGTAAAATCGGAAAAGTGAGTATAAATACTATGTTAAATTATAAAATTAACATGCAAAATATATAAAAACTTAATATATTTTATTGAAAGTAATTTATATTCCAAAAAAATAAAAATAATGTTACATCATTTTAGAAATGATTTTAAAATCTGATTAAAAATACAAATTTATAAAAAAAATATATTACAAATGTGACACGAAAATCTGAAGCAATTATTTATAGATCAAAAGAGCGAATTTCTTTTTCATAAAATAAACTCAAAATTTGGAGTTTCTGTTTTGTCATTTATTATGATTTCAATTCTACCCCACTTTATTTCGAAAAATGATTAAATTTTTATAGCATCGTAAATAAAGAACGGCATAAAGTCTACTCGCTTTCGTAAACAAATTTCGATTTTTGACAGAACATAAATTAAACTTCTCCTTATACAAAACGATATATCGCATGTGTTCATATTCAATACGATTAAAGTGAATGAGGTATACAACGGGAACACGTGTAAAAATAAGTATCGTAACAGTTTCATAAAAGTATATTATATTTATAATAATAAAAAGATATGAGGAATAAATAACCTATTTTTAATGAGAAGTTTTAGAGTAAAAAAATAATTTAAAATATTCGTGTAAGTTTATTATATATAAATGAAAAACACGATGAAAGAAATTGGAACGGACTCAATCTAGAAGTCACGGAATATGACGAATGGAAAATGTTTTCCAATTGTATTATATCGTTACTACAGTGCGCCTTAAGGCTAAGGTCACAATGACTCAACGCTGTAGGATAGCACACTATATTTTTATAAAACATTTTTCGAAAAATATTCATATATACTCATCAAATACGATTGTATACCAAAAATAAAAAAAGTATACAAATATCAAAATATATATCAATTTTTTTTTTTAAATAATTATTTTGCAGGTTTACATTTGTTTTTTCGAAATTTCAAAATGAAAAATGACACTTATTATTTATGGAAAAACAACGCTACTGAAAGGGTGAAAATCGACGCCGATGATATTAAAATCGTTAAATAAAACCCAAAAGTAGACGCTTGATTTTCTTTGCCAAAATTTTCCGCATTGCGTATAAATATACGAGGTTAACATATATAAATACAATTGTTTTTTATTTTATTTTTATATTTGTATCCCGTATTTTGAGCACAAAGAGGAAAAACTACATAAATCAGTATAGTAAAACGAGAAAAAAAAGAAGTATGTAGAAAAAGATATACGGACAATTGTAGTAAGAAACCGTGAACGTAAACCGATGGTAGTGCCATATTTATCGAATTGTTGAAATATAATAAAACAACAAATCTGCAATTTATAGACGCGCAATTATTGCTAAAAAGCAATAATACTAAACTCACTGAAATAAACTTTTTTGAGAATATATTAAAAATATAAAAAAAAAACTAAAAACTCGTTTAAAAAAAATGAAAGGGCATGAAGTGCAGCGTAAATAATCGAAGAAATCTTATACTAGACGACGTTCAGAGGAACATTTTGCAACGAGACGTCGCCAAACTACAACGACTACACAAGAGACCATCGTTATGACTCGTAAATCAAATAAGTCTAGTCTGGTCGAAACCACCCAGCCGGTTCAACCCTCGAGTTGAGTCTGTCACGCGAACGACATTCGAAAAATGTCAAAATTACTGTTTTTACAATTTTTCACGGGAAAAATTGTTAAAAAAAAACATGTCAACGACTGTTGAAAAACTTTTTTTTTATATTAAAATACACTACTTACTACATTCAAATTATGTTTAAATGTGTGGCATTAATACTTCGTATAATAAAATAAAAAAATACATGTCATTTTATTATAATTATTTTCACATACTTTTAATATAATATTTAATATGATTAATTCATTATAATTTTCATTTATGATAAAAATACGCATAAAATAATTGTACTTTGAAAATATAATTTATTTTGTGTAGTGGCAAGTCAGGTTTTTCTGTATAATCCATTAAGTTTTCTTCTGCGGTCCACTTAGCACCTGACATACTCAGAATTTATACAATAATTGTAATCATTAACTAACTAAAACTGACTTTCCGATAATTATAAATATCAACCAATTTCTAATAAAAAACTATATAAATTTCTTTATTTATTAAAAAAGATATTCTCATTTTAAGTAAAATTACTGAAAAATTTTTAATAAATAATATTATATGGTCAAATATGTATATGTGAATAATTTATATATATAAATGCATTTAAATAAAAAAATAGGATTGGCAATGGATGATTATTCCATTGCCAAAAAAAGTTTTCTAATTAATTATAAATAAAAAAGATAATATTAAAGAAGTGTTAAGTTTAAAATTTTGATAATTATAATTTAGTCATAAACCATGTAAAAAATACATAATATTATATATAGCGGAAAGCATAAAATACACGGACTGGTTGACTAATTTGCAATTTCCTGGGAGGCGCACCTAAATAACCCCTTCGTCAGTCTCGATGCAAGGAAACAGATCCACCCACTAAATACCCTTCCCAAAGGATCAGAGAGGGCTAATCAACGGGGGATACCGAGTGTACAAAATTAAATATCGATAGAAAACTAGTTAATTGAACAAATATATAGAGAGAATGAAAATTAAATATTTTTCATGATTAACAACATTTTATAAAATATCGCGAGGATGTATATATTACACGTGTTTTGAAATTAATTACATGTAATAATAGTCCAAGCAAAATAATGCATGTATTCGTATTCTGCATTTAAATGTGGTTCAATAAGATGGCAAGATATCAAAAATCGATTATGCGAACGATGAGTATCGCCATTCTATATTGATTTATGGCGAAATTTGTAGAATATGTAGTACGTAACAAGGGGTTCAACATAGGTTAAAATTAATTTACATGCAAACATTACGGGTATATAAGGTTAAGCAGAAGGGAAATGCGGAGAACGGGTTGCACGATAAATCGAAATACTATGGATATTGGCCGGTACAAGCATTTTACAAACATGAGCAACAAACTATCCAATTACCTTAATGGAACTTCTATATTGGAGGTTTTTTGATCATTTTTTTCATGATATATTCACATTTTCGTAGTGAACACGCTATATCAAAGTATGATTGAGAATACAACTACTAGGAATTGTGATTTTTTCAATTTTGAAAAAGGTTGTCGACCCAATTTTCAATTTCTATTTAGTATAATAAAATTTTCTAACTATTAGAATGAAATAACATCAAAACATTAGGAAAAAAAAAAGCAAACAACTAAAGTGAAAAAATAATATATTTCAAAAAAAATCAAAATATTTCATAAAATATAATTACGAAATAAAATGTGTAATAAAAACATTGCCTTAAACATTTAAAATATTCAAAAATTAATTTATAAATTGTGATGAAAACTATATTAAGAATTCAATGAAATTAATTTACTTATTGTAATTTCACAGAGAACTTAACATATGCAACGAAAGAATTTCGTGTGAGAATGAAAAACAATTTCCAGAGCTGAAAATTTCGGGAGACCTTCGCGATCTTTTCGTCTCTCATTTAATACACGAATATTTTTTCTTTCCTCTCCTTTTTTTTCCTTTACCAGAAAAAGTAATAACGCTTATATGAATGTCGGTATTCTCGGTTATTATAAAAATGTGCTTTCATGCTTATTTTTTTCCTTCGTTTGTGCAGCTTTTCATAATAAAAATGAATTACCGTAACGTTGAAAAAGTTGAAAATAACAGGAACATAAATATCCATGAATTTTAGCGTCTTTAAGATTATGTATACACAATCTAAATTCAAAATTATAAAAAAACAAAAATTTTGTAGTTATTGGAAATTAGTATATCATACAAAATAAATTATTGTCAATATGTATGCTATGTGTAATAATAATAGAAATATTCAAATATTCCTAAAGGTATTTCCTTTCTATCTTTTAAATACTAACATTTCAATAAACAGTGATATTGTTCAGATTTATCTTATTATTATGAATATAACGTCGTGACGATTTTTAAGATGACTACCAAAGATTTAAAATTTTGTTAAAATATCAAATTATAATATTTATAACAAAAATAAAAGAATTTAATTGTATATAAAAATATTTATTACCCAGCGTTTATAAAATGGAGTAAATATATTATCGATTTATGTCGAAAAAGAAACGATAGTTCAATATATAATATTTCAACAAAAAACAAAATAAATAAATAAAAG
This sequence comes from Leptonema lineaticorne, assembly GCA_024500535.1. NCBI lineage: Eukaryota > Metazoa > Arthropoda > Insecta > Trichoptera > Hydropsychidae > Leptonema > Leptonema lineaticorne. Next base: position 7,366,692 of record JANIJI010000061.1, on the reverse strand, counting down.
AAAGCGTTAGATTGAAAAAAAATTCACGTTATAGAAAAAAATGATATATAAGAAATGCAAATACGGAAAAAAGTAGCTTACATAAGGAAAGGAATTATACGCGGAAAGAGGATTTTGGTTCAATACGTGAAATGAGAGTGCGAAGGTGAAGCGAATGTCTCTCATCCCGTCTGCTTTGGATGGATGGAATTGAGCGAGATTCAAAATAAATTTCAGTGAAAGCTTTCGCTGTCTGGTAAAATTGGATTAAGGGGGAAAATTCAACAGGATTGCACGAATGACTGGCCGTTTTCTCAGAGAGATTTTCCACCGGTGGGATTGTCGTCTGCTGAAAGGCGGCTGTTTTAACTAAGTCCTCCCTTCTTTTTAAAACAAAATCATCAAATATACAAGTATATATATAAAACGACAATTTTGGCATAACGCGACACTTTTCTCAAACGGGTTTCATTGTAGAAAATTCAAGATGTGTAGTATGCGACGAATAAAAATTTAAATATTTGGATTTTCACGTTGATTAAATTTTATTGTTAAAATAGATTTGAAAAAGAATGCTTCGACAAGCACGTTTGTTGTCGAACAAGAGGCATTTGTGATTACAAACAGAACACGTGGACAAAGCGGCCCTTGGAGAATATTGGCATATTCAGTCACAATACAAAATTCAAAATGGAAAATATTCGAGAGAAAATTTCAAATGGATATAAAATAACGTATATTTATGCTTTTCAAAACGATTTAGCTTTTTAATTTAAATAGAAACCAAAATGTTTTGTAATACAAATTTGTAATTCTATCCGCCAAATAAAAGTATTTTTTTTTTCGATGACAACGACAACACTTCCTCAAAATTAATTTTAAAATGAACAAATTCATTATCATTTAAAATAAATATATAACTTAAAAAAAAAGTATTATAAAAAAAAGTTAAAAATATTACATATATATTAAATACTTATAGATGAAGAGGTACATAGTTGGAAAGATAGATGTCGTTGAATAATACATAACAGAACACTCATCTCCCATTTACACAAGCTCTATAAAACGATGTAATATTCATTAATATTTATTAGACTGTCTGAATTTTAAATTAATATGAACATTTACTACAACAATTACGTTGTATTACGTATTATTATATTGCATATAAAAAATTAAGAATTCACGAGACACATATATTTATTTGGATTTTCAAATATTATATATATATATATATATATATATATATATATATATATATGCCATAAATGCATAAGAATTATAAGAGTCACGTCGGAAAAGAATCAGAGTCGGAAGAAGTAGAGAATGCGAAAGAAATCTGAACGTCTCTCGACGAACTGGGCCTGAGGGAAAAGATGCCAATTGAATTAGGTTGGAAAGAGTCAAGGGGACGAAAGACTGGAATAAAAGAACATGGAGTGGAAAGAGACAGTAGTTCGAGGCCGCGAAAGCCCCAAGACGCACATACGATGTGGCCGCCAACAAACGCATTATTTTTATAGAAAACGACCCCAATGCGTCACACCACTTTCAAGATATATTTTTTTCGTAAGATGTTTGGACCACCCTACCGTACCGGGGAAATGACACTCTGTATTATTGCGTATTATGATATATTATAATGTGAAACCTGGCGATAAAATATATTCATGATAAAAGATACTGAAAATGATACGCTCTTCAAAAAATTTTACATGTTTTATTATATACATATATAATATTAAAAGAAAATATGCTTATAAAAACGATTAAACTTTTTTTTTAATTTAATCAGCATCGTAAATCATCATTAACAATTTTATAATTTCAATAAAAAAAATAAATTAAAAACTTCATACTTCAAGTAATACAAAAATGTGATTTCAAAAAGTATTTATGAAGATCAACATTTCATATTTTTTTAAAACAAAATAATTTTAAATGGATGCAGGGCGTTTGTGCAAGAAAATTGCGTAAAACTTTTATCTAACTTCTTAAATTTAGGTTTATATAGAGTTTTGCTTTTGAAATGAGAATATTATACGAAACAATATTTAAAAATCCTTCAACTTTTGATTAATTCTTATGAAATGCATATCACGTCAAATTTTTGAACATAATATGTATATACAACATATTATAAACAATATTACAGAATATATATATATATATATATATATATATATATATATATATATATAAGTGAACCTTTTTCATAAAATGAGACATTTCCTTGTACTTTGGAACATCTGTCGTCTATACGTATAAAAGAATATGTATCGAAAACGCAAAACTTCTATGAAAGGGAATTATCATAGAAAAATATGATAAAATAAATTACCAATAAAAAGCATGAGAATGATAAAAAAATGGCAATAAAATCGAGTTTATTTATAATGCATTATATATATATATATATATATAACGAAGAGACGAAGACGTACAATAAATATATAGTAATCAATTTTAATAATTGCATTAGCAAAAACCGTTAACGGTAGATACTGACGTCCTTGCGTGGCCTTCTATGACATCATTTCTGAACTAGTCAATGATCACGACTCCGGTGAATTCAAATATGTACCTAGATCGGCAATGAACGATGAAAAAATAAACAATCATGCATATATAAACGTGAGCTGCATTTATAATAAATAAATTTATTAAATGTATTTATAGTATAAATCTAAAAATAAAAAAAATAGAAATGGAAATTATAAACTTTATAATATGAATATAACGTTTCATTATTATATCTTTTCTTAATGTTTTATATTTATATAATATATATAAAAAAAAGAATATATATAGAAAATACGATTAAAACTAAAATAGTTTAAAATAATTAATAAAAATGCGTTATTAAAATAAAATATGTGTAAAGAATACATATTGTTTTATAAAATACCCAAGTGTAATTCAAGGTCTAGCGTTGTATTAAAAAATAATTCAAAACGCAAACGTATTTTAATTAAAAATGTATTTTTTTGAGAGATAATAATTATTTTAAACACATAATAAATATACAACACACTACCGTTATATTTTTAATGTTTTAGACAATTAAAATAAAGAACGAGGTGGCAATGTTAGCAGCAAACAATATCAAAATAAAAGAAATCAACGATAATAACAAAATGTTGGCAAAAAAAATATAAATAAATAAATTATATACAAAATCGACCTTCACGGTATATAAACCACACGGAAGAATCGATTTTAAAAGTTTAGAATGTAAAGATATGATGAATCGCGGCTAACAAATCATTTATATGCTGGGTAATTATATAGGACAGGTCGGTTGAAAAGAAATATAAAAGTAAACATATACAAACAAAATTTCACTACAATAATAGTCTTAGCCTATAATTTTCTAATTGAGACAAAGCTATTTCAAAATATATTATAGTTCTTATAATCATAAAAAGGTACGTGCGCACATAAATAATGAAATTAATATATAATTGCTATGAATAATTTGATTGTCAAAAAGTCCATGACAAAATAATTTACTTTTAATACGCATAAAAAACATAACTTCATTAAAAATTGTAATTGAATTATATATATATATATATATATATATATATATATATATATATATATATATATATAAATAATCATATTATATAAAATCAAATATTTTTTATTAATTTTTTAATATATGAAAGCAGGATATATTTTACATATCTGAAATATTTCAGAGCTCTTGGTATTCAAAAATTGTTTATTATCAAGTATAACGTTGTAAAATTGTTTCGTAAATTTTTTTTCAGAATTTTTACGACGCAACAAACAAAGCAAACTAAAGATTTTTACAGCACTTTTCGCAAATAATTTACGTCTTAAAATGTCAAAGGGTTTTATTGCGACCGTAAAACGTTAAAAACTCGATTTACATCGTCATAATATAATACAACGCTACGTTGTGAGAGTATTCGTTTGAGGGGAACAAAATCAGAAAAAAAAATATCCTTTTGAAATAAATACAGCAGGGAAAAGCCGATGTTTAATTCTATTCCAATTGGAAAAGAAAGCGAATTTTCCTAAAAACCGATAGCGAAAAATTATGAGTTTTCCGTTAAACGAATAGTTTTCCGCTTCGTTGAGCGTGAAAGATCGTTACGTTTCTATCTCTCGCCTAACATTCGATACCAAACAAATCTTATTATATCGAATATTGCGAACCGATAATCACAAACTTCAACACTGACTTATACTAAATCAACCGAAATAAAAAACGAAACGAAAAAAAATATAAAAAAAATAAAACAACCCCAGTCGAATGTGTTACAAAAGTGTCGACTTTGACTAAAATTGGGAGGAAGTGTACATTCTGAAATACGAAATTCCTTTTTTCGATTTCACACGAAAGCACAACAAAATTGCGATCCCGGAAGTTCAAAGACACTTTGAGACTTTGATAAAAAGAAAGCTTATAAATAATAATTGCCTTAAAGACGAATAGAAACTGCGGAAGAACACACAATCTACTAAAGTAAAGCACTGAAATGATTATATATATATATATATATATTTATTTATTTATTTATATGGTGACAAATTTATTATAAAATAATTCACTTTAATTGTGAAGGAAAAGAGCATTTTAAAATAAAATATATACTTAAGTTAGTAGCGATTATTATTACCATATAATTCACCAGCAATATATAATAATTTTTGGGTATTTTACACAAGAATTAAATTGGAAAATTGAATCCTTTTTTCTTAATTTTATATATTTTTCAACACATCTTAAAATGTACAATATATTATAAATTTACAATTTTTAAATACTACTAGCACAAGAAATAGATACTAGAATCTATACAAACACAATAAAAACGATAATGCCGTATTCATTTAAATATGGATAATTCAGAATTTATTAAAGAGGCTTATCGATTGTAAGATAGCAATACTGATTGAATCTAAAATGTAAAATGTTTTCCTTCCTTAGTGCAACTGAGAAATAATGTACTTCCATAACTGGAATTGAATTAACGTTTCCTTGTCAGAGAAGATGCATTATAATGCAAAAGACGCCGAAGCCGATGCCAACAACCATAATCGTTATCCATGCACTTTCGTTTCTAGCTAAATGTTATATGTAACTAATGTAAATTTAAACATATATTTTTTACATCTTCGAACGAATTACATAGTACTTACAATAAATAGTAAAAAAAACAGCGTATTAACGGTAATGGCGCATTAGAATTTACATTACAACATTATTTATCTATTAATTAATGTTTATCTATATGTCTATTTAATATATTTATTTTTATATGTATCAACTTAGATCAAAGAATTGATTAAAATATAATAACAAAATCTCAATAATGGATATTAATAACGTAATTAAAAAAATTGATATCAAGAAACTTGAAACAAGAAATAAATCAAAAAAAGAGAAAATTATTCTTATTTTTTTATTTAATTAATATATTTAATTATCACCAGAAGACTGAGAGAATATAAAAAAGTGGGTCTTACCATTACATTGGATATAACTCGATACGGATGCAAGTGTGGGAAAAGCATATTCGGTTTTCGACTTAACCGATTAATTGGACTGGCAGGAAGTATGCCTCGGGTATGTCTGTGAAGTTTCTTACAGGAAGGATTTAATAATTTCGAATGAAGAATTTTACTGTGTATTGTTTATGACTGTTCGGTAAAATTATCTATGAAAGAACAATAATGCCTCGCAGCTATTAATAATCCATTTATTAAAAGAGCACATATACAATACATTTATATATATATATATATATATATATATATATGTGTGTGTGTGTGTGTGTGTGTACCTTTTGTGTATACTATAAAATTATGTATTTGAAAAATAAAAAAAATAACACTGAAAGAGCATGTAATTGATACAAACATTAACTGCATATATTAACTAGTAAACCGTTAAATATTCTATATTACTATTTGTATAAGATGAATTACAGTTTTATCGCTATATTAACCAATATCAATGGTTATTTATAATATATAAGCGATTAATAGAAATTTTTGTCTAATAAAATAGAAATGTGTATACTGAATAGATGTAAGAACTGAAACTTTTCTGCATTTTGGAATATTTCATTTGACTATTATCAAAAAATAGACATAATCCAAATTCACAATGATTCAAAATTCACCTCTAAACATTTTAATTAAATTGCTTTATATATATATATATATATATATATATATATATATATATATATATATATATATATATATATATATATATATATATATATATATAGAAATTTAATTAAAATATTTAGAGTGAATCGATAATACAGGAAATAAAATTATTTTATTATTTGGAAATAAATAAATGCGAAAATAGGTAAATTTCATCAAATACATAGTTATAAGACAATATATAACTTTGTTTTTAAATAAAAAAAATATAAATTACAAATATATACCATATTTATTTAATGGGCAAATATATATATATATATATAAGTACAAATTCGTATATTTCGAACTTTCGATAAAGCCAACATGTAACGAATTAAGCACAAGTATAAATAAATATCATTTTAATGTAAAAAGTTATTAAACGAAATATAACGATTTATTTCTATAATTTAGCACAATCCGAAATTTAAATATATCGAGCTAAATCGTACGTTTAAATAAATAACAAAACCACATGTACGTACACTAATATGTTTACATTAATTTAAATATTAGTGAAGATACAAAAATGAAAAATATTTTAACTTATCCTTAAAATTAAAAATAATAAAAAAGCATTTTTAGAAAAATATTAGCATAATTACCGACGAGACTACAGCAATTACCAGAATTTTAGTATCGAGTTAATCCAAGCGTTCATACGCATTACTCTCGCTTGTGTGGATTCGAAACGATCTCTTACATAGTAAAATTTTACAAATACACACATATTTAAAGTATACAGGCAAAAGTACGCATGTGTATGCGCTTAATTTTAATGCGGAAATCTACTGCGTTAATTCTTTAACGCAACGGTAATTAAACATAAAATGAATTTCGTACAACGTTAAGCAATTAAATTTATGTCATTCGAGGATTTTCCGAAGGTGCTCAAAGATATTTTTTATTTAATTTAAAATCAAAAAGCAAAATGTTGATTCTGTCAATTAAGTACGTTTAGCAAATTTAATTGCTTTACGTTTAACTGTAAACGATATAAAGATAACATGCAATAACTAATAGATTAAATTAACAGCAATGAAATAATAGGAAAAATCAAAATTTTCTAATGAAATTAATTAAAGTATAAGATTCCAATATTTACGGATTATATTTGATATAATTAATATATTTCATATTAATATTATGTGCATATTTATTCATTTAATAGTAAAAATTATAGCATTAAATATAAATTTGTTAATAAGCTTTTAGTAAATATCTGAAAATTCACAGAAATATTAATATACGCTATTCAAATATTGACTAAATTATTGCGTATAAAAGAGTTAAAAGGGAAAATTTTCGTAAAAGACTTATACTAAACGAATCGCATATATAGCAGGGGCACTCTACCGGCAAAGGACGAGATAGCTTCGAATCTTTACCATGCAAATATTTTTCTGGTCGACGAAAAGCGGAACGAAGATTACAGAGAAGACGAAAAAGAAGACGAAGACGAAGAAGACAAGCAAGAAAAGACAGAAATCAAGCGGAGAAGCATCACGCGTTGAATATCAATTTGACGGAACGTTTGACGCGCGTAACAAACCAATGAATCGGGGCATAGGCACACCCCGAGCGCGGATAAATTGGGAGAAATTGGATATTTCGCTGGTCTCGTTATAGCGTAAAACACCAGGAAATTCGAGAGGGAAAAAGGGTATCCAATGACGAAGGCCGACCAATTTATTATAGTTGTCCCACATTTACAAATCTTACGCTTTATATGGAGCGTACACGTTTATAAGATATAGAATACGGTATACGGCACCAATGGTGCCATAGTCATAAATGACAGGGGCTGCTCTTTCATCTTACAAGGCTTTCCGACTTTCTATTTTTTTAAACAAATATATACAGTTAATTAAATGATATATATTACGATTGAAAAGTTTCTAGATTTGTTTTCAAAAACAATAGGAAGTGAAAATATACTATATATTTGACCATACAATACCCATTATGTTCTTTATCTTTACTCTATCGCTTAATCATATTTCTAATATATATATATATTATCTAAACGCGGAAACTACAGAATATAACATCGATTACGAGTTAGAAAATTGACATAATAAACGACCATCATTTCTATTTCGCAGCAACAATAATACGGTAAAATAAACGATAGATCTAAATAATGGATAATAAAGTTAAAATTTCAAGCTAAATGACTTCAAAGAGTTTTCGCACCTGGCTTTGCGATTTAAATGGTGTTGCACTTCAAATAATTAATTATATTTCTAAACAACAAGTGTAAGTACCGTTTTCAAACTTATTATGTTTACAATACGAATTTTGAGTTCTGAAAGTGTTCGTTACGACTCGAGTTTAGTGAAAACGGCGTTAGGAATTTAAATGAAACTTTATATTTTAGTATTTCGTTTAAGACAGGCAAGTTGTAATATCATATTAAAAATCTTAGTTCTAATTATAATTCATAAAAATGCCAACGCTTTATTATATCACGCAAATATATATATATATATATATATATATATATATATATATATATATATATATATATATATCTGTTTGTCAAAAGGTTTAATTATTTCCGAGTTACACATGTTTTTACAAGTCTCAGTTCCTTCATCACGATAATGCACCATGTCATATTGCATTGGTTCTTCGTGACTTTTTTGTCAAAAACTACACTCATCGTTCCACAACCACTGATTCGCCTGATTTGGCTCCATGCGACTTCTGGCTTTTCTGAAAACTCAAAAGGCCAATACGTGGACGCCGTTTTGATAAGATTGAGAAGATAATAACCGAATCGAAGGTCGTGAAGGCTATACTGGAAAGACTATTCCGGCTGTTTTGAGGACTGAAAAAAAGCGTTGACAGAAGTGCGTTTTATCGGATGGGGATTACTTTGAAGAGGATGAAATTGATTTGGAAGAATAAATAAAGAATTTACATTTTATAAATAAATTCACCTTACTTTTGATAGCAGTGTTATGTATAAAATTTATACAAAGAAAAGTCAAAAGCAAAAATAAACAAGAAGAAAAATATAAGAAAACAAGAAAGGAAAAAACAATTTAGTGTTACGCAATTTTCACATGGGAATATTATTCAAAATGTGCGAAAATAGCGAAATCTAACATGACTGGTTGTACAAAGCACGCGTTCAATGTATGTGGAAAACTGGGAAAATTTCTCCGAACCCCAAAAACGTCGTTGTCGTCGTCGACGACAGGGTGGCGTAATAAAAAGTGTCAAAATGATAAATGGCATTGCCGTGTTCTGTTGTTCCAACAACAAACTGAACAATTTCAGTTAGTTACGGTCTAATTCTTGAGGGGTTGTCGTTCCAATCGTATCATATATACGCATATGCGCACTGATATTATCAGTTTAATTAGGACATGTCGAAACAAAAATATTATGAATTAATCAACACCATTTGTATGAATTTTATTATTGTATGGCTTTTATCACTAGTTAAAAAAATGTGCTTATTATGGTTAATCGAACGTCTTGCATAATATATATATATATATATATATATATATATATATATATATATATATATATATATATATATAATTATATGCTCGAACCTACTTATGCAAAACGTTTCCGGTGTTAAAAACTTAAATTGTCTGTTGGAATTACACGGCAGATGTTAAAACCGAAACCACCATCTTTACAAGAGAAACAATCTTTTCAAATATATTGATGTTTTAGAGAAGTTAACAAATTATATAAAGTTCTATTTATAAATATAATAAATCATTAGTAAGAGGCTGATTTGGAACAGAACAAGAACAAAATACTACCTATAAATTGTTTTTCCATGATAAAAATATTTATATTTCTATTAACGAATAATTTTAATAACTGGACATTCAAATAAACTACATACTAATAAATATTTTAATACACTAACATCGTACCTAATGTATAATAAATTTAAACAATGGCTACAATTTAATATTTAGCATAAATTATAAATCACAACAATAATCAATGGATAAAGTTGGTTTTAGTACTAAAAATTTATATTTCTTAATGTAAAAGTACATGCAATAAATATGTTAACTAAACAGAAAATCAAATGAAGTTAACAAATATTGTCTTATATAATTTTTAAAACGCAATACACACATTATATATATATATATATATATATATATATATATATATATATATATATATATATATATATATATATAACTTCCGTTTCAGAACAATTCAATATGACAGGTGCGAACTAGTTTAGAAATTTAAAACCAGTAAGCAGGTGATATGCGAGACAAGTAAAATAATTTTAAGGGTTGATGTAATATTTTAACAATATAAAATAAAAATTATGCAATTTTTTTACAGAAGAATATACACAAAAATCAATGTTATTTGTTGCATAACAAAACTTTACGGGATCGGACAAGAAAAATAATAATTTTGCGACATATTTTTTTTTATTATCTTTTTAAATGAGAATACTGCAATGAGTTTAAGTCATGTGCGTTCAGAGCAGTCTAATTGAGGCAATAAAGCATTCAAAATCATCTGTTCAAATAGCGTTCTGTTCGTCAATTGGTCAAACGGTAGTCGGCACCCGAAAGACAAATAGCTGGTATGTGATGGTGAGCCGATAAAACCACATTCTCTCAATAAATCATTAACAGGGCTCGTCAATGGATGTCAACAATAATAATCAACTTGACTTAAATAACAATGCGTGTATTAAAAAATTTACGTCGAACTAAAGTAAATCTGAATTAAAAATATTTATTTTATTTATAAAAAAAATATAATGAACCTGTTAAAAAATATTTAAACCTCTTATTAAACCATTGTCTATAAAAACTTTAAATGCTAAAACGTCTTTTATTTTGTCGACATTGACAATGAATTATTATAAAAAAAAATATTAGCTAAATAATTGCTGAACTAATAAATAAAAATCATTTTACAGATATTGGCTTAAAAACGATATAACATTTATTTGAAGTAAAGCAATTTAACATATATATCCTTTTAGTTTTGATACACAATATGTAAATCTAGTTCTATTTATTATAATTTTTCAAGAGAATGTGTAAAAATTATAAAGAAAACCGATTCAACTTTATAAAAAATCAAATATTAGACTCGAAATAAATGTAAAATTAATACATAGAACGAATAAACTAATATTCACAACGAATCTTCAATATTCTTAAAAAATCTATTATAAACTATTAATTGAATTTTGTGCAAGTTTTTCGTTTTTATGAAGTTCGTCTGAGTTTATTCACTACCGCAATGTTTCAACTCATCTATCGCTAGCAGGCAAAATAGAAAAACTAACATTTCATTTAACACCCTTTGTTTTTTTTATACAGCGCGGATGAAATCGATGATATAAAAAGAACGGATGGGACGAAAAAAAAACAGTGAAAAATAAGAAAATGAAACAAAAAAAGTTTACGGTATAGTGAATGTCGTCATTGGACAAGAAAAAGCGAGAAAAGACTTGGCAAGGGGCGGTTAAGAAATCCGAGATGAATACGCCGAACGGCATGAAACTGTAACGGCCGCCCATTAGAATGAAATGTTTCATCACGAACACCAATTACGGGCTTTTACGAGCCGCCGCAAAAGAAAATCTCGGGGAAAATAGAGCTTTCGAGCGTTGAAAATTGGAATTTGACGACGGGTCGCAGCGGCACCCTCCCCTTAAAACTGCGGCCCGTAACGAACGGAAAGCTCGCCTCGTTTACGGACGTAGAAGCGCGCCGACGACGAAATTGTTCATTTCGACAACACAGAAAACCATTTTCTTGACGTTAGTCTAAAAAAAGCTCTTAAATCTTAATAGTTTGAGAAAAAAATCTTCGCCGATTGATTATTGATTACGTGTAGTTATCTTTGAAAACATTACATATTACATTATTTTATAGGACATAAATAATAGTAATATTAATATTATACGACGTAGTGATAAAATCACAGTTGACATATATATAACAACAATATGACCAACAAACAAATTTAATCAAAATGTCAAACTTTGATAAAAGAAAGAACTTTATGGTCAATAATATTCTGAAACATTATAAACGGGACATAGAATTTAAAATTCAATCTCTAGGTAAATAAAAAACAGTAATGTAAATAAACACGAATTACATGTTAAAAATACATTGTATTTCATTAAAAATAAATTTGCATATATAAAAAACGGTATAAAAACTACAATGTTTAAAAAATGCGACAGCTCAAAATGATGACAAAGTAAAAGAAGTTCCATATACTGAAATAGCGCAAGAATAAAACGGAAAAGTTTTTTATAATGTGTCAACATAAAATACTACTTTAAAATATATAATGTATGATATTTCAAAAATATAAACATTTTTATAAAAAAAATATCTGATAATACGAGTACAATGATTTATTTTAAATATAAGGATAATAGTTTCATTAAAATAAATTACGTTAATTTTTACTTTTTCTACAAAAATTATAAATTTGATGTAAAAAAAATATTGTGCTACGACGATGCAGAAAAACATACACGCGTCTTTATGTATTAATCGTTAACCAAGCGGAATTTTTATTTGGCGTTAAAAGACCCTAAGAACGGCACAAAACTATTTCAATTTAACCCTAGAAGAGGTCGACCCTTAGAAATATAAAGGGAAAACAGTAGAAAGACAAACTGCCGTATTAGAAGATTTCTATCCATCTATCCCAGAATCGTATGTCGAAATTGGGCATCAGACGGAGCAAGAAAATGTTAGGAGCTCCGTAACAGATAATGAAGTGAACAAAACGAGATAAAAAAGCCGACCTTAATAAGCTTTAACCGGCAGATGAAGTTGATGGATGAACGTTCTAGAGATAGCAAAAGAGCACGTGGCCACTAAAACAAAAACAATACATTTCTTGGACAAACATCGAAAATAGAAAAATCTAATTAAATGTAAAAACATGACTACCGTTCAAAGAACATATTGCTCAAAAATAAGCAAACCTAACAAACATAGAATATTACTAACAAAATCTTATTACAAATGTACATAACATGAAATGAGTTTGTTTTCTGATAAACCTGTATGATTGACGGTTTCTTATCATTGGAAAAAAAGGTTATACTTATTCATCACTGTCAATGGTGAGTATAAAATAGATAATCGTATCTAATGTTATAAATTTACATACCTACCAGTCAAGTTTATACCTTAAGCATTCATCTAAAACAAGTATCATCGGTTGTTTACATATAAATATGGGAGAGAATCGTGAATATTTTAAACAGTAGATCAATATATGCAATGCATTATAAATTCAGTAGTGTCTTTCTTACACATTGAAAAGATTTGAAAAAAAAATGAAAATAACAATAAAAACAAAAAAAAAATGAATCCGTGTGAAAATACAAGGAAACCTCACGTTGATTGATAGACGCAAATGGCATATAAGTAAGCATATGGTTTTGAAGGCAAGTTCTCCGCAACGGCCACAAGATAGTCATTTCGTATAATGAGCATACGAAAGCGTGAGAATGTGGGTTATAGCGGACATAGGATACGACCGAAAGACAAAATTGTGACACGTACAGATGTATCGCATAAGAAAAGCACGTATATGGATCTGGGTTACGACGATCGATACTAAAATAAGATTATAAAAATACACAAACAAATTATTTGTCCATGTATATATATATATATATATATATATATATGAAACAGCGGAAACGCTGCTACAACGCGAAACTTTCGCTCGAAATCCATGTCCGAACGAAATAATGAAAAAATCTTTTAGTATATAACAAAGTTGCCGTAATTTTGTACCAAAATATATGAAAACGCTGTTTTAGAGTTTCGTATAAATTAAACGAAACGATGAAACTTTCATAAATCATAAACATGTACCACCTTAAAGTTTATGCAATATTATATTAGTTTACTAATTTTACTCTTTCGCAATTTTAAAAATATTTCCTTTAACAATTAAAACCTTGAATTTAATATTTCATAAAGGTTAAAGAGGAAAAAAGATAATATTTACGATGTAAATATTTTCCGATTCGCCAGTAAAAGTACGTTTATGATAATCTTTAGTTTGAATAATGAAATTTGTTTCGGTAATAAACAATACCTACGAAAATAAATTTGCGGTTAAACAGAGAAAGTAAATAAATTATCGATATATATATATATATATATATATATATATATATATATATATCGTCCCGTGAAAAAATTGTATTCGGTTTGAAAATATTACAAAAACTAAATGAATGCTTGCATTTCCCAAATTAATGCTATATAACTTTTATATCAATAGCATGTACGCTCAGATAATTTACGGGTCGTTTCTATTTCAATAGAAAGTTGACAACCACTGCAAAAATGGAAAACAATCGGTGACAAGCGATCGTTTTGCATTTGCATTCCTCGCACCGCATATAAACGTGACCGCAAATACCGAGAATGAACTATCAGTTCGCGATTCTTCTAAAAGTAAAGTTCATACGTAAAAACTCTTCAGATCCCACGAGTACATTGATCCATTTTATTTTAATAATTAAAAAAAACCTGATATGTATGGAGCAACTCGATTTCTTTTACGAAAGACGACATCGATTAAAATCAAACACAATTTGTTCACATATCGGAATAAACGATGAACATTTAAGAGATACTTATATCCCTCCATTCGTTAGTTAAAAAGGATAAAATAGTAAAGTTTCCAAAAGAAAATTTAGTTTTGATTCAATTATATTTAACTAGGAAAGTTATTGAAGCGATTCCGAATAAGAACTAAAATAATATACAAGATATTTAATCTATTGAACATCTTTATTTAGTTGCAAATAGTTAAATATGGAAATTCACGATATACTATACATGTTTTAGAACAAATTAGCAATTCAAAAATTGAACAAAGTTGCATATATTCATACGCATATTAATTCATCATATTAACGAATGAACACGGAGACATGCAGAGAGAAATTCACATGACTAAGATCCTAGTATAATATGAAAATATGTAAATCCTTCCGATTAAGCAATCGTCAACATGGGAAGCGATACATGCATTATACATACATCCATTTCAAATGTATTGTAATATGACATGTATTATATATTATGTATGAATACGTGCATTATATACTCGAGAGAAATAATGGTGCTCCAGAGGTGACGGATTATTAAAGAGAACACAAACGGTAAATTAAAACGGTCCAAGGTCGAAGATAAACACCGTGAGCCGAATATAAATTATGTGGATTTTACCTTACTTCTCATACTACTAATTCAATTAAAATTATAGTTTTATTCAATATAATATTAATTTATATATTTTAAATCCAAATATACTAAAAAAACCTTTACACTATCAATTTTGAAGATATTTTATAAAATACAAAATTTATAATTATATTTAATGTTTACAAAATTACTTACGGAAAAAGATATGATTGAAACCATTGTTAAACACTCACCTGAAAAAAAAATTAAATTACGTGTTATAAGATAAAATAAAACATAGACAATATTTAATGAAAAAATTAAGAAAGATAAAGAGAAAAATAAAATGACAAATAAAATCCAAGAATTCGTTCATATAAGTTTCCGGCATAAATATAAAACATCTTTATCAAAGAATAAATTAACAACGATAGAACAAAATAATCAGTATTTTCATCACGTATAATGAAAAGAAAATAAATCTAGAATATAGTCAATAAATTCAATTGCCGCTTAATAAAAATGCCGTGAGAGTCCAGAATACTCAAACAATATTATCGTTAGATATTAAACAAAAAAGATATATTAAAAAAGTAATAAAAAGATTAATAATTATATATATATATATATATATATATATATATATATATATATATATATATATATATATATATATATATAATTAAACACCTTATTATTTTTACGAAAAACTAAAAGTTCAATATGAAAGCAAGCGCTTTCCACAAAATGAAGCGTGTCATCTGATAACGATTGTTAGTTGACTTACTTTTGATTAAAATAGTTAAAAGTTGGTACTTTTACAACCACAGGCATGTTTACCCCACAGTGTGTCTGTAATGAAGGTGAAAGTTGCGATAATAGATGATTGCCGGGATTAGTTTGACGAGTCCCGGGGACTAGTTCGCTCTTTAACAAAATCCCGGTGAAAGTACGAGGGGAATGAAAACCCTTGGATTGAGAAAACAAAATATAAGAAGTTTACATAATATAGTACGATATATAAATATATAACTCAAAACTCCAAATCGACATGGTTAAAACTTCTTTTAGCATAAATATTGAAAGTTATAGAGATAAATACTAAACGAAAATAAAAACAAAATTTTGTATCCAATATGTCTATAATATAAATCGTTAAAAAAAACATCACAGTAATATGGTATATTTATATAGGTACAATAAAAACAAAATAAATCACACGCTTCTTAACTTTATAGTAAAAAAAATAATTTCCCTCTAATAATGTGTAAGTTTCATAGTAGATTTATGCATTTTCAAACAATATAAATATCGTACTCGAGACTTAATTTGCGATCTAATTATATAAACGATTGCAGTTACATTAAACGTAATTTATAGGGTTCTATAACAGAGTAAAAAAAAAGTAGAAACGTGCACGATTATATATAAAATGAAATATTTCAAACGAGAGAGGCTATCTCGTTCACCCACGACGTCGCTGATGATGGACAATTTAAGAAGCTGCGAACGAATAAATTGACCGTTCATATCAGTTAAAAGCTCGGCAATGGCAATAGTCAACGCGAACATGTTGACGTCGAACCGAAGCGAGGTACTAGTTTTATTAATAAAGTGAACCTCCGTATGAGTGAATTAAGTGCAGCGTTACATCCGCGGCAAACGATCAAATGAACAAACCACTTTGAAGTTATTCATTGATTTCATATATATATTTTTTTAATAGTGTCGTTTGATTGATAAATATAATGTGACAATTAAATTGTTCGATATTATTGAAATCGATAAATTGTGACATATCTATCGCTTTTTATATTTTTTATTTTAAATAAGGAGAAAGGACATTATATAGTAACACTTCATAAATATAAACAGAAAAATATTAATTTAACTTAAGATAAAAGAAGTAATATGTGAATGGATATATTTAAAAAAAAGTATAATAATACAAATAATAACAATTTGACTATCAAATAGAGTTTTGATTGACATTGTACGGAAGATTTGATACCATATTTTTTATTTCTCATTGCAGACCTTAGCGTAAATTATACGTACATTTAAAACAAGTTTCCATAAGTAATATGAAATCCATTATAAGTTGCATCACATAGGAAGCTGAGATACGCGAGTTGAAAGCCCAAGTGACTTGTTGGTCTCTTTCGTGTCACATAAGAATATACTCGATCATTGTCAACGACCTCAATAAAATTTCAACAATTTAAAAAAAATTAAATTGAAATCCATCTATTTTTTGCTATATTTTTTTTACGATACAAATGTTGAAACGCAAAAAATGACTTGCATGTTACAACCAAACGTAATAGCAAATTGGTTGATATGCAAATGCAGAATTCAAAAAAATATTATGTTCGATGATAATTCATATAGATTACCTTTTAACGTTTGTGTACGAGAGAAACAATGAATTTGAAGACATAGTAACTACATTAAAGATGAAGACAATTTAAATGGCCTGCCACTAATATATTCCATATGTCTAAGTACATACGTACAAAGATTGTTGAATTATTCATAATCAGGAGTCACACAAAATAAGGATTTGAATACATCTAGGTTATAAACATGAAGCAGGGTAATTTGTTTATATTTTTGAAGTAAAGCAATTTTGGTGAAAATATTTCAAATTTAATAAAACATTTTAAAAATTAAATTACATATTTTGCTCGTATTGCAAAATGTAGGCGGGCAAAATAAGAAATGCGTGCTTAAGGAATGGTAGCGACTACTAAAAAAAAATTACAAAGACAAGTCACAAAAAGAAATGAGCCCTCCATCACGCACCACGAAAAATGCGAGATTATAGGAATAATGAAAGAGGGAATGATGACGAGGGTAAGAATTTCAACTTGTTCGCTATAAAGAGGGAACCCTAGCCAATTAAAAACCCCTGACAATAGCTTTCAAAGTTCCACGAACGCAAAAACTATTTTTTAAACTAAAAAGAAAATTATTTTTGTGTCATCGTTAAAACGGTTATATAATTGAAATTATACAAAAAAAACATGTATAACATTTTATAGAAATAATATTCGAGACGATATATCGATTAATTGAAGAGATAAAAGAAAGATTATGTAGATCATTTATCATAAACATTCAATCCTTGTTCGTCAAAATACTACATAAATAGTTGCATTAAAAAGCAATGGTTATTGATTCAAAAGGAAAACTTGCAACGTTTCATTATTGAGAAGCTGTCATGAGATCAAAACTCTTATCTTGCAGCACAAACAACTAACGGATTGTTGTGTAATATACACATGTAGTCGTGACTACCCACAAACGTTTTTACTCTACAAACGATCTTTACGAAGGCTTACCACAAAACCATTGTTGTTATATACTGTAACCGGAATTGGTTTTGTTTCAGAAGAAACACAACTAAGTGATAGATTTAAGAAAAGATATAATACACCACTTATTTATTTGTAGTTTATTGTTACTTAAAATAGTAGATAACTAAAGGGTTTTAAGATTACCGCAAACGATATCATACTAAGAACATTGTCGATATCAAACATGTTAAATATATAACTAAATGGTGTACAATAAAAAATCGAAAGAAATCAAGAAAATTGCTCATATAAAAAAATTAAAAAATATACAAAGGACAAAAGCGTCACAATTCATTTGATACTAGCTATTATAACCAGAGAAAATTACCTTTGTTAAATACAGACAAAGTATTAAACGTTAGTAGTTAAGTAAATGAGGTTATCCACAGGGATTAGAAAGGTTGTTTGAAGAGCTTCTTGGAGTTCAAAAGGTTGGAAAATCCTGTAATAGGATATATAAACAGACCAAAATGAAGTTCAACAATTTCGCACAAAATTATAATATTACATGTTATAATTTCACAACATTTATATCTAGAATAAAACGGTTCAATTTTACAGTTTCAATCAACACCCGTATATATTATATCATATTTCCATATTCGGATAACATTAACAACAAGGTTACGTTTAAAATAAAAAAGTGAAAGGTGTTACAAACTGTTATGATACTAATCACTTCTAACAGTTAAACGGCGACGTAAATAATTAGTAAATGTCTTAAAAAGCAAAAACAAGAAAAAATATTTTGTTAATGATCGTACAAAGAAAATAGTGTCACATAATATCTTTTTATTGCATTTTTCTTAAAGAAAATTTACATACCTTTTAAATAAAATATAAAATGTATAGGGAAAAACAGTTCCACAAAAAATAGCTTGGCATCCAATATACGATTTCAAAATTACATAGAATCGAATACAACTAATACGACATGCGTAATTTTATAGTATGTAAACGCAGTAATAAAAATAAAACATTTTTATTACTCATTGCTAAAAAATACTTTTTTTCTGTTTCTAGATATGCATTGAAATAAAAATATGACAGTATCATATTTCAACCGCATATATTTGCATTTATCTATTGATAAAATGTTCAGCGCATCTGTACTGTCAAGACCGCAAGAAACGAGATGCGTTTGTGTTCAATAAGTGCGCACTTTACTCCTATGTCTTCTTATGGTTGGAGTAAGAAACACGAATCAACAGTAAATTTCATACTCTTCTACATGCAATTTAAAGTTATATGTGAACCCAAAATAAATAAATAAATATTGAAATCGAATGCAATATGAAACATTGAACTCTGATATTGACATGACTAAATAGTTGAAATTTTATAATGTCTTCTGTATAAAGTTAATTCATTAATTACGAAAAAACATAAAGAATTTAGAAACAATGCACGGATTAAAATAGCATCAAGATGAAGAACAATATACGTAGTTACTACGAAGTATTACATATCACACATATCACGTTCCCTTGTAAGAAATTCAGACGGCGCTCACGTTATTTCCGAATGCCGCTTTCATACACGTTTTTCAATACATTCCATCGCAAAAATCTTTATATGAAACGTCTTTTCAGTTCAAATTGAGGTTTCAGGGGTGTCAATGCACCTTTTGGGCTACAAATTCTGGTACTGGTTGTACTGTTGAGGAGAGATGTCGACTTTTTCTGTTGTTCGACTTCAGCAAGATACCTTTTAAGGGGATACCGTTGACTTGCCGTCCTCGCAAATGGTATATAATAGCATTTCTTTTCGTGCCATAAGACCACTGTCGACGTGTACGTATGCCATTTTCTTTCACTAGGACGCACAAGTGTATTGGACGTTCGCAGAAAGGTCACACAACTATTTTGCAAAAGTGTACAATGACTGCGGGTCATCGTTTGCACGATAAAAGCTTATCGAAACCATTACATATCACTTAAATACTTTGAAAAAAATCTATTCGAAATTCAATTTAAAATTATCCAATCAAGTTTTAATAAATATTAAATATAACATTAATTAAATTGAAAAAAATGAAGAATCGATGCCGATAAATTGACTGATTCTTAGTTATTTTTCAGTATAATTATGAAAGATATGCAGTTAAATTCTGCAAAAATAAAATCAAAAGATTTCGTTTATGTCAAAATATGAAAAGTTTTTAAACACTGCATCTACGTTATACATAAAACAAATGGAAAAATATATAGATCAAAAGAAATCTCTTCTCAAATGCGAGTATTTACAAAATAAATCAGATATATAAATATTAAAAAATGAAGTTAAAAACAATTGTTAAGCTATTTTAAGAACGGTTTAATAAATTATTTATTAATCAAAATCTTAAATATTAACAAATTAATAAAGATACTATCAAACTAATTAGTCTCATTTATAAAAACACTAATAAATTGAAGTTTTGATCAAATTTAAAATTGACAAAAAATACACTACAAATAAGATGAAAGTAAAATGAATCGAAGATTAATAATAAAAACAAAAAAGGGTCTAGAACATTTTTCACATATAACCTAGTGCGTGTCGGTCGACGGTTGTATATTTACCAGTGTCGATAAGTCATGGCGGGCGACAGCTAACTCGATAATACCGGCTGGCTTATGGGCACATATATTTTTATTATGCGAAAAGCGAAAATTACATCCGGAAAATATTCAGGACGTTAAATTTTCTGAACAGAAATACACGACGCCATTTACCAAGACATTTTTTACCGGTATTAAAATCGTTGAACGCATATTGCGAACGATTAAATCTTTATAAACGCGACACCGTGACGGGATTTTATTGTCTAAAAAAATTCATGTACGCGAACATATGGTAGGATAACGCTTTTATGATGAAATTAATATCATACAAATACAATTTTCAATATTTGACAAAAATAAAAATAAAATAGTTGAAAATGTTATTAGAAACATCACGGTAATCTATGAAAAAATATTTAGTTTTCAACTATACTATACTTTAAAACTGTTAAAATATTTTTACTATGAAATGTTAAAAAAACTTTTAAAAAATAGAAAAACGTTTTCATTTAGTAAGCAAATTATCAATCTCTAGTTTTAGATTTCATTATCAACTAAATAGTAGATATTAATATTAATATATGTATTTGATATCTGCTATTTACTTATTGTTACTATATTAGGCAATATCACTAAAAATGGTATCCGACTGTACATATTCGATGCGAATGAAACTCAAAGCGTGTGCAATTTTGTGAAAGTACAAAAAAAGTATATATATATATATGAGGGGTGTAAGTGACATTTGGCGACGGGTTCCGAAGAAGCCTGTCAAGTCAAATATTCAACCCATAAATAATGAATCGATAAGGATACTAGAGCAAACAGCGTGCTCCAGCACCGTAAGGTATTATGCAAAAGGGCGTAACAACGGCGTGAGTGGGCATAAATAACAACCACAAAGAATAGGGAAGGAAAGCTCGTAGAAATGGCTCCGCGGAAATGGATAAAAAATGGCATCAAAAGGTTTTTCAACGCTTAGTAAAATGTGATAGTTAAATTTTCTACATTTGATTTAAGAGAAAAAAAGTGAAATAAGGCAAATAGAAAATTTTACTTTGATTGCGTATTAATCAACTAAATCAAGATTTATCAAACGCAATTTAAAGAAATAATATCGAAAGATAAGCATTAAGTAATTATTTTTTTTCATATTAACAGATGCTAAATCAAGAAACAAAATTGGGATCGTTTAATAAGTAAACAAATTTATTTGGGTCCAATTAAAAACATCCAAGTATTTTTAATATTTCATATATATATATATATATATATATATATATATATATATATATATATATATATATATATATATATATATATATTAGTAGTTCATACTTTAAAAATCTTACAAATGAACCACTAATTATAAATAAAAATAATATTGTTAATATATATTTGGAATAGTGAAAAAAAAACATTACAAGATTTTACAATAAATTTCAAAAATAATAATAAAAGTATATCGATAAATATAATTTATAGAAGTGACTCAACAAACATTCAGATATAACTATTGATGAAATATAGAATAAAAAATCTTTTAGCTGAGTGTAGACAGGTTGATGCGTAAGTTCACAACGAGCTTTTTTCTTTTGAAAGAGTTACGCAATACGATGATGGAAAAAAAAGGAAAATGGAATAACTATAGTAAGTTAGTATATACGAATATATATATATATATATATATATATATATTATACGTAGAAAAACATTTAGTGATGATGTGTGTGAATAAAGTGATCCACGACAGAAAATCACATACTGAGAATTGTTAAGACTAGTATCGAATAAATGATATAAAAGTGCGACGAACTGGTAAAAACCCTAGTCCTAGTATTTCCCGGCCATAAATAAGTAATAACGGATGCTATTGACAATTTGGTGGTCCTAATAGCCCTACAAAAGTTACAATTTCTTCGGAAAAGCAAGCTTCCGGAGTGAGAGCTTTCGTCGACTATCCAGGATAATTGTACCGGAAACAAACGTAGAAACTATCTACCGCTGGTGTGACACTATATAAGATGTTTCGTGATTCGTGAAAGCGAGAAACTGTCACAGAAATAAAAATACAATTTTCATCTTTAATAACGTATGATAAAAATATTTCATATAAAAAAATCTTATATAAACGCATTAAAGGACACTCATATAACAAAATAATGTGTTTATATATATATATATATATATATATATATAAAGCAAATTAAACGAAATATTATATACATTTACACACTAGCAGGTATTTCACGCGTTCCCCTCTCTTTTTTTTATTTGTTTTACGTTTTTTGATGCATACAAATCCGGCTTATTAACGTCCGTCTGCCCATCTGTACTCACTTACTCTCAAAGGCTTTTCTTCAAAGAAAGGAGGGATAATATTCAAAACGCGTTGGAAGAGGAGAGGGACGGGGAAATAAATGGATATAAATACAGGCGGGTACACGTCATGCCGTGAAAACAAGATGGGAGACGGGTAAAAACATTTTGCGCAACAAAACTCAGGGTTCACCACCCTTGGTTTACTTTTCAGTTTGGTGCCAGCTCCAATCATAATAAAAATATCAAAGTAAAGTTGGCTTCCTAAGAGAAAATATACCTTGAAAATGAAAATAATTAGTACATCGATATTTTTTGAATTATACTTTTATCCCTATATTTTATATTAAATATTAGCAATAAGAAAGTCTAGATTTTAACGTAAAAGTAAAATATTAATTTAATTATAGTGATGGTCTATAAAATTGTCTTTGAAATAAAAAAAAATAATAATGATTAACTATCCTCATCATATCAGACATTAGGGTTTTCATCACTTTTCCACATCCATTGAATTCACAGCAGTCTTGATGAAGTGTTATAATTCACGCGGAAAGGTAATAAAAACAAAAAGAAAAGGGTCTTTATGAGGTGCTAGATGTGCGTTGATGATTTCTATCGAAATAACAACACTAAAAATACAAAAAAGAAAATAAGCAGATAAAAAATACAGAAAAACAATACTGGAATATTAACTTTGACATAACAAAATTTATTCTTAGAAAACGATTGTAAAGAAAAAGTAAACTGGACTAATGACTGTAAAACATTACTTTTTTTCTATAAAGGAATTGCCTGTTATATTTTATTTACAGGTAAATTTGAAATATTTTAAGAATTTCAAAATAAAAATATTAATACAACTTGGAAAGTTTTTATAATTTTTTGACTATCAGTAAAAAAATTCTTATATATTCAGTTACTCATATGTCAATTAAATTATACTATTACTGTAATTTTTTTAAAACTTTTCTACAATATTAAAAAAAACTGAATTATTATTTTAAACACAAAATTGTACATTATTTAAGTCATTGCAATAAACATAAAGTGAAATTGTAAGAAATATTTATTCATTCTAATGGATTCGGTAAATATAAAAGGAAAATGTTGAACCGATCAATTAGTGCATTTGCAATTCACGCGTCGACAAAAGAATGTACATATTTTACATAAGAATTTAAAACTCAAAGTTAATTAAATGGATACATACATAAATTTTATTAAATAAATGTCCAATGTTTGATAACAAATATTCCAGTAATATTTAATTGTTATTGGGAATTTATTTAATTAAAATATTTTATTAATATTTTCAAATGTAGAAATTTCAAAATATTCGTCTACATATCTCAATATGAAAATAATAAAATTTATGAAGCAATAAGATCGATATATTGCCTTGATCAACCAAAAAATTCTATAAGTGCAAGTAAAAAAAAAGAGTAAATTATTAATGAGTGAGATTTTCGTTGATATTTCAAGATTCGGAACGTGAATTATAATTTAACATGATAAGTTACGTTATCACCGTCTTCATAGTGATTTGTACAAATTTGTATAATGAATCAGTGTCTGGAAACTGTTCACCCTTGGACATGATCAATGAGGTCACGGCCCGATTTCACATATATGAGTAAAAATATATCTATATGTGACACTTGCACAAGAATTTTGCTATCGAACATATTGTGTACTTAAAATAATTCATAAATATTAAATAAAATGATAATGTCTTTTTGATAACAAACATATGATAATTAATAATAATATAAAATTTTACATCATTCAGATAGTGAAAGGTATACAGGTAAAACATTTAATTTTTCAACATTCTTTATAGGAAATGATTAACGGTAAATCAAAATATTTTAAAAACGTGATCAACAGTATATATACTTTTAAAAACACGATTATTGTGAAAGCATATATATATATATATATATATATATATATATATATATATATATATGAGAGATCGCATTAAATGTATTCGACCTAAAGGCAAAAGGAGAAAGAGAACAACGACAGAGGACGTATTTATTCGATATGCATCGTAATCCATTCGCAATAGTTTCAGTGAAATTATTCACCCGAACGAATTTAATACACAGTTGAAACGGATACAAAACAATAATTTACATTTTTCTCCAGATTTTGTTCAATTTTTACAGATGGAAATTATGAAAAATCGACGGAAAACAAGCTCCAAAAGGAACATGTGCGCTCGAATGCATTCCGTTTGTATATGCAAGTCTACATCTCGTTGCGGGTACATTATGGGTTGAAGAATAAAATAAAACCATGAAAGAGAACACCGCGTAAGATAAGACAACTACGACCTGAAGTGAATTTTGTCGTAAAAGTTCTTTTTATTATCTTTACTTATTTTTTTTATACTTCGACGTCCTGTAAAACAGAAAAATCACTTTTTTATAAAACGTATGATAACGTTGTTTAGTTCGATATATTTTTATACATTCTACAATTTTAAAATTAAAAAAGTTGTACACATTCTGTGATTAATAATAAAACTTATTTGTCAACGACTTTTGCATATCATTTGTGATAATTATTCTTCAACAAAAATAAAAAGTGACACATTAAATAATCGGCGGAAGCCTATCAAAAGAATAAAATCACATCATTATTAAAAGTCAAATGATAAAATTATAATAAAAATATTATAATATTATTATAAGAATAACATTTAAAATCTCAAAACGTTAATATATTATAATATAAAATTAAATATTAAAATTATCAAATAGAATTGCGCAATAAAATATAATAAAAAATAACAATATAATGAATATTTTAAGATGATGTTGGCACAATTAATATCATTAATTTAAGTATTTAATTTAAAGATTTTGATTATTTCACAAAATAGGCTATTATAAAATTTAATATTCAAAATCGCTAAATAATAAATACTTTTCCATAAATTTATATACAAAATTAAAATACTAAAATTCTCAAGTTTATTATTACAGATTTATATTTCATCACAAACTCTTCATGATTCACTTGTTTTTTAATGCTTTGCGAGGAGAATTAAACAATAATTACCTATTTGTACCATAACAATTCACACATATAAAGAAATATAGAAACAATGAAATATAAATTTATCATAAACTCACATCTTATAATACAAATTTATACATATTTTATTTGATACGTGGAAATCGATTGCTAATTACACGCAGGTGAATCTATATATTATTTAATTTTGAATTCGAAACGCAACGTCAATATTTGCGAAGGTGTCACACAGGAAATTTAATATAAACGTGTAATAAATTATAATTTTTGCTTGTCATATACAAATACATATGCGATAAAAAAAGGATAATTGTAATACATCATGTTACAAGTATATGATATACGAAATAACACGAAAGTTGAAACGATGATATGCTCGAATCGATGCTAATAAAAAAATTGTGTAATACCTTTTTAGCCATATTTTATGTTTTATAAAATAAAAAATGCACGCAAGTTAACACGTTGAAAACGATGGTTAATTGAAAGTACAATGCACAAAATAATTTTATTAATTTAAGTTAAAATTAAATTATGAAGTATAAGATAGTGTAATGTTTTAAATTATTCATCTCGATAAAGGTAAAATATGATATTAATGTAGGTAATATATGTGAAACGCTTATGTAATAAATAAAACGCTTCACTACTAAAACTTATAAATCAAAATAAATAGCCGTCTATTTTACTACATATATGAAGTTAACACGCATAAACCATAAAAATTGAATAACCTCAAAATATTCCTTTAATTCAGCAATGTTAAAAATTTTCAGCGGGTGGAACACATTAGTCATAAAAAATTATCGAAAAATAACAAAATTTAAAATTATCGCTTCCTTGAAAATATGTATTATCGGTCCTTACAAAAAAGCAAAATAAAAAGAATCGATGTTTTGCAAAAAAAGTGTACTCTTAGTTTTTATTAATGAGAAATGAACAAATCCCAAAAATAAAAGGAGTAAAAAGGTAAGCCTCTTTATTAAAAATACATAATTAAAAAAAACAATTTCTAATACACGATTTAGAACGAGTTCAAAATGTCAAATCAGTTAATTATTAAATGTAAAAGAATAATATTTAAAACACAAAAAATAGGAGAAAATATTAATTTCCTATGATACAATTAAAAACTTCAGCGTTCACTTAATCCTTTAGACATAGATAGAAACGCGAGCTCAAGATCAATCGTTACCCCCTATCTAAAGATAAAAACCTGAAGGAAAAGGGTTATAAAGTTAAAAATAAAACCCATCCAACGGCTAATTTCACGGACCCAATTGGTCGGGTTTTCGCAGTTTTATTACCGAAAACATTTGTCGCGCGTTTTGTAACCGGCGGAATAATTAGCCGATCTCAACCCTTATATTTCGCTGGCGTACTTTGGCCGCCCTCAAGAGTTTCCTAACCGACAGGAAAATAAGGGAGAAAACCGAAGCTAAAGTCCAGATAACAGTCAAAGCTGACTGTTAATTTTGAAGATTAAAATCAAATCAGTGAAACTGAAAAATGCAGTAATTACCGGATTAAATCCGTATTGTTCTCGGTCGAACCTTTGCATACTGGTTACATTTTTAATCAAATAACGTAAAAAAAATCAAATTACATAATGAAATTTACTAAAACAATGTAATTAAATTAAAGTATTTATAATCAATAAAATGTAAAGATGGAAATTTTACTTACAGATACTGTCATTCTCAAAATATTTAAACGACTTACCTGAAAAAAAACAGCAGAATAAAATATAATTAAAATATATAAGATGATATCATTACAATATATATATATATATATATATATATATATATATATATATATATATATATATATAAACTAATGAAATCAATTCGAAAAAGGCTATGACAAATAAATAGATAAGTAAACTGTCTATGTAAGTAAGATAGACGATTCATAAGCGATTTTAAAAACTAAATATCCTAGCAGCGAAAGCGGCAATCGTTTGAACAAAAGGAGATTTAAAACCAAATCCATAACTATGAAAAATAAAATTAATTTGTATTGTTCAGGGAGAGAGCTGCCGAACGTGCTCTCTCCTAAAACAATGGCAGTCAGTAGGCGTGTCGTCGGTAGTTAATTAATTACGTCCAGGTGCGCTTGCAGGCGATCTATGTAATTAAACAAAAAAAAAATATATATATATATACTATGTGGGCGTGGTCTCCTATAGAACTTGAATGAAAAATGCATGAAAAATCTGAAAAAATTGCGAGTAAAAAATGTAAAATAAAATTTATACAGTCACGATATAGTAGTTTAGTTAAACGTGTCACATATATATTAAATTAAAATAAATATTATTATGTGTTAAATATATTTTAAATATTGATATATTAATTTCGGATATAATAAAATAATACGTGTGTGTGTGTGTGTGTGAAGACTTAATTATTAAGAATATGTCATGTAAACCAATAGTATACACACACACACACACACACATATATATATATATATATATATATACTATTTATTTGTGTATGTATGTGTGTGTGTATGTAAGATTTACATGACACATTTAATATGTTACAATTTATTTGACAGCGTAATGGTTTTTTTCAACGCATTTATGATCGTTTTAAAAAATTATAACGCCAGTCACCTTGAAAACTATCGTCAAAATAAATGCAATAGCGTCATCGAATAGATTTATACAGCAACAAAATCAAATGTCATGGTAAATTGAAGACTGTTTTACAAATAACCACTCTATAATATTCTGATGAACATATAAAACTTATATAAAAAAGTAACAATTATTATATATATGACTCGTACATATAATACGTATATTTAAAACTATTTCTAATATGAAAATAAGTGTGTGAAACTTTTTCTTGGATGATAATCGTCTCTGAAAACTTTAGAAAAGATATAAACAATTTTAACAAAAAAGTTCATCTGCATAATTTAAAAGAATATTAAAAATTTTAATTAAAACTTTAATAACGAAAATAACATTGAACGCACCTGTACTAAAATGCATTTATTTAATTCTAATTTTAAATCTACTATCGTTTTAAAATCATAGAATAATCAATATAAATTATAGTACTATAAATTGTTAAAGCCAAACGATGAATCGTAAAAATTTGACGATGCTTCAATAAAAATTTTATATTTACTAAAATTTAAAAATCTAGTTAATTTTTTAAATGACGTATATATGAACGCTATATAAAATGATCAATAATGAGGTTCAGAGACATACACCCTTTCGAAACGCAAGCGAATATTTACAAATATATTATGTGACACGTGTACAAAAGGTGTACTATAATACAGTAGACGGTACTGAACATGCAAATTTCATACTTTTCATGACCAAGGGTAATTTAATTAATGCGGGGTTTTCGCAGAAATGCCGCTTTATTCGGTAATCCTACATGACGGATTTGACTACGGCTTAACGAATTCTAATGTGATTAATAAGGAAGGAAGCGGAAAGGAAGACAGGAAGAAAAGCGTCTCCTTTCTCTCTCTGTGGGACACACGCTAAGGAGGCTTTCGCTTGTTTTCTCGTCTCGTTCCCGTGAACAACATTAATTTTCGTCGAATTTTGTCACACAAAATAATTGAATTTATGCAGTAGTAACACGATGTGACATATTAAACGGTATTAATCTTGGTAGTAGAACAAAAATTATCGGAAAATTTTATGAGCTTACGATTGATCGTTTAAATTTCGAATTCAATTAATATTCATCATATAATATTGTAGAACGATCGCTAGAAATGTTCAAGAAGTTTTCAGATACATATTGAACAATAATGCCAGTAATACGTAACTAATAATTTTAAATACTCAACTTTATTTCGAATTTTAATCAAAAATGAATTGACAAGTATATTAAATAAATAATTATCATAATCTATTATTAGTTTTGATATGATATCGAATCAATATATCTTATCTTTGATTTCATTAAACATTTGTTTAAAAACGGTTATTTTGTTATAAATAACAAATAAATAAGGTTTAATAGTGATGATAATAGATTAAAAAAAATAAAGAAATGAGTTTGAAACTAATTCGTTCTTATTGAACTGAAGCTGTAAACAGCAGGTACCTTTACTAATCAACTTTGTTTTTAATTAAACTTAATCAACGGGACTTAAATTGCACGATCGATACAGTAGAGAGCAATAAGTTGTTCGACAAAGTCAACTTAAGGAAAACATATTACACGATCAGAGTAAGAAAAAAATCCTTTTGTTTTCTGTTAATTACAAACAAATTAATTCATGATCGTACTTCACGACTACAGTTAATTATTCGAAATGGAATACACAAAAACAACGAGAAATATATAATTCGATATGAATATGGGTCTTCAATAACTTGCAATATACATTCCAGCTCACAATTACACTATGCAGGTCACATTTATACTGTGAATATAGATACTGTAATAATTTCAGTTGTAAATCAGTTATTTCATCGACGGTAAATTATTTAAAAGACGAGCATTACGTTTTGCAACAGATTCGTCGATATAAGTAATACATAAATGTAGAACGAAAGATAAAAATGAAGCTAAAATAGTTATAATTATTCATTAGAATCAAATTATTAAAGTATTTCAAGAAATATTAGGCATAGCTTATTAACATTAAAAACAGTATAATTATTTTACTAATTGAATCACAAAATGTAAATTTGAAAAGTTTTAAACAAACGAAATAATCTCATTTTTAATATTTGACATAATTCATAAAAACTAATTAAAACAAAATGAGGAAATTAAAAGAAATAGAAATCATAAAAAAAAGAAAATATAAGAATCAAAATTGTATATTAGTCAATGTATATTGCGTATTAAATTTAATTAAAACAAAAGATATTATCAAATATGTTAATACGTGTATTCGGAAAATATTCATTAAATTGAAAATATGACAAATATAATTATTTTACCATGCTCAGTTTCATTAACATCAACAAATGGCGAATGATTAACGACTAAATAACTCGCTAATAAATTACGACAAGGTAAATTAAATAAATTTTAACAATTATCGTATACACTAATAAACTATTGATAAAATCAACACATTAAATATGATATATATATATATATATATATATATATATATATATATATATATATATTTACAGAATGTAGAAAATACACGAAATTATTTTTAATGAAAGATAATAAAATATAATAAAAATGGATAATTTCTATTTGTGTTGATTAGATTTTTCACATTTCTTTTATGTAGTCAAACTGCTTTCTTGTACACATATTTCAAGAAAAAAAGGTATATTTCACTATCATTGATGGCTTTTTCTTAAATAATGAAAAAGAATTACAACTATGTTGTTTATAGTCGTAGTAGTTTTTATTAATATATATTCATAAAATAAGAAAAAAAATCTATTTAAAATATTTAAGTAAATTTTCATTTACAGACAACAAATGTATAAAAATAAAGAGTAGCCAATAGCAATTATAAATATATATAATAAAACTGTAGTGTATAAGAATTAGTCATGCAAAAATATTTTTATGGGACATTTTTAGAAGAAAAGAAAACATTGATAAATAAAAAGTAATATTAGAAAAACATTAAATAACAACCCTTAAATACCAAACTGTATACTAAAACCATGAATACATTATAATACCTCGATAAATCAACTACATATAATATATAAAGAAAAGTCAACTTGTTATTGTAACGTTACACTATATACGTCATGAAAATTTACATTTAAAGATTTTGTTTTCATTATTAACAATAGCTCGTAAACAAAAGCAAAAGAAAAAAAGAAAAAAAAAGCGAAAAAAAGATGTGATGTTGATGGATGAAGTAATAGTTCGTGACGATCCACGGTGGCTTGTTTACGATGTTGCCTTCTACGATTATATACTAGACGAGGAATTTAGAATCAGGGAAAATCTTTCACTGTCTAGAAGAGAGTCGTAAAAGTTACCAAAGGAATGAAATGAAAGAAAACCGTTCGACTAAAAAAGATCTATCAATTAATATCGATGGATTTAAATGGCAATAATCTTTGTTTTTGATATTAAATCTATTTAAAAAGTAAAGTTATTATTGAAGTAAAAAAAATATCGAGAATATCAGTTAAAATATAATTAGATAAAAAATAGGAAATTCAAAAATAATAGATTAAATTATTTATAACAAGAAATATTTTAATTTTAAATCTTCTAAATTATTCATTATAACCATTTTTAACTCATAAGCCTTTCAAATTCAAGCACGTTACAAATACATACAAATAATAAGTGTACAAATTTTTATAAAATTATAATAGAGAATTACTTTTTAATGATATCACGAACATCTCTCATGAATTTAAATCGTTTAGAGAAATATGCAAAATCACAATAAATATTTGTTCTATTAAATAAACATTACGTACAGTAAAAGTTAGCCTAATGAGGTTTTTTACGTAACGTAAAATCGTGGTACCTTATTCTAATTGCGTTATAATGGTTTTAATACGATTAATTAAAAAAATAATAAACACGCTCATATATTTATTAAAATATACACTAGAAAACTATTTGAATATCAATATCGACATTTTCGAGAACAAAAAATAGCCATAATCATTTGAATTCAACAGTTCAAAGTTCTGTTAATATTTAGAAAATGATATGCAATTGTTATATGACGTTCGATCAATGTTTTCGCATATCAATATAATATACGGTTTAATTTTCTAAACTAATAAAATTAAAAATCTAACCTGAAAACTCAATAATTAGTGAACTAAAAATGTTCATTTTGAATTTTAACTGTTCTGATGTTTATAAGTAATAAAAAATAGCTATGTTTATCACATAAGCTGAATAAAAACTTAATACTGAAATAAAAAATTAGATATTCTACCATTAAACTGATTATTAACTTTGTAGCAAAATCACGAAGTTAAAACCACATAAGCAGTAGTAACATACATGTACGAATTATACATATAATATATAATGCGTACAAAAGGTACATTTGTGTTTAACGGAATTAAGATTAAACTTAGGTTACTTAAAACTAAGCAGTGAAATTGCGATATCTCGAATAGGAACGTAAAATTTAAAAGCCTTAACCTGTGTCACTACTACAAAACCAAGGGTAAAACGCTTAATATGAAACAAAAGAACAATGGATACTCTCTTCCTCAATCAAAAAAGATTTCAAACATGGAAAAGATCCAAGGTTGTAGGTCATTTATCTTCGATCTAAGACCAATGTTGAAAAAATAGTTAGAGTAAAATAGAAATCTAGTTTCACATTTAGAAAGCAAAAAAATATATGAATACTTTTTTCATTAAGCCTCTTAAGAATTTAAACAGTTGAATTACTTCCAATTTGGCAATCGAACTAACTATACGCCTACTTTGTATTATATAATCACCTTCATTTTTAATAATGATTGATTGATAGAATATTAACTATTTATTCCAATAAATATTTAACACTATTGATTAGATGACAAGTATGAAATCAGATAAATACATTTATTAATTTGATTTATATTGTATTTGTGTTCTGAGTTTGTATTTATTTTATAGATATATAATATTTAATTATTAGAACTTAATAACTATTTATATGTATAATGTAATTATATACAATTATATTATTCTTACAACTTATAAGTAATATAAAATAAAAGAATCAAAACAATATTTTATGAACAAAGAATATTCAAAAAGCAAAATATATTAATTCGAAGAAAACCCAACATAAGCAATATGTCCTATATATGGTTATACTGAATAAAAAATTCACATAAGATTAAATGAAATAATATGCATCAAAGCTAGAGTACTTAACCTTCGTTTTAATGCATTTTTTTAAAGTAAAATACGTTCACTTAATCGATATACAATCCTTAAGCGGTAAGAATTTACTAATAAAACATGAAAATGCAATCGCAAGAACACTGTATTATTGGAAATAATTAAATACATACTATTTACGATTTCAAATACCAATTTTCCTTATAAGAGTTATTTATAATGGTTTATATATAATAAAAATGATTTTATTTATTTTATGAATGAAATTCATGTTGTACCTGTGGGAATTACGCAAACTAGTGTGTGAAAAACACGATATCCTATTTTTTACAGGAACTAATATTACATATTTATGGCATGTGTTATCACTAAAAAAAAAGAGAAAAAAGTGCAGATGCAACAAGGCTCAAAACGTGGGAAGAAAACCAACACATGTCTTTAGGATGCTTTTTCCGGTACTAAAATAAACATATATATATATATATATATATATATATATATATATATATATATATATATATATATATATATATATATATATTATATATTGTGCATTGCAGTGTCTTTTTGCATTAATATTAACAAATAATTAAATAAAATGAAGATCAATATACATATAATGGTCACAGAAATTAATTTAGTTTTTATTATATTAAAAAAAATACATTTAAAAACATTATAAAATTAAAATATATTTTTACCACCTTATAAGCGAGTAAAAATTATTTATATTAGAAGGATCCAATATTATTTTATTAAAATTTTCAAAAAGCTGTAAATTTATTAAACATTAAACAAAAAATACGTAAAATTAAAATAAAACTTTTTAGAGTTAAAATATAAAGAAAAAAATAATAATTACACAATATAAAATGGAAAAATGTGTTTACTTAACAAAAAGGAAAAAATGATGATCTAATTTTATTTGAGTTCATTAAAAGGAATCATATATCTTTTTAATTAATGTTTACATACGCAATTAAATATAAAAATATCATATTCATTAATAAATTTTCAGTAAACATTTTATAAATTCGTTAGTCTTGTTGACCTAAAAATATCACAAGAAAAAGAAACATGTTTTATGTACTCATTTACAAAAATATGCTTTTAAAACGATTAAATTATATATGAATAAAATAATTATGTTAGTACATTATAAAAAATAATCTATAAATTTAACACGGACGAAAATTCATTTTTTTTCTTATGATACAACTTCATACTTTTATGTTTCGTATAAAAGAACAGATGTCTTGAAATTGGATAATGTACCCAGTTCCACTATTTTCATTTTGAGAAAAATATATATAGGAAGAAGTGAAATGATGGAGAATTTTTAGGATGTTTGTGACGTCAGCAAGCACGCATGGCAGTGACGTGAGCGGCATACAGTGGCGGGTTTTTCAGGATTCGTGATCAGATGGGTTTAACAACTGATGAGTTTTATGGGGAAGAAAGCCACCCTTTTCTATGGTATTTTAATAATGCGAACCAAGCAACGTGCTCGTATGTGCGCACATATTATAAAATATATTATTATATATAATATAATATAATATATACGCATGTATGCAAATTTTTTCGATAATAATCGGTAGAATAGAATAATAATAATATAATATAATCATATTTGGACATTGAACAAAAAATATATAACATGTGTTTGCAATTGTCGAATGTTTTTAAAATTATAATCATCACGTTCAAATTAATTGTAATATTTTTTGTTGTGCACAAATTTTATAAACATTTATCTAAGTAAAAAAAATGTACAAACTCATATTGATTGGATTAAAAATAAATCATGCAATTAAATAAGACATGCGCGACGACAATTATAACAAATATTAAAAAAATAATCTATATTTTTAGTAAAATAATAAACCATAATAACGAAATATTCAAGGCAGCACAAAAATTCATTAAATTAGTGTTGTAAAATTGCTGACGCAATTTGAATAATACACATTTGTTGACTGTTTATTATAATTATTCATATTTTAATATCATAAGTATGCATATTTAAACATATTCTTGAATTTATTACAACTAATTCTTATTTAGTAAAAAAATATGTTTGATTAACAAGTTTTACGTCGTTTAAATGAAGAAGCATTAAAAACTATAAATAAAATATTAAAAAAAAATAAAAATAAAAGAGAATGTTCGAGTAATGAATACAAAAATTTTGATAAAGCCGAATTTGTACAGAGAGACATGTGTATGTACATGCATACACAGCGTGAAAGGAACCTGGTTTGTATTCTCGTATGTTTACAGACTGACCAACTAAACACCCCTCGAATACTACTATGCAGCTGAGCATCGTTAACGAATGCACCACTATGACACGTGTTATCAAAGAGAGAAACGCTGGCCGCAAACACAAATTACTCACTGCTTCATTGCAATGCACAAAAGGTAAAATGCCTTTTTTTTTGTTTTTGTTGAAAAAAAATAAATAAATAAAATTACCAATTCGGTATTTTGCATGCCCCAAACGTTACGAAGTTTGTCTGTTAATAAAAACGGTTGACGATACATGCAATGCATACGCTCACGCATATGCACCACTAATAAAAACGAGGCAGATGCATGTTGAAAACAAAAATATAGTCTACCCATACAATATAAGGCCATGTGCATTCGATCACAACGGTCCTAACTTAACAAAAAAAAATATCTTGATTTTAGTTCCGTGTTGAGGATATATAACATTTTTATTTCTTTATACGAATAAAAACAAATTTAAAATATAAAATGATATATTTTGTCATTTTATCATATCTGACGTTCGATAAACGATATAATAAAAAATATAATTATTGGTGTATTTTTAAAAAATAAGTTCCATTTTGTAATACGACCAGTTTAAATATAAAATTTATTTAAAAGCGATCAATACTTCGAAGAAACATTTCTATTATGGACCGCTTCGTATTTCGCAATTGCGTTCGTGGTCACGCGTTATATGTGCAGCATATGCGCCAGATTTCAAATATATATATATATATATATATATATATATATATATATATATATATATATATATATATATATATATATATATATATATATATATATATATATATATATTCCGATCGAAATCATAACATAATACTATATAACGACAGCGTAAATACTAGGATTTAGAAAAAAAACGGAAATATGGAAAATTTCAGCAAATAGAATTATAAAAGAATAAAATAAAACAATGGAGGAGAAAAAAAATAGAAGTATTGTGAATTCAAGGCGCGTCTTGTTCGTGACATAAGTGCGCCAGTGTACATTATGCATTCGCAAAATCTGGGACACGAAAACATTATACGGTGACTTTCGTCTCTGCGTATAACATTACGCGTATTTATATTATATATTATATATATGTCTAGGACTAAGGGAAAAAAACATACATATATAGAGGAAAGGAAGAAAGGACAAAGATCCGAACATGTGCGACAGATGCATCTGCTTAAAATACGCACGTCATCTTTTTGACTTGTCCGCCCTCGTAGATTCAATTTATCGCCTCTGCTTATAGTTCTATATATAAATACGTATGAGCTAGGATCTAACCCTCTCAACTAGATGAACGGATGCGAAGAAAAATTTATTGAGGAAGTAAAAAGAATCTCAAGCCTTATATAAAAGAAATAGGCAAGTATATTTCCATAGCGTTATGATGTGTATACATACATTAAGAATATAAAGGATATTGATAGTAAATTAATATTTTTCAATTGAAAAATGTAATAATTTTGAAATGTTACGATTATCTTAGAGCAAAGTCAAACATCAAAAATAATATTAACTTCCGGGATTGTTAGCAAATATCTTCCGTATAGTAGAAATCCTATTTGGTAAACCAACTCGCTCACATAAATAACACTTTCAACAAGAAATATCCTCTTCCTCGAGAAATTAAAACAAGTTTTGCCAAATATAAATAAACTCACATTGAGAATATATATATATATATATATATATATATATATATATGTGTGTGTGTGTGTGTGTGTGTGTGTGTGTACGTGTACTGAAGAAAATGCATGCTAAAAATTTCAAAAATTAAAACATTTAAAATTTTATAGAAAAAAAAAATTAAATTATTAATATAAATTTTAATATAAAATATTTAATTATGTCGAATGACCTAATATACAAACAATAGTGAGAAAATATTTACATTAAAATTAAATAGCAAACTATTGTTTAAAACAAGTTAGTTGTTTCACGATCCATATGGGTGTATCTGTAATAAGCCGAATTATTAATAATTTCATTTATATTTATCACAATAAGGTAATATAAACTTGACAAATAAAAATAAATATTTACAAAATTTTACTTCACTTAGTTTTTTAATTGCATTGATTAAAAAACTAGTCGAATTTATCGCACGTACATCTATCACCATCAATTTTGTAAGAAGCTGTCGTCACTTCAAAACGTCGACCAGTTTTTTCCTTCTCTTTTGTTAATTTCAACTTTTTTTCTCGCCGATTTTGTGGATTATTCAACTTTACGAAGAGGAAAAAAAACTTGTTGCGGATTTTCTTTTTTTTAACCGATCACGTTTTTGTCGTCATCGACCAACATAAGCCGTTATCTAACGAGTTCAAAATCTGACTGCGATCATCGAAATCGACTAAAGAAACAATAATGTGTTTGAATCGCTAAATAATTAACAACCATCGGACAGGAAGAATGAGGGAATTCGTGAAACAGTTAACCGACAAGATTTAAGGATACGCGCGTATGTTACAACTGTAATGCGTACTATATTACGTCGTACATTACGAACCGGCAACTCGAGTTACTTCCATATGATTCTTACGGCACCCTCAGGTAAAATTTGTACTATCTCTGTTTGCTAATGATGCGCATATATACAACATATTTAATACGTTTCCATTGTAAAACGCACATACACACATCGAGTACACGTTGGATTAAAAAATACTGTGCAATTTAGTACGTACATAGTGAGCAATATCGCTCCAAGATAATCCCCTTCGTGAATATACTCCGTTTCCTGTAACAGGTGTCGAAAATTCATTAAGTGTAAGAGCGTCTGGAGAAGTCATCATCACAACGTTTTCTAATTCCGCATTAAGAAACGCTGTAAAATTCCGTCCTGGTATTTATTATTATAAAGCTAATTAAATGTAACGTATACACGTACATATTTAATGTCAGGCGTATTATAAAGAACCGTATATTATAAATTAACATTGATTGAAAAATTAATTAGCGTAGACTAAATTCAATTACACGAAGATTACAGTTATAAAATGCAATTTTATTCTTTTACAAAATTACTGCAATTAAAGAAATAAGTGTCAAATATTTATCAGAATACTTGACAATTAATTTTTTTCTTGAATATATCGGTTGTTAAAATTAACTATTATATATTTTTACACGTATATCAACTTTGTGGACTAATCACTATTTAATAATTAATAAATACAAATAGGAATGCGAGAATGTAATTTATTCTCAATGCGTTTAAAATCAAATAAATTTAAGTGCATGTAACCATTTTAATCAAAGAGTTTAGTTAATAAACAAAGTGGGAAGACCGTTTCAGTGATTTATAACTAGAATAAAACTATAAAACAGATCCTCTAAAAAATATATATGAGGGGACTACGTAAAATAAAGTAATGGTGGGATTTATGTGGATTTCATCCACGGTCTTTAAACATGTGGTCTCTTCAAATGGATGATCAAAACATCTTCATTCGACGATAAAAATTCATACTATATACGTATTTTGTTACAAATGATAACTAGAATTTATATTTTAGATGTAACTGATTTATCAATCTCGGAATACATAGATAAAGTAATAAAATACAAAAATATCCATCTAACATTAAAGAAAACTATTAGGCACGGGGGGAAATCAAAAGATGAGTATTCAGACATTCAACGAGATACATACAAACGAAACGAATTTAAATCGATTTATACAATTTAAAATAAAAAAGGAATGTTGCAAGCAATCTCATGCAAGCTAATTAAAACAATGCAACTCACGAAGCTTCTGAATCCGGGCTTAATTAAATAAGTTTCCGAACCCAAGGCGTCCCAGTACGATCTAAAACTTCTAACGATATGAAACTTATTATGAGAAAAAGTAAAGAAACAAAAATAAATGTATTTTTAGAATATATAATAATATCAAGGATTTATTTTCGAACTCAGAATAAGCAAAATAAAAAAATGATAAAAATCGTACGATTTATACTATTTATATATGACTAATATTGTTTTTTTAAGGTGACATACAATGAAATGAATTTACCAATGTCACTGATCGAACAAATAGCGAAAATCGATATGTTAGCGAATACAAATGTTATATGTAAAATGCAAATCTGCAGTGGAGATCGAAAATGGCGTCATAAGAATAACGATGACCTCATTGAGAACTAAGAAGCGAATATAAAACGCCAAAGAAGTACATCGATATCAGAAGCAAAACAAAGAATCGATTCACTTGTAAACCGTTTTCTAAATCAAGTGCATCCATACTGTGAATAACTTCCCAACTGCAAGAAAGTAGTAGAACATGTATGTTTATGATTGAAATAATCTTTCCGAAGTATCAGTCTTATATGTAATAAGACAGATATTGCATATTTAATATACAGAAATTTATATATATATATATATATATATATGTGTGTGTGTGTGTGTGTGTGTGTGTGTGTATGTGTGTGTGTTACAAAATCAAACATAATTACGACTTGTCAAAATTATGACTAAAAAAAAATCAATTTGAATGTCAAATAAAAAATAGTATAAAACAAACGCAATAAAAGTATAATTCCATTTCAAGTTTAATATTATAATATATCAATAGGTACAAATATTTATTTATATTGGAAGAATTTTAAATCGAAGAAAAGTCGTATTAAAATATGGATATATATTATAATTTATTATTAAGTGTTAGTAATATTTAAAATATATAAATAAGAACAACAAATAAAAGTGAAAATTTTAAAATATAAATCGAATGACACGGTTACGAATGTCTGAAATATTATATCGTTTTAAGCACGGCAGTAAAATCTGACTATGTAAATTGCTCGCAAATAATTCGGAAGTATAAACAAGAAAATGTAAGATAACGGACACATTTTTTGCTATACGACTGCCACATAGAAATATTTAATGAATAAATTTTCAATTAAAACTCGAAGGAGTTCCGAGATTTGCGTCAACAATAAAAACAACCACAACAATGGAAGATTCAATGGGCAAACGCTGCGATCCAACAATGGCAATTTTCAAAAATGATAAATAACGCTGAAAAAGCATCAAAATGAAAATATATAACAAACAAAAGTAAATCGTTCACGCATTTAAAATGCAATAGTATATACTCGTATAAACATGGCTTTTTTTAAATACATTTTAAAAATTAATTTAAAAATATCAAATATATGCTTGCGGTTTATTTCCCACTAAGTTTTCGTTTTAAACTATATAACAATGATATGTAAATCTTTTAATGTCATACAACTCAAATATATATAAATGTTTTGAAACTTTTCTTTTCCATCAATTTTATCATGGTGAGCATCATTTTTCTAACATCAATACGAATAATATATACGAGATTATTTAATATTAAAAAAAATAAAAATACACAAATCGATAAAAAAATCGTAGTAAAAAAAACTATGTGATAAAATCGATTGAAAACATTTAAAGTTATGACTTTCATTGAAAATACTGATATACTTTTACGACTAGTAGTTCAGTTCAATTCGGTTGATATCGATTGTACACACAGACAAGCGTTCAAACACACTACATTCGGTATCTGAAAATATTCAAACACGTTTATATATATATAGTGTACACATATGCAAGTTTATCACTTCACAAGATCATCTTATCAAAATTAATATTACATAATTCCGAAAAAAAAAAATATATATATATATCATTAATTTTTGGATTAGATAAATGATTTCAAAAATAGACAATGATATATATAATATAGAATTTTAATCAATATAAAATTAATTATATAAATATTGAAGATAAATTAAAATTCACATATATATTCGTACAATTATACCAACCCAAATAATTATAAAAAACATGAAATTTACGAATAATTATACATTCATTTTTTTCTTAAAAATAAGGATTAAATCATACATTAATTTTGCATAAATTAAAATTCAATTTATGCGAATATATTTCACACTTTTTAACATTACTGTATATAAAATACATACTAATATCTTTCAATAATATAATTTATACAATTAATTATTGATATTCCATAAAAATATATTTTTAATTTTCAACGGAAATATATAATAAAAAATAATCGTCTTATG
This sequence comes from Leptonema lineaticorne, assembly GCA_024500535.1. Classification (NCBI taxonomy): domain Eukaryota; kingdom Metazoa; phylum Arthropoda; class Insecta; order Trichoptera; family Hydropsychidae; genus Leptonema; species Leptonema lineaticorne. The sequence goes on along the minus strand of JANIJI010000061.1, from coordinate 7,323,866 downwards.
TTTCCACATACTTTGTTTTTTTGCATTACTACAAAAAAAGTCCATATTACACGTGATCAGCTCAATGTATCTGTTTATTCTTCAATACAAATTTTAGAGATGTTATATTAAATCCAATTTACGGTGATTTTCAACATTGTATCGATTTTATGTCGACAACAAATGCCAACGTAAACTCATTATGTAACAACAAAGTAGACGAAATCAAAAATAATCCCAAATTTTTAACGTATAAATGTGTGGAGAAGAAAAATATAAATATTATATAAAATAATCGATAGAATAAACAAATATACACGGAAAAATCTTAATTGAAAATATAAAATGTGGACCGCAGTCGTATAGGTCATTTTTAAATATAGCCCCTTAAAATAAGAAAAAAATATGCAAGCCATCAAATGTCGGTTTACCAATTTCTAGTGGCCCGAAGCAAAGTTTTTTGTCGATACTCGTTAGATCATCAAAACTGGCTCCGAAATTTGTCAATAAGATGTGTTAAGTATATGAATTGATTTCTATAGAATTTACACTATTGAAATCGAAATCAATGAAACGATGCAATACGACGTTAGTTAGAAACAACGATTTTTATAAAAGAACTTAAAAATAATTACAATAAATTAATGATTAAATAAAAAAACGAATTGACTTGTATTATGTCACGTATTCCTTCAGTATTTTACACATAAATTTTATTAATTATATCACATCTCTTAACATTTCTTAATTTAACATAACAAATAAAAATACAAATGACATTCAGAATATATTGTAAGATAAATAATAATTTAATAATAAAGTTATGAATATTTAATATATAAATAAATATGAACACATCCAATTTTATCACCCAGCAATAAATTTTGATAACCTTTAACATTGATAGAACTTTCCAATTTATCAATATAATATAAATAAATTTCTGAGAAAAAAAAAGTTAAATTAAATGTGAATATTATCTTAATTCGCAACAAAAAATTAATAAGCCCAAATATATTTTATTTTTTAAATTTACTATGTATTATAACATATGAGAAATAATATTGGTCATATGTATGCTTTATATCAGCGTTTCCCAAACTTTATTGACCGCGGCTCGACACGAGATTTAAAATTTTTTCGCGACCTACCTTATAAAAAAATATTTATTTACAAAACAAACTTTGTTTTTTAATAAAAATTTAAATTCAGGTTATTTGTTTGTTTATGTCATACACAAAAATTGAAAAATAACTATATAACAAAAACGGCGGTAAAGGTTTTCGAAAAATATCAAATTTAGAGCAAAATGTTATAGATATTTTGTTTTTACAATTTTTGATAGGACCCAGCTGAATTTTTCTGCGACCCGGTGCCGGATCGCGATCCACACTTTGAGAAACGCTGCTTAATACGAAGCAAAACAGACTACAATTACAGAATGTCAATTATATACGTGTCTGTTTTCGACATTGAATAATCAGCCAATAACGGTCGATTGCACAAACATAATTTTGCAATACATATATTCATAATTTTATCGTAATCAATAATGCGCGAATGAATAAATCTATTGTAAAAACAGTTCGTGTATGTTATAAAAATCATTTCAAAGGCAACGAAATCAAAACAAAATTAGAAATAACAAGAAACGAAGACGATAATAATAATGTCATTATTTTCATTTGTGTCGTCTTTGCCTTGAAACTAAAAACCCGTTGTATTCGTTCGTCCTTCACATTTGTGATCTCGAAACGTTACTGTTCCTTTTTTACCGGTTAAGGTTGTTAGCCTGACTCGGTTCAACCCTAAACTTGAACTACCTTTTATACATTTATTTATTCTACATATATGTAAGTAAGTACGTATTCATATAAAAATACAGATCTGACAATTTCTAAACAAAATATTTACCATTATAACGGGAATCATCCTTAAAAACAAAAGTTTTGTATAACATAAATTACTAGCGCGAGCAATTGCTATTTAATCATTTTATGGTGTTTTGTAAAATCGAAGATTTGCCGCATAATCTGAAATTATTCGCCATATCATCCACTGCGCCATATTATAACATGGAGCAATGCGGCTTTTACACAAATCGAAGTTACGTTAGTTTCGATATAAAAGTTTTAAGTATTTACTTTTTTTCTTTAATAAAAAAAAAGCATAAACATATAAGTTATTTAGACGCAATGAACAAGTAACAAACAAGTAAATATTATTAAAATCGTTACATTGTTTACACTCAAACGATAACAAATAAAGTTTTGAGATAAGAATTATTTTAATATATTTTAATTTTATTCTAATGATTAATTGTTTTTTTTTCAAAACAATGAATCATAAATTCCGCCAATATAATATTGCAATCTTTTTATATCAAACTAATTATATTACATAAATAAATTAAATATAAATCACACACTTTAGTTCTTTAAAAATATGGAAAAAACAAGAAATAATTTATCAAAAAAAAAAAAAAAATACAACGAAATAATAGTTTTTCTTATAAGAAAATTCGATTGTGCAAATTTAACAACATTCATTATTAAAATCGCAACAGGGGTCATTATTTTTTTCTTTTACTAACGACAAATATATAATAATTAATGTTATTTATCAAAAAGAATTGAGTTTTGTCGATTAATTAATTACGATATTATTATGACTAAAAACATTTTTTTCCAAAGACGAAAAATGGCCAAAATACACCGAGTCGGGTGACCGCGATTATTTTATATTTTAATAATTTATTTTTCAATTAATAATCGATTTAATACGCGAATCTCTAACATTATATTTAGTCGGATAATATGTAATTTAAACTTTCGTATAATGTATTCTTTAATACTAGATTTATTGAATTTATGCAAATCTAAAAAAATATACAGAAATATGGCGCAAAAGTAAAATATTGTTAAATAAATTATAAATTCATAGGTAGATTATGATCACGAAAGAATGTTCAGAATAAATAAATAAAAAATAACAATCGCGGATGCAGTAAACGAAATACGAATTCGAAGAACTGGCTTCCCTTATATCGTCATAAATAAAAATGAACGAGGGCTATTTTGTTAACTTTTAATCGGAGAGCGTTTAAGCATTGAAATTAATAATTCATATTTGTAAGGGTTGCATTAAAACGGCAAACAGTGAATGAGGGGCGCAGGAGAGACGAGGCAACGCGGAGAGGAGCGGGGAGAAGAGCGAGAGGGGGGGTTTGTCTTACCGCTGATTCTCCTCATGTTAGCGTTTCGTTGTCGGCGTTCGCGTCAGTTTGACAAGCGCTGACGAAGACACTTCGACGCGACAAGTCATAGAGTCGGGATCGCGTCGACGAACGCACGCCGCCCCCCGGGGACTTCGCCCCCCGCGCGTCCGTAAACCACGAGGCGACTCCCCTTCAGTACGGCGGCGTGCGCAAACGGAATAAAAAACGCGCACACACGACACCAACGCACGCCACGACCGGCGCTTTACTGAGCGGCGCGGCGCTACGAATTGCGTTCGGACGCCGATCGCGGCGCTAGTGTCGAAGAGGCCTTCGCGACGCAGCCTTGCACGCGTTTCGCGCGCCAATTTCAAGCACATTTAACCCCTAAATTAACATTTTGCATTCGCCTAAATTACATTTTTATATATCAACCCGATAATTTCAAAATATATTTTCGACATATTACGTTCATAAACCGTCCTAAAAATATTTTATCATAATTACAAAAATAATATAATTCAAATACTTATATGGTCGTTTTCGATTTTTGCTATACCAAAAAAAAGATATATCCGTTTTTTTGTATATTTTCTTTTTATTAAAATAATATAAATGTACCTATGCATAATAAGCACTTCCACCTATACTAAAAAAATATTAACACTGCAACAGATCTATATTCGTTCACTGAATTTTCTTGATTTTATTTATAATTTTAATTAATAAATACATATATATTTAACTTTCCAATATTATTAGTTCATACTGCGAAATTATAAATATGAATACGATCACTTTTATCTTCTTTTAAAACTTAAAATAAAATTTTAATATTCAAATTAAAAAAAAACGTCGTTTTAATTAAATAATCGCCAACGTTTCACGTTATATGTTATAATATTATTGATTAATTCTTTTCTAAATTCGAATATTTCATTTTATACAATTAATTTCTACAGAAAAAGAATCGAAAAATATAATATATAAAATTCAATTATCAAACGATTTAACAATGAAAAAAATGCTTTTCATCTATTATGATAAATTGAAATGAAATGAAATTTTGAACGAAAGCGACGTTTCCCAAAGAAAGATCGTTCGTCCCAAGAGAAAGAGTCCGGGCAACGTCCCGGAAAAATTTATCAATATTACCTTTTTTAAAAAAATATATCAGAAAAATAAATCAACGTAGATATTGAACGATGAAAAAAAAAATGCAATATATATTATATACATATTTTTTTGTTGCCGATTGACGACTGTAATTGAGAAAAAATCAACCAAGGTCGGATACGTAATTGTAAGCGGTTAAAACCGTTTATTCTAACCGGTTACAGTTAAAAAACAGAGAAAAACGATGAGCTCATTTATTTCACGCAAAAACAAGGTAAAAGATAAAAAATGAAATTTAGTTTTCGTTTCTCATACGAAACGGTAAATGGTAACATATTCTTTTATTTTATTTTTGCAATAGACTAACGATTCTAATTCAGTATTCTAGTAGTTTATTTTAAATAACTCTTTGGAATTGATCTGTAATTAATAATTTTATACATATAATATTTTTATATATCAATAATGTAAGTTTTCATTAGAAAAATGTAATATAAAAAAGGTGAAAAAATAAAAAAAATATATAACAGAAATAGACAGTAATTACTAAATGTGACAAAAGTTATTACGCCGACAGAATTCTTAAAGCGGTGAACTATCTATTTAACGAGCAATATATATATATATATATATATATATATATATATATATATATATATATATATATAAACGAGTGAAACGATGGTAAATGCTCATTCTGAAAATTATTAAATTGTTCATCATCAGAAAGGAAACAGTTTTTTTTGTAAGAATATAGATTATTAAATATTTTTTCAAGTCTTTTATACTTACTTTCCAGAATTAACAAATCTTACAGATTTCTCATAAATTTTACAATCATTTATTAAATTCAACAAATTATAAATTTTATAGAATGTATTTTTATTGTTGGAAAATTATGATATACGATTTTTTTTATTTCAATTTAAATCTTTTTTATATAACACGGTACTCCACAATTAACATACAATTCTTTATTTTTTTAACGTGTTTAAATGATGCATCAAAAATAATTTTGATGGAAAAAAAGATGATTTTAGAATATAAAAAGACCACGTTTCATATGTGATATATTTTTATTGAAATAAAATATGTTTATAATTAATAATTCATATTAACTGAATAAATATTTTTTAACATACAACTGAGAAAAACAGTTTATGCTTTACACATAAAATCTTCTAAAATTAATTTAACTATTTATTGTAGATTTTATATTTTTAATCATGTTAATACTACTTTATCTACTTAATTATCGTTTATAAAGGAATTAAAATTAAATTGAATGAAATTTTGATACTTGTATATTAGAAATGCATCAATTTAAAATTTTTACTATAAAATAGTTATAAAATTTTATTGCAATTATATTTATAGATTGTTACTATTATAGTTTATATTCAACTGGGAAATGGTAGAACGTGAGTAAGATTGGACCAATTGGCAGAGGCACCTTCCTTTATGGATTCGGTTGGGGCACATTGGTGTGGAAAAGCTGAAAAATTCCACACGGCACTTTTCCGTGTGCTCTGCGTAATATCCCTTCGTGGGATAACAACTCGTTTATTGAGGTTACCGTGTAGTTATCATAAAAACACAGGTGCTACGCCATGAATATTCTAGCAGCTGGCGAATATTGTCTTCAGCGAGTCAGCGCTGCCACATTTCAAAAAGAAAAAAAAACGAAAAAAAATGGGAAAAAGGACACCGTGAAAAAAAACGAAGGGTAAAAACGGAAAAGAAAGGAAGGGCCAGAAGGGAAAAAAATGGAAAAAAGATCGTTTTATACGGTCGAGTGGCCTCCGGGTAAGAGCTACCCTCGACCCGACTATTTCCAAATCAATTTACCCTCGGAAAAGTTCGGGGCAAATCCTTTGCGACGCATTCGAAAAAAAAAAGAAAAAAGAAAACCCGGGGTCCGGGTCCCGCGGCTACGTTAACTCACCTGCGAGTCGCATAATTTACGATATCGTCTTCGCACTTTTAGCTATTTTTGAATCGTTCGCGCGGAAAAAAAGCTGAACGCTTCAAAAATCGAAAACGCGACGCGCGTAAATATATTCGCTAAACTGCACCCTAAACCGCCCTATCCGCCCTTTCTTGCCTTTTTATACACTTTTCGATCGTATAATTTATTGTGTTTGATATATATATATATATATATATATATATATATATATACATATATATATATATATATATATATATATATATATATATATATATGTATATATATATATATATATATATATATATATATATATATATATATATATATATATATATATAAACAACGGGGTTATGATCCGTGAAATTTTAGATATCGTATTATCGATTCAATATTTGACGTTTGATTTTTATTATTTTTTTTAATACTATAAAATAGTAAAATTATAATAATCTATTCATCAAAAAAAAAAATAATAATAATATATATATGAAGACGAAAAAAAAAATATGTCGTAAAAGCAAACTCGTTCGACGTTCAAAGTAGAAATGCCTTTTTAATATTGAATGTGGCTCGTTAAAGATGAAGAAATTCGGTATCTCGTATAATCTCGTGGAAAGTTATATTTTAAAGGGCTGCTCGTATTCCGAGAATAAGCATGTAATTTTATCAACATTTCCATTTTAAGTTTCGAGTAATAATAAGATGACGTTTCGCTCGAAATGTTGGACATATTATTTTTATTTTTTTTCTTTTTTAAAAGATGACAATTTTGACTTTCTCCTCTCGACCGTGCAATGCTCGCGTACTTATTATGATTTTGCTGCATACAAATGAGCTTTTTTAAAATTTCCAAAAAAAATCATCACACACACACACACACATACATACAGAACGAACGACCTCATGGGGGATGACTGTGAATTTAAAATATTCATAAGTTACTTTTTTTTTAATGCAAAAAACACGCACGATATGTTAAACTTATTGCCTCTAGTAACATCTTTTTATATTTAAATTTAATGGAAGTCTTGCTTGTATCGCTTGTGTATTATGATTTTTTCCACGTTTTGTTATATTATTAAAATATAGTTGTAATACAGATAAAATCGGAAGCATAAACGTGTGGGAAATTGTTTTTTTTTTCTATATTATTTTCTTACTAAAAATCATTAACACATATATGTTATTAAAATGATTTTATTATTATATTCAACATTTTTAGATGTTCCATTTTATATTGAAATAATTTATAAATGTAGATAAAACCGACCGTTTTATTGCGTAATTATTACCATACATTTACAACTGCCGTAGGAAGTTTAACAATGAGAAAACCCACTTTTTCAGAAATAAACTATCACAAAATATCGATAAAATAAGATCAACTATATAACTCTACTGTTTTGCAACCGATGTATCGTGAGACAGTATTAAGTGTAATGTAACAAAATTCCAAGAAAATATACATACTCAATATACAAAACTATAAAATCACCCTATCTATCGTGAAAAATTTATATATACTGCGAAAGTTTTAAATTCTGAGAAAGACTTGAATGTATCGCCAATTAGAAAAGGTCACGAAGCACTACTATTGTAAAAAATCTATCTATTTTAAAACATTTACAAGTTATATCATTTTCTATATTTTTGCAATGTATTAAGAAAGAAGTTACATTGGTTTTTTTATTAAATATATATTTTCAGAAAAAAATGATTAAAATAGTAGCTTGAGAGTCGTAATAGATGTTATATAAAATGCGATTTACATAAAAATGCAGCAATTCTAAGAATATTGGGAGTGCAAAGTATGCATTAATTTCTTTTGAGATAATTGTAATTTTTCCTTGGTAAAATCGTTTTTGATCGCTTCATTTAACCGTAACGTATATAACTAATAGCGGTTACCTATTGCGCCTTAACACCGGTGTCCACCAAGTAATGTGATTAATTAACATTAATTACGTACGAATTTTCAATGGGATTTCGAACCGCGGACTCCAGATTGTTATCGTAATCCGTTTTTCAATTAGATTAAATTTAATGTTTCCACTGCTATAATTGAATTATTGCCTTTGCAAGCCTATATATATATATATATATATATATATATATATATATATATATATATATAAATATATATATATATATATATATATATATATATATATATATATAAATATATATATATATATATATATATATATATATATATATATATATATATATAGCGATTACTATGTTATGTGTATGTATGTACTTTCTGCTCGTTTGCGCCCATAATTCACGATCGTGACTAAATTGGGAAAGCAATTCCCTCGAATTGTGTACTATTGCACTTTGTCATTGCTCTTTCTATTGCGATCGCGGCACGATTTACGTCAGATTTTTGTTTTAGATTAAGAAAATGCGAAAATTTTAAAAAAACATATTCTTATTTTTTGCAAAAAAAATAAGAAAATTATATGACAAATAAACTATAATTATTTTCAAGAAATTGTGCATTATAAATATATAATTAAAAATAATCAATATAGAAATCTATGAAAAAACTCTATATAAATTAGTAAGAGTATATATATATATTTATATATATATATATATATATATATATATATATATATATATATATATATATATTTAAATCGATATATTCTATGATTATTTATTAGTATTTTAATAAAAATATTCCTTATATTATGAAAATGTAATATATTTTAATTTTTTTTATATTAGATATGTTTTTAAAAATATTTTATATATTATATTTCAAATAAAATTGCTTATTATTCTTATTTTTTTAATCAAGTACATCATTTAAATTAATTAGTTAGCTTGGATTAATTAGACTATTGATTTTTTTCTTCATTATAATCAATCAATATCTGAAATAATCAATTTAGATATAATATAATATTCATAAAAATCTCTCATATTTTGAATTTCCATACCGTGTTTTTTTAATAGTGATTAAATTTAAAACATTTTTATTACAATTTAATTTTTCAGTATGTAAAAACTTTTTTTACATATTTAAAAAATAATTTTAATCAATCGAAAATATATGCAAATTAAATAAGTTAAATTTAATAATATATTAAGAAAATTCGAGTAGATAAAATATTAAATTTAAAAAATCTGTATAAATTGCGAAAATTTTCTAATTTACATTTTTTCAGACCATTCAGTATATACACATTCGTCACCATTGGAAACGCCGGTCACTACATATCATCCCCTACTATCAAAATACGGTGAAAACGTGGAAAAAAAAAGAGAGAGAGAGAGAGAGAGAGAGAGATAAAAAAATATATATAAACTCACCTTAAATAAAAACCGAAACAAATTTTTATAACGTGAAAACGTTCTACGTTCGCACACTGAATCGCTATTTTTCTCAATAAAAAACGAAATCGACTTCCATGTCGATCGAATTTTCCACGAATTTTCCGTACAACACGTGCTCTTCCCTGCTCACATGACCGCGTGCATAAGTGTGCGTTCGTCGCGCACGCACTCACACACGTCCATCATGGAAGACGTTGACCTTTCACCGGAACAGCTGCTCGCCACCCATTTGCTGACACGCCGGAAATGGCAAAAATTCGACGCGGAAATTATTAATTTTCAAATTATTATTATTATTATTATTATTTTCTATATTCGCGTGTCACGTGATAGCCGTGAACGTAGCACTGGCGTAGACTGACATCGATTCCGTTACGTTGACGTACGGGTTTACGTTGTGTCGAGTCGCGCCGGACGCGAAAAGCGTAGATTTACGTCTGCGCCATGCTAGAAAAGGACGCACCACGAGAGCTTTTCAATATGACAGAGAGAGACCGAAAATCGAAGGCGCATGCGCGTTACGTATTACGGAACACATTCAATCAAAGTGTACGTACAGTGCATGACCCACTGATCGACCAATAATAACATTACATCTACGTATATGCAGTATGCATATATTAAAAATATATATATATATATATATATATATATATATATATAGAATGGCGCTAGTGTCTTTTTTGAATCTAGTTTTTCAATCTTTTTATTTAAAATTATTTTACAATTATTTACCAAATGCAATCTTAAAGATAATATAATGTAACTTATGCAATCCCTAGAATCCATAACTTGAATATGCCTTTCATTATATATAATAGATGAAAATTATAACTGATATATTAACACATAAATTTTATTTTAGTAACTAATAAATAATAATAAACTCAATACTATAAACATATCTTTTACGAGGTCGATTTAGCAAAGATTACGCTTATAGCGGAAAGATATATATATATATATATATATATATATATATATATATATATATATATATATATATATATATTGAATAGATGTCATAAATCATTTTGATTTTAAAAATTTAAAATCGATGGAGACTATAATCTAATTGTGGAACAAGCAAAAATAATTTAAATAAACAGGACTGTGATTAGTCTTTCGCAGTTGGTATTAATATTTTATAAATTAAGATTACAGTCTGCCGCAAAAAATATGTTAAGATAAAAATAATTTGCCAAATTATTTATTTTAAATAAGATAAAAAATATTTATGATATACAGGTTTATTATTGCGTTTTTATTTATTTCGATAAAATTTGAATCATATATATATATATATATATATATATGTGTGTGTGTGTGTGTGTGTGTGTGTGTGTGTTTGTGGTAATATTAAAAATGTGTTTTTAAAATGCAATTTCATTTTTTTTTCTTTTTATATTTGTGCTATATTATTTAATTGTATGAGAAAACAGGACTAAATCGTAACATGTATCAAAAGAAGAATGTTATGATAGTGACCTATAGATGAGTTCGTTCACTCACTGAAACAATGAATTTCGGTGAATAAAGTTGGCTTCGTTTCAAAATTAGGATAGCTGACCTGGAAAAAAAATATTTAGAATTGTTGCCTGCCAATAAAAAAGCAGTATGACATCGAAATATATGTTATCATATTATATGAGAAGTAATAAATATATCAAAGATAAATTTAATAAATAATAATATTTTTTTTATTCATTTCTAAAGAAATAAAATATTAAAAATGAAAAATATCTTTATTACAATATATTATAATATTATTAATTTATTTTGTTAATATTCTATTTAATATATTAAAGAAAATATCCAAACTGACGTTTTAAAATTTTTATAAACCATTAAATTTTATTGTATTTTTTATGAGTTAATACTTATTATTTATTAAATTAAAGATCACAATTGCTTTAATGTTAATTAAATTAGAAAATAAACTAAAATTATATAATTTTTTTTAACTTAAATAGGATTATATATTATATTTTATTGATGTTTCGTCAAAAAATACTTTTCAACTTATTAATAAAAAAATAATGATAAAATTTCAAAAAATGTACATATATATGTATATCTTGAAATATATTTTTTCAATTAATAATATATATTTTGGAATATTATATATATTTATTATATTTTATTATTACGACTCTAGGTTATGATCAATAAATTTAGACTTAGGACCAAAATAGTCTATATTTGTGTCAAAATTGACAGATGAGTTGTAGGGCTGGTTCTCGTTTGCTGACGTTAGTAAAATTATATTTATCTAAATATCTGACAGTGTTTCTCATATTTTAAATTTTGGATTGTTTTTTGATTTTTTTAATGTATTGCTATTTTTCTTAATGACTATACATAATATATTTAAATTTTTATTTATAAATGAAATAATGTTTACATGAAAACAACAACTTCGAATAATTATATTTATTTATTATATCTTCATTGGATTTTTTATTGACAAGTATATTTTTTGTTATACATACATACAAATACACTCCCATTCTCTCTTTCTCTTTCTCTCTCTCTCTCTCTCTCTCTCTCTCTCTCTCACACACACACACACACACATATATATATATATATATATATATATATATATATATATATATATATATATATATATATATATAATAACAACTGATTAAAATAAATTTTGTATTTTAATTATTGTTGTAGAGGTAAAGAGTTGGTTGAAAATGGCGCGAAAAAAGGAAATATTACTTTGCCAAATAAAGGATCAAAAAATACAATTTCAAATGGTACTTGGTTAGAAAAAAAGCAAATTGAGAATTGTTTAGAATCAAATAAATTGTTGTTACAAGATCAACGCATAGAAAAAAGGTAAAAAGTATTTATAAGTTTTAATTAACTTTTAATTTGAAATGTGATTTTATGTTTTATCTTTTATATAATTTCAGGGATTCTTTGTCTCATGCTAATTGGATTCATAAAATGGAAAAAGCACATGTGATAAAAAAGAAAGGTCCTTATTGGTCATATATTGGTCATATTCAAGATAATAAGACATATATTTTACCAGAGGAAGCACTTTATTTATTAGAAATTGTATATACATGTTTTTGATAATAATATATAATAGTATAACATTGACTAAAAAATATTTATATGTATTTTCTAGGGAGCATTATTATTAAAATTTGGTGGAGTTATTATATCTGTACAACAGGCGTATTACTTTTTGTTAGGTAAATCTATTTCTTTCGATGAATACAGAGTTTATACAACACTTTCAAAAGAAGGATATAGATTGGTTCGTCATAATGAAGAATCATATTCTAACATTAATTTAAATAATATACACGAACCCAAAAAAGAAGAAAACAAGAAAAGAAATTTGTTGCTGGATAATGTAGATATTATTAATGTTAATAAAAAGAATATAGAAAAAGTATTTGAAAGTACGACAGAAGATGATAATATATCAGCTACGGTAAATAATATGGATATTATTGAAAATAATATTATACCTTTGTCAAATGACAACAAACATGATAATTGTAAAAATAACAATATCATATCTTATACATCGGATGATAGTAATGATTGTGTTATGTTATGTGATGGTATTAATAATAGTCATGATATTACCATTAATGAACGTTTGAAAAGAAAAAATAACACACAAAGAAATGAATTGGAACATAATATGGAAAAAATAGATGTTAAACATGTCGATAATGATATAAATATTATCGAAATTGACAATTCACTTTTATTTAAGAGACAAAAAATATTAAATTCTATTGTTGATTGTTTTAACAAAAAAAATGTGAATGTGGTGGCTCCAGACAAAACATACGTACCTCCTAATATTAATTTACAAAGAAAAAACTATTCAGTTAATATCAAAAAGATTTCTTTTAATGACACCAAACGTAACATAACATCAAATCGTAATCGATACCATTGTATAAATTCTGAATATACCAGTAAACATTTTTTAAACAAAATGTTTAATAAAAAATCTTTAGCTAATCAACCCTTATTAAACGAGATATATCCACAAATATATCGATTTAATTCTAAACAACAACATGATAATGTGAATTTTTTTCCAATTTTAAATTATGATACTAATCATTCTTATTTTCCAACTACTAGTAATCAAAAATCAACAATTGTTAATCAGAATTTGGATATTCTTAATGAAAATTCTACTTCTCAATTTGACAGACAATCTTCATTTAATCCTAATCCATATTCATCTGTTTTTTGTCATAAACGTCGTAGAGAAAAAAGACATAGAAATTCTAATATCCAAAATATATCGGAATCAGATTCAGATACTGATAATTCTGTTGCAAAGTCGAATCACAATAAGAATGCTGTTTTGTTAAAAAAGTTAAAAGACGCTTTATCTTATGTTAAAATGACAGAACTTAAAAATGATGATAAAACATTAAAAAAAATACTTCCACTGATAGAAGAATATAATGAATATTTTGATTGTAATTATAAATTAAACGAAGAAGTACTAAGGCTAAATTGTCAAATTGAACCAAATTTGGATAAAAATGTATGTAACGAAATAATGTCGAGTCAAAATTCATTTGAAAGTGAAAGTAAAATATCTGATAATGTACCATTAACTACTATTTGCGAACAATTAAATTTAAAACAAAAAGAGTTTGAAATTTCAAGAGTCAAATTAGATAATGTGACTCTTTCTAAAGATTGGTATTCCAAAAATGATTGGAGTGAACCCAAAATTGTGTCATCAAAATCAAAACAAAATATTGAAACATTGAAATTAACAATGGCATTTTTTAATGGCATTAAACAATTTACTGATGATGAGAAAAATAGAATTTTATCATGGAAACAGGCCAAAAACTTGTATGAAAATAAAAAAATGCAGTATACAACTTTTGTAAACGACGACAACGATTCAAATTGTGAATCAAACGAGAAACAATTATTTTCAAATATTAGCGTACAAATTAAAGTGAATAAAGTTAAACCATTGATTAGACCGCAAAATTGTAAGTCTGTTGCATCGGTGCTTTCTAGATTACAGATTACAAAGCCTTATAATGAAAGTTTTCACGAATTAGATAACAAACAATTCAAAATTCTTTTTGATGTTTATATGCCATCGAAAAAGAACTTTAAAAAGTCATCTTTATCTCTTCCAGCTTATTGTATTATAATGTGTAGGTGAGTTCATATATTTATGTAAAATTTATGACATTTTTTTTTCTAAATTTAAAATGTCAATTATTATATATTTACTTTTTTATATTTTTAGTGATATATCGTCAATGCCATCGCCAAAAATAATTAATACTTTGCGCTTAAAAATACCAAAATGTATAAAAATTATATACGCTATCGTATCAACTGATTCTGTATTCTTTCTACAAATGGAAAATGTAGAACTACCAACAATGATTGATTAAACTGAACTTAAGTTCGATATAAAATCGCTCTTTGTTAGATACTATTGTTTTTTCAAGGATAAATAATACTAATCAACTTATATGTATTTTTTTTATTAAATGCATATACATGTAATAGCGTCTTTTTAATTTCTTCATTAAAATACCTCAGCCATGTCTTAAATACCTCATACATTATATATTATATATAGCATATTTTAATTTTGCAAAAAAAATAAAACAACTTTATTTAGGAAACTTCTATAATCGATATTTTTATTTTAATACATCATGTCATTAAATAATTTTAGTTAGTTATTATCAATGAAAACTATGGCTACGATTTTTTTTATGGAAATATACATTGCATGAATTAGTAAGGTTTATTATTATTATTATTAAATAAAAACATGAATTATTACAATTTACTCCAAAATGGAATGTCATTAAAAACAGTTTTTTTTATTTTATTAAAGTTGTATCTATTATGCTTGGATGCAAAAATATACGTATATATCTTAGTTGACAAAATTAGGTTATTTAATATTATGAAAATTGATTGTTTTTATATTTATATATCAACTCTTATTAATTCACCATCTTCCAGTAAGTGTACGTCTAAATCGTTTTCATTATAAATAAGGATATTTTAAATTATAATAATGATGTTTTATTAATGTAATATTAATAAAAGTTCGTACTGGAAGAATATAACATTAACGGACTATTTAGTGCCTCTATCATATACTAGCATTGAAAGTTTAAGCTTTTATTATGAAGATGCATTTATGATAAAAAAAAATATATCGTAATGTCTTGAAAAATTGTATAATAAATAAAAAAAATCTATAACAGTAAAAAATATTATATACTAATAGTAACAATTATGAGATACAATGAAATATAAATAAAATTAAAATGTATTTTTTAATAATTAACAATACAATATATATATATATATATATATATATATATATATATATATATATATGATAAGAAAAAAATTCATATGAAATACATGGGAAACTTAAATAAGTTATTTTGTACTGTAATAAGACTATACGGTGGGGTATATAAATTATTTCCGATGTGTTTATAACGTTTCATTAAGCAAATAATATTATAAAAATTAAGTATTTATGATGGAAATACGTTTCGATTTATAGTTTAAAGTTGAAGGTTAAAGCTGTTTCTTAGAAAAATGTATTTATATATAAAATATTTTATATATAAAAGTCAAGCATAACTTTAAATATTGCGTATATTATATAATTTTCCCAATTATACGCATATTTGTTTGTTTCATAACGATTATAAAATTATTATTGATAATTTACAATTAATAATTGCACTATTCCGGCATGCATTTTCCTTCAATTGCTCATCGTTTAAATACGTGTCTTAAATACTATATAAATATTCTATAATAAAGTTGGTTATTAAAAATGCCAATCCATCAAATCTATAACTGTTCAAGAAGTTCAATACAATGATTTAAAATTCTAATAATGTACCTAATATAAAAATTATAATTTAAAAATTGGTATTTAATACTGAAAATGGAAGCATATAATAATGAACTTTTAATTTTAAAAATACAATATTATAATACAGGGATAATTTCGTATATTAATAATATACTCTAGTAAGATCAACTTCGTCAACAAAGAAATAATTAATAATAAATAATAAATTTGGGACAGAATTAAAAAATAATTCTTGTGATATGTATAAATGCAGATTTATATTATGATATGCATTATTCAAAAAAAAAAAAATATTTGTAAACATTGGCAACAATTAACTTATACAATATGAGCTATTCATGTTATGACTAAATTTCTGTTTTGTTTTTTTTTTACAAAATAAGCTTTGATTAATAAAAGAAGTGTGGAAAATTTTATAGTTATTTAAAAATCTGGTTCCTATTTTTAAAATCTGTTAAAAATTAAAAAGAACGATGATAATTTAGTTGAAATTTAATAAAATAAAAATTAGATAGATTTAATAATAATAGAATATCTGAACAGCTCACATGATATTTAAACGAAAAAATAATTAATTAATTTATATATATATATATATATATATATATATATATATATATATATATATATATAAATGTATCTGTTTATCAGGCATTTATACAAAACACTATATTTAATATATATAAAAATGGAACTATATCACAGGAAAATGCTTATTGATTTATATATTTGAATATTTAAGTACACTTTGTTTATATAATCACAAACAAATTTATTAGCGTACTTTTTATTTTTCGTTGAAAAATTAATTAATACTTGTTTCTGTTTTTTTCATCTTAAATACTAATAATTAATATTACACAACACACAGTATTGTATTTTATATTATAATATAATAATAGACATGAAATTGAAATTGATTATTTGTCTTATGGCAAATATTGAATTAAAACTAATTAGTATAACTTATCAATGTGTGCTTTCAATTAATGAATTTATCCCTGTATGAAAATTATCTTATTTTGCAAACTATATTTCAGCATAAAAAACTACACATACATTTTCATATGTTTAATTTGAAACAGCTAGTTAAATTGTAAAAAACGTTAATATTTTAAAATTAAATAATTATTGACAGCATAAAATGATTTTAAGAAAAACTTTCTTTTATAAAAAAAAAAATAATAGGTATTGTTTAAAAATATCAAATGTCACATAAAATTTTCTAATTTGTATAACATAATTTTAAATTTACACAACGTATTCAATATCTATAAATATATAAAAAAAATATAAAAATTATCATAATGTAAATTTAAATAAAATCAATATTGTGAAAATTAAATTACAATCTGACAAATAAATATATTTTTCAATTGATCTATGTCTTTCATTAGAAATTTTTATAAATAAATGTATATATAGTACATAAATTTTGAGAACATTTAATGATAATATTTATGTATAATAAACTGCACTTAATAAAAATTTCAGATAATATTAAATAATAATATAAACGCATACGATTTTAGATAATTAAAATAAAGATTTAAAAAAAAATAGTGAACAATTGTTAATACCCGTAATTTAAATTATTAATTACATACAAAGCTACCTTAAGTCCTTGCGTTGATTAAATTTATATTAAAATAAATTTAGAGAAAAACTAATAAAATTTAATTCATATTATGATATTCTCATTGTTATTCAATCAAAACTATCAAATTCATACAACTTAACTATTAAAATTAAAATAAGAATAAAATATAAAAGAGAACATTAAATCATAAAATCATAATATATCAGGGCCATCCAAAATTAATTCCTGTAATCTGATAAAATCGTTGGTTAAACGGTCTGTAAAATTCCCGTAATCTATCTATAGCAGCTGGATCGATATAAGGATGACTTCGACCTTTTGTCTTGCCCAAACAATGAGGAAACGATCTGCCCTCTGACTTAAAGAGACAAGGAAAACCTTTCGTAGAATTAAAATAGAAATGCTTCTCAGTTACTACTCTTTTTAACCCTAAAAAGTCCTGTAAAATATATACGGCTGTTATATACTATATGTATTGTTTTGAAATCACAAAATACGATATAATAAATATTGACGAAGGAGAAACCTGAACTCGAGCCATTTCTGCAGCTGGGTCCACAATAAGTCTTTCCCCAGAAACAAAAAGCAATTGTGATAGTGGAAAACATCGCAACCAACGTTGTAATGGACGAATATAAACACCTAGTCGAACTGGACCCCAAACTGTATCAACCGTTCCTGTTACAGAACCATTAATAAAAGCCAAGTCTTCAAATTTTTTCATCGATGGTTTTTTGCTATGACGATAAAAAAAACAGTAAGAAACAGTATATAAAAATTTAAATAGATATATAGTTTTGAACTAATATACCTTGCCGACTGAGTGTAATCGCTGATAGCCCTTGTAACAGGATCACGAACAACTATAAGTAACTTCATCGACGGATTCATGTGTTGCACTCTTTTAGGAACTTCTTTAGTAACGAAATAACTTGGTGTCTTTTCCATTGTTAATTGACCTTCCAAAGTCGGGGGCATGCGCTCCCTATAAGTAAAACATTAAAAAATTATAGCATTTAAGTACATTATATTGAAAATATATATAAAGCGAATGAATTTTTACCTATACCACTGAAATCCCTTATCATAATATCTATCAAAAAAATGAACTTCATTTCCAGCAGCTCTGACATCAGGGTGAAGTCTTAAAGATTAATATTATATTATTAAAAACTTTAAAAACGAAAAAAAAACAAATAGTTGAAATCAAATACCTGATAAATTCCAATAAAGCTCGAGTGCCTCCCTTCTTAACACCGATTATAAGAGCATCTGGAAATTTTCTACTAGGTTTTAATCCTTGTTGTCTCAAAAATCTGTATTTTGGAGCACCATCAGTTTCTATTAAATTAATATCACTAATGAGCGGCACAACTCTAACTATCGTTCTAGAAGAATGTATGTTGATTTGCGGGGAACGTGTCACTCCATAATTATTGATGAAAGTATGTATTGGGTGCTAAAAAACGAATAAGATGTTGTTAATAAAAAAATATTATCATAATGAATTCATAAATAAACAAATTCAATACCCTTTTTAAAACTTTGCTGAGATTTGAAACAAGACAAGAATTAAAAGAAAACGATAGATAGAGCATTATCATGCATAAGATTAATGTTACCATGATGGAACGTTTTGAGACTTGAGACTGCCATAGCATTTCTGATAAATATATCTTTGATTACAATATCCATCTGTAACGTAAGATATGATAATCTGATGTATTTTTATAAGAATCTTATGTGAAAACTAAATAGAAATATACTTGAAAAGAGTGAAGAAAAAATAAGGAACTATATATGCAGTTTATTGTGTAATAAATATAAATTATAATATTGGAAAGTATTAAATAATTAAAAATAATAATATTCCTTAAGAATAATTCTGCGATAAAGCGATATTTTTATATATTATATACATAAATTTGTATAAATATACATATATATGTAAATAAATTAAAATTATCTATCGATAGATCGAAATTATATATTGTGATAAAAATACATCACACATAAATAGAAGAAGAATATATTAAATCCGGGTCAGTCTAGCTATATTATTTTAGGATATTGGCACATGTTATGTTAAAATATATGTGTATTTTAATTTCGTCGACTCCATGCGGAAATATAATTATATACAATATGATGAATGAAATATGATTTGATATGTAAAAAAAATATATATGATATTATCGAAAACGAATGTGCAATAGAGAATGCAGTAAACAAAAACACAAATATAACCTATATAGTTATGAATGTGAATCGATGAAGAGTGAGCGGGAACGTTCTGATGATGAATGATTATTTCTCGGCAACATCTTCGATTCGGTTTCTCGACCACATCTTCGACGATCTATCGACGACTTTATCAGAACGCCTACGCTTGTTTTGTCAATACTCTATACAATTTTGTCAATACATATACAACGCTCAATGTACATACTTCTTTAATGGACTAAATGTTCTTCTATTTTTACGCAATAATAATAATATAAAGATTTGTATGTATTTTTTTAATCATTAAAATATAATAATTATAGTTATAACAGAGTTAAAAATTTCATATTTTTATTTCAAATATTTATATAATAATATATTATGATTATATATAATATATACACACGCATTAAATTAAATAAAAGATAGAAATATTATAATATTATTAATTAATTAATTTTAAATTTAAATATTATAAAAAAGAAAATTTATCAAATATATACCAATGTATATATATATACAACAATGATTAATATTGAAAACTTTAATATCGAAAATTAAAAATATATTTGAAATATAATTTAAAATAATAAATATTTTTTTTTTTTTTGATATTATCTTTTATGTTGAAAATGATCTTAAACGGAATTTTAAAAGAATGAAAGCATGTTATTACGAAACGTGAGCTGTCATTTTTCTATTGGTTTAGTGTTGAATTTTGTTGCCTGTCTGGCGTCTTATACATTTTTTTATTATTTTTAAAAATAAATAAATATTTTTGTAAGTATTTTTTTAAACTGATTTTTAAATATACTTATCAAATTTTGATAGTATATTATTTTTTATATGTTTACGTTAATTCATTTGTTCGTAAAAAGAAAATAATGCAATTGTTTGTTATGATGGTTTCTTTTAATTATATTATCGTTTATTTTTGCAATTAGAATATTTATATTAGTGTACAAATTTAATTTCTAAATAGTTTAAAAGTATAAATGTAATTTTGTTTGAAATTAATGTTTATAAATAATAAACAAATACTACTTTGAAGATGCATAAAGCATATTTAGAAACCAACACATTAAAAATGGTAATTATTTTGTCGTAAAATTTTAATAACATGTATACTTTTCAGTAAGTCTAAAAAACTGAAAATAAAAATACAATTATAATTTTTTAGATTATGTTTTAAAAATGTATTATAATTTGTTAGCAAATATATTTTAATCTTCAACGTTAAAAGTATATATTATAATATTTTATCTTTGGATAATAGAGAATAAAAATTGCGAACAGAATGACCGTGCCACCAGTGTGGGCAGCAAGCGGTGGAGCTTCTGGTGGCTGTGGAGGAAATGGAAGTGGAAGTGGAGGAGCTGAACAGGCCGATGGTGTTCGTCCTGATCAAGAAATTTACAGACGCCAAGCGCGTCTTTTATCCCACCGTTGTAGACAAATAGCTCAACATAATCGCCTTTTGGTAAATAGGTTAGTATTTCGCAAATAAAAATATGCTTTGGAATTATTTTTACGCAAATATATTTTATATTGTTTAGAATATATCAAGTTAAAAAACTAACCAAAAGATACAAGAAAGAAATCAAGTTTCTTATAGCAAGATTAGATATGCACGGAGATAACTTTAGAAATGTAAAAACAGTAGACGATGAAAAACCAAACCGTAGCAGTCAGCATTCCTTAAATTCGACGAAATCAGAAAAGTCTTCACAGAAATCAACCACAAGCGACAAAAGTTTACCTGCAAAGAAACCATCAACAAAGAAGAAATCTTCTAAACCAGAAAAAGTAAGGATTGAATTTATAGATATCCAATATTCACATATTCTGATATTATTTTACTACATCATTTTAGAATGACAAAGATCGTAATAATTCTAAAAAAATCAATACATTGTCATTTAATATAAACCGAGAATATCAACCATTAATAATGCCCGAAGGAAGTTCTGATTTTATGGAAACAGGAACAGATAAAAATCGTTCTATAATATCAAAATGGAATATATTAACAGAAGATAAAAAAACCAAAAATAAAAATAGTTGAATTTCATATGAATAGTAAAATATTAGAATGTAAATAATTATAAAAAAGACATATAAATGTATTTTATTTCATTTATCATATAAGAAATTAAAATGGGACATAAAGGAAATATTTTTAATTTATTTTATATTACCACAAACCTTTAACAAAATTTTAAAATATCAATTTCAAATGCGAAAATACATTTCCTTATTTATTTCCAAATATAATAATTCTATAATATTGTTTAAAAAGATAAAATGTAGTTATTTAGAGTTTATTTAATTATTTGAAATTATCTTTTTTCTGACGTATGCTAGCCATTGTTGCAATTACTTCATTACAACCTGCAAATTCTTGAACTTCATGAGTAGCAACTCTCATAAAGGGGTTAATCTTCTTTTCTTCTCCAATAGTAGATGGTACCTTTTTATATAAAACAAAATGTTAGATAAATTTTATAATATAATATAAACAAATAATGAGAATATTTTAAGTACTGTTGGTTCTTTTAATTCCCGTTTTCCCTTGGACCATTCAATTTTATTTTGTATATCATTATTGTTTGGTTCGACGTGAAGGCCAAATCTTAAGTTTTGTAGTGTATATTCATGGCCACAGTAAACTTGTGTGGAATCTGGTAAATTTCCTAAAATTTCTACGAGTGCAGTATACATTTGTTGAGCTGTACCTTCAAAAAATCTTCCACAACCTCCAATAAACAAAGTATCTCCTATAAATCAAATAGCATGTTGGTATTAAATTATAAATCAAACAATGTATGCAAATGTAAATAAATATTGGTTAAAAAATATTTAGATATATTACCAGTGAAAACAATAGCTTGATCATCATTTTTGGATGTTACATAATAGCAGATATGTCCTGTAGTATGACAAGGAGTAGCTAAGCATTTAACATTTAATTCTCCAATATTGAATACATCATTATGTTTAACTTTATTATTCAATGCTCCAATTCGATCATCACCGCCATAGACATTTAATCCAGGCACTTTACTTGCCAACTTTTCATTTCCACCCGCATGATCCCTGAAAATAAAAAATAAAGTAAAAATCATTATATAAAAAAATATAAATAATTCTAGAAACATCAATTACCAATGATGATGAGTTGTTATTATAGATTTTAAAGAAACGCCTTCTTCTTCAACAGCTGCAATTACAGTATCGGGTTCTACGGGATCAACGATTGCTGCATTTTTGGTAGCAGGATCAATTAATAAATACATGTAATTATCTTGTAATGCAGGAAGTACTCTGATTTTCATGTTGATATATTCTTGAATAGTTTGAGAACTATGAGAGCCTCTGATGCCTAAACTTTGAACTGATACAAAAAATAAACTGATCATAAACTGTAAAATAAGACTATTTTTGTTAAATTTCAAGTAATTATTGATATTTTAAGTTTTTGATACCTAATAATTAAAAATAAACCACATTTTAGATATATGATTTCAATTAAATTAGTAACTATTTTAATTAAATAACATTTCATTATAAATTAGTAAAAAAAAAACACGAAGCGAATAAAAAAATAAATGAGATTATTTTATCTTATCTTAATTTAATAGCAAATAAATACAGATCTTATAAAACATTTGTTTAATTATAAAACTATTAATACGCAGCATTAAAATATTACAACGATAGTTATTTTATAGAATTTTTGATATAAAATGATATATGAACGCCGTCAAAAAAACTAAACTGAAATTATTTTAAAATAATATAGATAAAAATTACAAGATTTTAATCACATTTACGTAAGCGTTAGAAGTTTATATTCTTACATATGAGTCGTTATCTATGTTAAGATATAAAATACTTGTTACCTTTAAAGTATAATGCAGTTAATTGTTGTGAGACAGAATTAGGCAAATTCCTAAATATTGCGGCAAACATTTAAAAACAATACGAATATAAAAATAAATTACAGAATTAATTTTAACTCGGGAATGTTAAATGTACAATAAATTAAAAAGGATAAGTATGGCAAACGATATACCATCAAACGTCACTCAGCACCGGTAGATAATGTTGCCATTTGAAAAAACTATATTGCTGTATTGCCATAAGTAAAATAAAAAATTGTATAATATTTTCGTGTTTAAATGTTTGTAAGAGTAAATGGAATGTTTGTTTAAATTATTTTGCAGATTACGATGTATTTTATGGTATTTTATATGTCAGATAATTTGATTGATGCAAAATATGATTGAAATTTAAAGTAAAACTGATTCAAAACAAAGAATTTGTAAATCGTATATATATATATATATATATATATATATATATATATATATATATATATATATATATATATATATATATATATATCAGGGGTTTGTATATATTTTTAATATTTTTTCATTTTAAAGAGTATTTCAAATGACTATATAAAATACGTTTAAATTTTCATATATTAATTTATATTTTAAGATTGAAATTATCGATTTATTTTCATTCTTTTTGAAATAAAAACAAATAAACATAATGTTGAAAAATATTTTTATTTTGCAATATTTATTGCATAACGATATAAAAATTAAAAATATTACACAAAAAACATATTGATAATAAAACATTAAAAATCAAGAGATTATTTATTATTTATTTTTCATAAAATTATTATATTAAATATCTACAAATGTGTATTAAACTTTTTTTTATATATTTAATATAAAATTAATAACAATAAATGACGATAAATTTTGGGGTCATCAATTTAAAAAGTGTGTTTGTAAGTAAGCAGAAAACACTTTGTATGATAATTTCAATGAATGTTCATCGCCAAAATGAACTATTATTTCAAAAATACTCGTATGACTAAACGTTTCGTTTCAGTTCTATTCTGACATTCATTTCATTTATAAATTTTATGTCAGACAAATAAAACTTTCTGTTTATGGTTTTTCATTATCAGTATTAATATAATAAACAGGTGTGTCGTTTGATTTTATATCGTCCTTTACTAGGCCAAGTATTTAACACCTACACAATTTTCTTAGTGATACAACTAAGATTGTTATAACTTTTTAATTCTATTAACCCAGTGATACATATTTTTGATATTTATTGAAAAACATTTTCTATTACCTTCTTGTTCAACAATTCATTCACACTAGTTTATTTAAATTCTATATTATCATGTAAAAAATAGTTTCCTGTGTGATACTTATTTTTTTTTTTGTATAATTTTTATACAATACATCTAGTGTGTTCAAAGTGGTTGAATGTATCAAAAACATAAAAAAATAAAATACATGTACATCTGAGTTCAACCGGAAAATAAGTGGTTTTTATGACTACTGCTACAACACTTTTATCTCTATATTTAGTTTTGATTGGAAGATTAAAAAAAAGAACATCATCAGATAGATTATTTATGAACAGCTTGCGAATATGCATTTTGTTATCAAACAAATGTATGCGTGTGTGAGTGTATGTGTTAAAAAAAATTTGAGAAACATCTTTTTAAAATATAAAGTATAAATATTTATGCATTAATAATTATAACTGAAAGGATAATATCTAATATAATTTTATAGTAAATTTTTATTATATATTTATCACATTTACTAGTTTAATAATGATATAAAAATATAGACAATTATATATAAATGTTGTTTTTAATTATTTCATCGTCTCGAAATTGAAAACACTCACATGTACGTATATAAAACGTAATATATGTATATAACTGTTCGTGTTAAAAATCTTTAAAATATGAGAAATTAAAATGCGCTATTTCCATTAATTTTATACATTAAACTGGCTATGTTATCAGTATCTGGGAATGCGGAAGATCAAGGATGTTTACTAACTTCAATTCAATAAAGTGTGTCTGTCAGGTGAATATATTTTCTAAGAAAGCAAAAACACGAAATAGTCAAAGTATGCTGCATTTTGTGTCACGGTTTCAAATTACTCACGAATATTGTAAAATGAGAATAGATTTATAACTTTTATTTATAGTAGTATAGTATATCTTTATTAAGATATACTTATTTTACTATTTTTATTACTTTGCAGTATTATTATCCATATTAATATTTTACTTTTCGCCATAATTTACGTTCAGGGAACCCACAACATATTTTCTTTTATTTAAATATCAATTATGTTAGTTTTATATTATCCAAAATCATAACCAAAATAAAAAAGACGAATTGCGATTTTTAATTTTAATTTTTTACTTCATGTTTTTAGTAAGTTAGAAATTTATTACACATATTCTAAATTAGTATTGTAAAAAAGATATAGTCAATATCTAACTAAAGTATATAAATTGTTGATTAAAAAATTAATATCAAATATTAATAGAAAATTAAATAATATATATATAAATGTAAAAAATGAGCGCAGTTTCAGCATATTGAGTAACACAATGTATTTCATATGTAATATACATGAAAAAAATACATATTATGTTAAATAAGACTTTTCAAGTAATTTTAATATTAAATGCGAAATAATTAAATATTATACGTATCTGTTCGCAAAATCTATAAAAAGGGACCCGGAATACAAGAAAATTTAATCATAAAGAGAGTCGAGAATGTCTTAAACTACATTAAAATATGATTTTCTAAAAAAAACCACTAACGATCATAGTAAAATACTGCATTTTCTTGTGAATAATAAAACGAAGAAAAAAAACATACAAACATGTCATAGATGCAATCAATGTTTGTATATAATTATGAAACACTAACGATAATAAAATATATTTTAATATAATTTAATGAAATTAGGATTAATATATAATATATGCTATATAATCATCGTTTTATTTAGATTATAGTATATATAAAATAGTGAAAACGTTTACAATGCAAATATACAGTAGTCTAGATTTTGTGTACATGTCACACGTTCCGAAATGTTGTAATATGCAGATTACAAACATTATCATTCCACTTTCAGCGTATTTGCAAGTGCAATTTTAGACGTTAACAACGGCAGCCGCTGTCAGGTTGTTGTTTTAAAAATATCTTTAAATTTTAAACAGCCTTAGGCCACGATGCATAATTATGTCCAAGTTCAATATTCTGCACTTGCTCTTCGAGAACAAGTTTATTGAATGCTGTTCGCACGGGTTTGTGGAAATACATCATTTACTAAGCATTGGATCCAATATAAAATGCTATCCAACAGATGCGTGTAATTTTTCATCAGTTTTTCTTTTTACTTTAGACGCATATGAAGAATTTTCGATGATTAAAGTCTCTTTTATAAATCAACAAACAAGAAAAGAGCACCGCATATGAGTAAAATCACCAAGACAATTCTGGCTTACAAATGAAAATATGTTAAATTCAGATTGTACTATTTTTTATATAAAAAATATATTGTATTTATATGATATTATAATAAATATCAATATAGGATTACTTCATTTGAAGCACGTAAGCCATTTGATTCTTATATCTTAAAATATCTATACAAATTTCAAGTACAACTTATCGAAAAATAATTGTTTAACGACAACTCATTTAAACAAATTTAGGAAATGATAATTGTATATTTTAACAAAGATATATAATTGACAGTAAATTTTTAAATAAAATGATAAATTTTATTATATAGAAAAAGCTGTCGAGTGATCTGATTTATATAACATATTATATAATATAACAACATAAACAATCGTTAAAAGAGTATAATTATTGTTTAGTCACGAAGACGTTTCTTAAAAAAAAATAAAAAAGTAATAAAAATTCGCAAGATTTAGTTGGAGCATGATGAAAAATACCGAACTTGACCTCTGCAGAACAAATTTGTTATTTTTATTCAGTTAATTAACGGATGAACCTTATAAATTCTCTCCTATTAATCAAAGAAAAAGATTTGAAATATATTGGAATAAAATTTAATCAATATAAATATGATACAAAATCATAAATCGATTTCTATGTCTATTATTAAAAATATATATTGAATATTGAATTATTGAATTAAAGAAAAATCGATATTATACTGAAAAAAATAATAATTTCGATTTATAGAATTAAACCTAACTATGATACGAAGTTAAAAAGTTATAATTGAATTATATATTTTTTGAAATATTTAAACTGAACCAAATTAATGTTTTTTTTAATGGACTATGCAAATTTTGTTCTTTTATTAGTCATGAAGTCCACTGATATATACTAAGAATTTTTTTCAGCAAAATTTTTAAAATAGTTCATCTCGGTATTAAAATAAAACTCGTTTCTGATTCAACAGGAGCCATAAGGAAAATAAACATCATAAAAATATGGTAACTATACAAATTAAAAGACCTAAATTGATGCATATTTTCGATATATTTTAAAAAATATTTGGATTTTCCGGCACGTTACCTCAAACTGTAAATTAACACCGACATAAAATGAAAACGAGGCTGTATTGATTTTTAAACAGTTAATCTCGTATTTAATATATGATACAATATTTGCAAAAATTGTTCGAACACGCATCCCCGATGTTTAACTATGCGGTCGTAAAAAATAAATAACCGACCATATGCAAACAAATAACGAATTATTACGAAAAATATAAACGGTAAACATGTTATTTATACTTGAATTTTTGTTTTTTTTTTCGATTTATAATTGTTGAAACGGTTCTCGTTGAGGTTTAATGAATACTTATTTTTTTTTCAAAGTAAATCAATTGCGATCTTTCACCGCATTAATATCTATTAATTCATTAATAAAATAAACAAAAATATTTAATTACGCTCTTTCGGCAGACGAATTATGAATAATAAGATGAAAAAAAATAAATATATAGCTCTTGACATAATATAAGATCGTTTTCGAAAGGATCACCTATTATAAAACCGATGCCAACGAACTAATAAATATGACTAAAAAAAATACATATCAGGTCATAAACCTGATCGTATTGTTTTCGTGGACGTTAAAATATTGTTGTAATTTCATAGCTGTCTCAAAAATGTATAAGATAAAAATTTCGCTGTAGCAGATTGTATTAAAAAAATATGTGTTGTATGAGCCTTAGGCAATGAATTCATAATACATATTTTGTATCCATTGGTGGTATACTTTTGATTTAACGTATTTATAATATACTATAAATTCGCATTCTTTAAACGATATTAGTATATATATATATATATATATATATATATATATATATATATATATATATATATATATATATATATATATATATTGAATATAATATATTTAAATTATATTAAACGATTAAGATCGATTTTACCATGTAATTATAATAAATCCAAAGAATGTGCTTTAAATCGAACTAATTAAAAGAAGTTTTGAAAGAAGAAGGAGAAAAAAAAAGTAGGAAGCAGCATTAATGATGATGAGATTAACTCATGAGAACGATTTGCATACGTTTTTCTTCTAGCAGCACGAGTTTGATAAATGAAATGAGATATGGTGAAATTGAATGTAAAATAAAAATATGTAACGTTTCGTAATGCGGATGGAAAATGATGCGTCGACGAAAATGTCAGGTTCTATTCTGTCATCTGGTCAATCATTCGATAATCCGGAAAAAAATTAAATTCATATGCATTCGATGCGATCAGTATTGATGATAACTGTAAAAAAAAAATGCTGTTATATTAGTTATGAAATATGCTGACGATATAAATGCTTAAAATTTAAATATCGCATTATAATGTATTCGTTCGAATGCACCGTTTGAATCTTGAATGTGAATGTCAAATAATTTTATATTATATAATTAATGCTTATCGTGTAATATAAAAAACATATTATTTTTTTCAGTATGAAAAAATATTTTTTATTTCATTTTTAAGAGGTCTCAAAATGCAAAATAAAATTTTTGATATTGAAAGAAGAAGAAATAATTAAATTTATAATTATTTATAACTATTAATATATTGAATACTGATATTTAAATTATTTTAAAGTAATAAATAGAATAGAAAAATAATTCGACTATTGCTGTTATCGTGAGTAAACTTCATTGAACTCGTTCAAAATTCCCATAATTATCATCATGAAATATTATGTCATCGAAAATTATGTAATATATTCTTGTGCGGCAATTTCATAAATTCGCATATATATATATATATATATATATATATATATATATATATATATATATATATATATATAATATTACGCAATTTTCTATGACTATCATAATTTAATATAATATAAGGTAACCTATAATAAACGCGTTGAATATTATATTTCATATGAAAAAAATATAATTTATATCATATATGTATATCGATAGTTAGCGTGTTTATTATCATATAGAAAGATTTTAGATGTGTATAAAATTTTTAAAGTATTATTTTATGTTTCATATATAGATAAAAAATATGAATAGTGACATCATATATGATCATTAGGACAAAAAAAATGAAAATTAAGTTTATATTTGTGTATTCCAGAATTATTATTAAAAAATGATGATATATTGTGGATAGAAGGTGTAAAATCAAAATTATTATATAAAATATTATTAATGTCATAATTAAAAAAACGATCATTTAAAATAGTTTAGATACAGCTTTTTTTTCAGCAAAATTAATATGATTCGTCATTTTCAGGAAAAAATAACGAAGTTTTCTAGTATGATTTTTATACTATCTAACTATTTATGATTTATTACACTGAATAGATGAATAAAATTAAAAGTCATCACTAAAAAATTCAAACAAAACCCACCGCTACTGTGTGTCGTTGATCTGATAACATTAAAGAAAAGTTGATTTTGAAAAAAAAAAAAACGATGACAGTTGAAAATTTAATATGTTACATTTTTCCTCGTCAGTTTTATGATTAACCAACCAGTCGAGCAATTGTTTATCGTCGATGGATTGCGGTTAAAAATTCTTATATGATGAATAAGATCACATCGCTTCATTTGTATGATGTTAGAAAATTTGCATAATTTTCATATTACGTAGAAAAAAAAAGCGAGGCGTTTCAATAGATGTAAATCTCTAAAAGACCGTTATATATTTTTCGTCCTGTCGATATATTATTGTATAAAAAAAGTTGACTACTTCAATGATATAGTCCAGTTATTAATCGTGCTAGTAATAATTTATATATTTTTTTCCTATCTGCTGTCTTGTGATTTATTGCTATTAAAAATTATTAAATTACATCATAAAAGGATATCGGCATTTTGCAAATATATTATTGATATGCGTGTCTTTTAAATAATATATTTTTTTTTCAGATTATACTAGATTGAAGAATCAATTTAATAAGACGTAGAAATGGTAATATTTTGTAGAAAATATTTTCCGTGATTGTTATTTATTATTTAAATAATGACCTCCGTAATATGTAATTAATTATAGTTGTATTAAACGATATTTTTTGACACGTTTTAGTATAAATCGTGGAAAAACGTTTAAGAATAATGTGATGTATACGTGTTTATCATATTTAATTTTTTAATAAAGTTGAAAAGGATCTTCAAAAATTTATTATTATTATTTAATTTTGATGAAGTTAGTTTATTTGAAACTCAATTAAAATCTATAAATTTCAATAAGATTTTTGAGTTCTAAGGGAATATTCCATCGCAATTTTTTAATTTAATTTAATAATATTTTAATGATTGAGAAACATTGTTATAGGTATTTGCAAAATCATCATTACTGATCATAATGTAAATTGGAAGTTAATATATATATTTTTTTTTGTTTATTTTCTCTAGTATTTTTATGCATAAATACAATATCATTGCTAGATATAATTGAACTTAATTTTATACGAATTAATATATATTATTTCAAAGATTAAATTTGTTTGAATTTTATATGCAATAATATCAATAGTTATCAATCGATGATTAATAAATTAATATTCATTTATATTTTAAAACGTAAGTGAATATTAATTGCGAGCAACTTTTCTGTCGCCTTAATTATCTAATATTATCATAATTGAGAGTTAACAATTAGGAAATCGTTTTTAAAAGCGTTTCCAGAAAAATCGCAGATCACGGAAAAGAACTCTCAGATAAACGCAGTTAATATATCATTTTAAAGTTGGACAATTTACTAGTTTATTTTTGTCGCAAGAATTTATTTTAAAAAGGTGATATATTTTCAAATATAATTGCACCCAAGAAAAATGGTAATGTACAATATTTTAAAATTAAATAAATTTGTTATGTAATTAAAAACGGTTTATCAATTAGATAATTTGTGGCAGTTTTTGACGGCAGTCGTTATAAGAATCGCTTTTTGACATTATGATTGATTACAATATATCGATTTTAACGATGTTAAAATTGCACGTAAAAAGCGATTGTAATTTACAGGATATAAATGCTATATATTTATATTTTTTTTTATATTAAAAATATGCAACTTCAGTTTCAACATTCATATAGTATTTAAATATAAAAAATAATGCTGTAATATAATTATCAATTTTAAATATTTATATATATTGTATATTAAGTATGAATCAATTATATCATTTGTTTTATAATGATCTCATGTAAAAAATTCTTTCTTTTTAATCTGGCTACTTGGTATTAATGAATTTTAGATCATAAAATCGTTTAGTCAGTTCTAAGAGCAATGAACCGATTTTTTTTTGAGATGGTCAAATTAATTTTTTTTCTGCCACATCCTTGTTCACAGGTTTGTCGTTATCGATGCAAAGATCGTTAAAATATATTATATATAAAATTTATACAATATACGAGATTTACTTGCATATTATTAAATATTTATTATGATGAAACAATGTAACAAGATCATTGAATTATATTAAATAAAATTATAAATGAACGACGATTCATTGAGATTTTAGAATATAAATTGTCCCATTGAAATGTTGTTATGATTTTAGAAAAAAAAATATATATTCAATTTGTGTCATCATTGTCTAATATAAAAACAAATAAATCATATAAATATTTTTTTCTATATTTGATAATAAGTTGTATCAATTCAATTGGAACGTATGATATATAACACGATTTTTTTATAAAATGCCTAAGGCTATCACGAACGGAAGTCTCGTCAGTGAATCCTTAGACGTCCATTTTTCAAATTTAATATTTTTTATTTTATTTTAGAAAAAAAAAACACAAGCACTGACATAATATATTTTATTTAAAGTGTGGCCGCAATCCATCATCGATTTGTTTGAGCGAATATTTTTTTTTTCCCACTTCCTAAATATGACTTCTTCGATTCTACGAATCGTAAGAAGCGTTAAATTGTAAATTGATTCAGATGTATATATAATTTTTTTTTTCGACGTAATTTCAATTGAATCTGTAGTTAAAAATAAGATACACGTCGAATTTGTGTTTATGATTTGTTTATTTCTTATTTGCATATATTATTTCTTTTAAACGAAATCGTACGCGTTTAGTTGAATATGAATATATATATATATATATATATATATATATGTATATATAAAAAATTGAAGGACTTTTGTAGCGAAAATTTACATTTCCTAGCAGGTTATTGTTTTTGTCCATCCGGAAAACTGTTTAACAGATTGCCAGCAATTAAAAGAAGAACGCTTGCATTATCAGTTTACATATATATATATATATATATATATATATATATGAATATATGCAAATAGTATTACTAGTTATTGCATGAATGTGTGATAATTTATTCATATTTTTTAAGCGTTTTAATGGTGTTGTGTGAAAAAAAAAGATGAAAATTAAACGTATCTCGGTCGTCTCAATTATAAATATAATTTTATATGGCTGAATAATTACCATATATGCCGTTTTATTTTAACATAGATGTATATTAAATAAAAACTGTAATCCATAGAGTATTTGAATTATAATAAAAATAAAACGTTATTTGCAATTATAACTATTTTATATATGTAAAAATAGAAAAATAAAACAAAAATGCATTTAATTTCAATATAATAATAAATTAATTGGCATCCGGGTTACGTTATAGAAATTTTAATAAAATTAATACAATATAAAGCATTGAATGTGTATATATTTTAACACCTTCTCTTCTTTACAAAATATTTATGCGAATTTTTAATAGTTTATATATATATATATATATATATATATATATATATATATGTGTGTGTGTGTGTGTGTGTGTGTGTGTGTGTGTGTGTGTGTGTGTGTGTATAGATGACTGAAATAATGTAATCATGTTTTACGGATCATCGATATTTATCTGTTAGAGTTAAGATTGACGTACGTTCATTTAAATTTAGTTTATAAAAAATAAATAAAATTATAATATATTATATCATATAACAGTTGATCATCTTCAATATATTTTTATGTGTATATTTCTATTTAAAATTTAAACGTTGACAATTATTTTACTGTATTTTTTATTAAATTTATAGAAGTACTGCTTTGTAATACACAATAGACGAATAAAAAATTTAAGCAATATTTAAATAAAAATATATTTTACTCTAACATTTCTACACTGTTTTATTAAATCATATTTTTATATGTTAGAGAATGCTAATTTTATGAAAAAAAAAATATTTTAATAAATACGATTAAGATTTTTTTTATAATATTAACATTGTCGTATGGATTAAAATATCGTTTTATAAAATCATAAAAATTCCAAATAAAAAAAATACTACTAAATAATAATTATAATACATGCATATATATATGAGGTATAATAATCGCAACTATATAATCTAAATAAATATTAGCTGTTAAACAACGGTGTTCCGAACTCATTTGGCAATTTACCTTGACTTTGGCCTCCGACATTGTCGATTCGAAATCAGGTTCCGAATATCGCAACTAATCATTATAGCATCACAATTGAAATATTAAGACGTATTCAGACGATATTATTAAAGTCCCCTATATCGTTTATACCGTATTATTAATAATAAAAAAAAAATCCTATCGTTCGTCTGTTTATAACGACGACAATAAAATAAACGGATTATCCGTTACAATGGAAAATTCTATCACATTTTCGAAACCGGTATTAGAAAGATTTGTGTTTATAAATAAATCAACAAATGCATAATCTATTGGTGAAGATTTTTTTTTTTATCAATAAAGTTATATATATAAATCTTCAGTTTTTAATAAATTATTAATATAATATATATATTTATAATTGAAGAGACTGTATAAAAAAATATAATATTTAATTATAACTGAATTTCATTATCATTTATCCAACTTAGTCAGATTAACATTTATAATTATTGATTAATCGAATACAATAATATTATAAAAATGTGATGAGTAATAATATTGATTTTATTATTATAACAAACAGTATAGAACATTTTAAAAATAAAGCTTTAAATATTTTCATTAAAATATATTAAAAAAAAAAACTAGAAAATTATTTTCAGGAAAATAATTAGTGTTCCTCGTTTAATGCGTCATATTGTAGCAAATTAAACAGGAAAACTTTAAATATTTCACATATAAATTGCGTGCATTACCATCGAATTAACCTCGTTATTTATTTATTTATTGTTTATCTGTCGGACTTGAGCAATTAGAGTTAAGTCACGCAACATTACCATCATCGTTTCAATCATCACAACAAATCATCTTTTTTTTTTCACTTCTAGATTTTCGATCTAAACTATTAGTCATTATCGATCACGATAACGAATAACCAATCAATAACAAATTCAACTTGATAAATATATATATTTTTTTTATAAATATACTTAAATTTAAAAATTTTTCTATATTGATACTTTTAATATAAATATCCAGTAGCGTATATAGTATTCGTGTAATTTTCAAGGTGGTCACGATTTTCATTCATTATACGATATATAAAAGTTGCCGTAAAGTTATCTTATAGTATTGCCGTATCTTAATCGCGCTATATTTACGAGAAGAATCATATTACGAAGCGCATTCGATTTTAAAATAGTCGAATATATAATATAATATACAAAATACATAAACACAATTATATAATAATAATAATGTGTAGAGGTGTAACAGTAAAAAGGAATTATTTAAATTAAATCGAACGATACCTTACACTGTTCAGTTTTTGCATAACGGGAATATTTTGCACACAAATAGGTTTGCATTTTCAATCCGTTTTAAATATGTCGTCTATTGATAATTAACAGTGAAAACAACCCTTTTTGATTTAAAAACGGGTTCATATCCTAAAATAAATTTTAAATTGTAAATTGGTTGTAAATTTTTGATTATTATATGCGATATTTAATTCTATATTAGAACGAATTTTTAATTTTTTTAATACTATATTTTTTTTCAGGTTTGAAATAAATATTTTTTTTTTATATACAATCAATAATTCCTTTTACGCAATTTTTAATTAACATGAACTATTTATATACACGGATATTTATATCCTCAAAAAGGAGTTTAAATTGATTGATGTGAAAAATTAATACTATTATGATACAATGTGATGCAGTTTGTCAAATGAAACTTTGACATTTAAAGTTTAATATTAAATATAGATAAATAAATGTTCAAAAGGGATGTTCAAACTTTAAACCACTGAAAGCGATTTTATGCTCAAATTATATAATAGTTGACTGGTGATATGAAAGAATTTTAAATCAAATGAAATTTTTATATATCACTATTAACTTTTTTTTTAAACTTCAGAGTTAAAATTGCGAACAAAAACGAAATTCGTAAGGTCAAAATTTTGAACATTTTATATTTTCTATATAAACTTATAATGATAAGTGGACCGCAGTATATATATATATATATATATATATATATATATATATATATATATATATATATATATATATATATGTTTAGTGCAACCTCTGAAATATATCATAAACACCTATATATGAAAGAAAATTATAAACTCGGATGAAAATTCGAATTGTGACATTATTCGCATCGTGGTGCGTTATTCTCACACCGAGCGTGTGCGAAGCTGTGACATAAATCGATCTAGGATTCGATTTGGTCATTGTCCGAATGCTTATACGTGTGTGTATGTGTGCGTGTGTGTATTATGCAGTATTATGAAACTAGCTATAGTGGACGAAGGCTGTCTGCGAGAGGTTGTTGCATCATCAGCAAGTGCAAGTGCAGCGGCCCCGACGATCGCAATGTCAATGCCACGCACGCAACAACTATTATATACCAGTTTTTGCGTGCATCGACAATGCGACGCTGATTGCCAACATTCGTCTAATTTATACGTGTGCACGATGGATACAAATGCACGAAATCGCTTTCATAAGAAAACGTGCAAATTCTTCGCTTTAATATCGTTTTTTTTTTTTGGAATGTGTTGCAGCGGAAATCTTTGGATGTTCTGTGCGTTCGTTTTGTCGGCGAAGTGTTCGATGATAATCTGTACGAATATCGTTTGCATAAATAACGCGTTTAAATTATATAAGATTACGATTTAAATGATCGGCGATAAATAAAACAATATAATTTTGAATCATACCAAATATTTTGAATAATATTGAAAAGTACTATTTTAAATTGAAATATTTTCAATATTCGATTATATAAAAAATAATAGAATAATGAACATTAAAAAAGTGATAGAAATTAACCACTCGTTCAGGATAACCTGAGTGAAAATAAAATGTATATACAGTCAGTTCTCGAGTTACGACAACCTCGACTTACGACCATTCGCACTTACGACGAAAAACTTGAGAAGAAAAAAACAAAATTGGATTTGTTTATAAAAACAAAAAGCACTACTACTATACTCGTTGATAAATCTCAAAAGACAGCAAAGAATATCAGTAGCTCAGATGATAATCGACCATAAGCCAGAATAATGCTTATATATATACTTATATATGAATGTAGTTATTTAATTAACCAACTAAAATAATAACAATTAAAAATTAAATATCAGAAAT
The DNA here is from genome assembly GCA_024500535.1 of Leptonema lineaticorne. NCBI lineage: Eukaryota > Metazoa > Arthropoda > Insecta > Trichoptera > Hydropsychidae > Leptonema > Leptonema lineaticorne. The sequence goes on along the minus strand of JANIJI010000061.1, from coordinate 7,285,622 downwards.
AAAAGCCATTATATTTGCTTATATAATATATACACATATGTCTATAATATTATATTATTTATTTTTGTATGAAATTCGACTTATGACCATTTCGACTTACGTTCAAAGTTGTGGAACCAAACCCCGTCGTAAGTCGAGAACTGACTGTACTAATAAATACTGTCAAGTTTAGTTATATTGTATAAAAAAAAATGTTCAATAACCATTAAAGAATAATTTGAAATTACAATTTATCAAAAGTAATATTATAAAATAAAATTGTCTAATATAAATGTATGAGAGCTACTGAAATTCTATTCTATTATATTATACTATTGTATAGAAGAGTGTTAGTTTACATTGTGAATGTTTTCAATTTGCGTTTGAACTGTGAACTAACGTGTAAAAGACCGTTTTAATTCGATCATAAAATAAGCATTAAATTAATTTTGCATTATGAAACAAGTTTGAGGTATGACATAAAAGGAAATGGAAAATCAATTGTGCTGCGACCTCTTCTTTGTATGGTAAATAAATATACGAGAATACCGCTAAAATAAATACGAAAAATCTATAAAATAAATCTGAAAAAGATGCAAATTTATTAATGGAAAAGTATTCTATTATTATTTACACTAATAGATATATTTTTTTTTTCTACAAAAATCTAACATTATTTTTCATTGTAATTAATACTCTATCAAAAAGTTGCAAATATACAATCATTTATATAAATCGATTGTATGTAAATTAAAAAAAAATATATTTTAAATCAAAATTCCATATATAAATTTTAACAAATTTTATCAATTGAATTTATAACGAAGATAGATAAAACATATATTGTTATCAAAGTTATATCAAGAAATAAAATTTATTTTCGCCCTTAAATCAATAAATTATGCGTACTATCAAATATATTAACATTCGCGATTTTTTTTTTGTATAAAAATATATTAACATTTTTTTTATTATAAAAAAAATCAAATTTGTCAACAAACATGTTTCATTGCAAAAATTTCAACGCTATCCAGTTTTATCGAAAAGCGAAAAAGACATTAATAAAATTTATCTATTCTTGACAATTTATTATATATATTTTTATTGCTAGATTTCGCGACGGAGTTTGAATATAATAAATTACGCGGTAATAAGTTGAACCTCAACCAAAGATCTTTCATAGTATTTTTTTTTTGGTTTATTAGCGCTAAAAAAATCTCGTTTTTATTAAACCGCCATATAAAATCATCGAGAAAAAACTCATTACAAATCGATCGTGGTGACGATATAACCGTTATATCGAATTTTCTAAATGAAAAATAATACTTATTATAAAAATCGGCGCCATATCTTGATCGGAATGAATTTAATTAGTATAAATAAAGATTTTTCGAAATGGGGGATTTTTTTTTATAATTATTTTAGGGTCGTGAATTAAATGAGATCGTCGTATTAAACTGTCGATTTTACGGTCACATATTCGGTCTTAAATTGTACCGAAAAATGTCATCCAGTGAAAAAGAAACGATTTTTTTTTTAAATCGACAAACGATGTATCAATTTCATTTTTATATACTAATGCAAATTATAAGATGAATATAATAAAAATATTATATTTATATAAAAAAAAATATTTTGTTGTCTATATTAGAATATACTTAGAAAAAAAAACTAGTAATAACTGCAATATTGCACATATTTTTAACTGAGTTGTTCAACTTGAATATAATTTTATAGCAATGGCATAGTTAATAATTAAGTAAAATGTTTATTTGATTTTGTTTAGATCAATGATTTCAATCTTTTAATTTAATTTCAATCAGGAAAAGAAAACTAGTTTTAAACTTGAGTCAATTAGAAAAATTAAACATTTTTCAAAATTAACCATAGATCACATTATCGATATGAAAATAACTTTATTATTAATTTTATTAAATATATCAAAATTTTAATTTTAAATATTATGAAAAAAATCTTTTAATAAAGCTTTCAATAACAACATAGTGCTTAAAGTTTATATTATACGTTATATAAAATCGATCAGTAAACTCAGTAAAAAATAAATTATATTTAAAAAAAAAATAACTAAGAAAATCCAAATAAGAATCATAAATATAGGTAGATTTAAATGCTACCGATATATATATATATATATATATATATATATATATATATATATATATATATATATATATATATATATATAAATTGATTTAAACGAAATGGTAAAAATAATCGGAAATCATGACATACCTTCGTCTTTTTCTGACTGAATATCCTCAAAGTAATAAGCGATTCTTGATAAGTGACCTTTGCATGACTGTCACGATCTTGTTTACAAATTAATGTTTTTAGTTCAATAACTCTATATGCAATGACACTTTTTTTAATGGATTTCAGCAATCTTCCTTTCAGACATATCCACCATAGAAAATAAGATAGTCAAGAAAATATTGTATTATTTTTTTTTCCATTTTAATATACAATACTGATTCAAAGATGTTATAATGTATATAACGATATAATTTTTTTTTACGATTTTAATCATCGCATAATTTTCCTTTACAAGTTTATAAATATATATGCGAGAGAAATATTTTTAATATAATTAACATGTTAAAACGAAATTGAAAGAAGATTTTCCTCAAATGAACATTTGAATCGCCGACCAAAAAAATAAATAAAAATATTGCATATTCAATATTTAAAACGAAATTTGTATGAAATTTCGGGTTCATATATATTTCAGTGTGAAATCGATTTAAATAATAAAACGATTTCAGGATGCAAAAAAGCGATGTCTCGTTCAATTCTATGTGTCAAACTTTGATGATGCTGTTTTAACGGTATATACTTTATATTATCGGGTATTTATTTATATGTGATCAACATAGCTATTTTCTTATCGAATAGACGATTTTATAATAATTTCCCGTAATAGTTATTTCTTGAACGCATACATTATTGGCAATTCTTGAAATTTTATTATACGATGTTTTTTTTTGAAAATTTTTCAAATTAAAAATTGTTGGTTTGGTTTAAATTTAATTAATAAAAATTTATATGTAATATTATCAAGAAAAAACGATTATTATATTTTATAATAAAGGACGAGTTTTTTTATATTCTATCTGTTTTATTATAATTATCATTATTTTTATAGAAAATTCAAAAAAAAATATTTATTAGAAAGTTATTACAAAATTTTCCTTATTATACATAATTTATAATATATAGAAACGTCATTCGTATTATAATCAAAATTTTTAATAAACGATTAAATATAAAATATTTTATATTATTGTCAACATCATATATGCGACTTTTAAAATGCTGTTTGTTTTTTTTTGTTTTTTACTATCGATACATATATTTATATAAATATATTTCGCCAAAATAGTGAAATAAAAAAAATATATGCAAAATAGGAAAAGATAATGCGTAACGTATTATGTTATCTCAGAGTGAACGCATAACATACCGAAAGAAAATTTGTCCATTTAAAAAAAAAAAGTAAAAATATATACATTTTACTGTTATATTATATAGAAAAACCGAGTAAAAAAAAAACGAATAATCTGACATATTTTCTTCGCTTTTTTTTTCGAACTATATGTGATTTAAATGTTTCGACTGTGACGAGTCTATATTGAAATATAGTACATATTATATATATTTTTTTATTATATTATATATATATATATATATATATATATATATATATTTTATTTATATATCGCACATCACGATAGTAAAACCTATCATTATTGACAATGTACAAGGTTGTGGATAATTTCCCTAAACGTGGTTAAGAAAAACACGAATGTTCATTCCTACAAGTCTCTGCCAAGTATTTTACTATTAACAGTATTTGTCAGTTGTAAATAAATGTCGCTAAGTTACACTGTATTTATATATATATATATATATATATATATATATATATATATATATAAATGTTTATTTGTGAAATGAATGAACAAACGGTATATTTGTGCGAATTTTTTTGGCGTTTAGAAAATTACTATAATGCATATGTAAAATATATTATATACAACTATATAATATGTAAAATGTTTCAGAAATTTTATTGAGATTTAAAATATTTATAAAAAAAACGATGATGTAAATTGTTCGAATAAAATATATTTCATTATGGTATGTAAAGTAATCGTAGAAGGAAACAATTAATGTTTATAAAGACAAATGATATTATCTATTATCGGAATTCTCCACAGCATGCATTTAGTTTGAATAGCATTTTAAATGTAATAAATCTTTAAAATAATTACAATTTAGATTTATAATTTCGTAATAAATCTAAACATGTTGAATATCTACAAAATTGAAAGTGTTAAAAAAATTTGAACAAAAAAAAAGGATAACAAGATAGTTAAAAATTGTGCGAACACGATGTGAAAATTAGTATAAAACTGAAATAATTCATTTTACCGTTAAATAACAGAATACATGTATTTTCGAATATATTCCGGTTGTAAAATATATTGTATAAAAAAATGTTTACTGCAACTGTTAATCGTCAACACTTGTTATCCATTAGATTACTGCAATGAAAATAAATATTTTTATTAATATGGATATTTACTCGTATAATAATAAAAATTGTGCATAAAATATTTTATCCAATGAATTAATGAATATTTATATTATATTTATTTATATGATATATAATATGTGAATTCGATCTCATGAATGTGAATAAAATAACAATATAAACATTTCGTTTGATTTATTACAAGGGTAAATAATAACAATACAACGCAGTTACGCCCTTCATTAGAATATTTTTAATCTGACAAGATATTTAATAACAGCTAATTGACTGCATAAAAAAATAAAACAAGTAATGAATATTATCATCTTTATAATTGAATATTTGATTAATATAATAATATTAAAAATTTCATAAATGTTTAGAACAAATAAATGAAATATTTTAAATTGCTATTTGAATATATTTTAAGCAGCATCATAATGATGTTGATAAGTGAAAATATTGAGTTCACTTCGTGTAATATACTATTTAAAGAAAATAAACTAGATTACAATAGGATGTAGAAATGAAAAATATTAAATATTTATTAACATAAAAATTAAGTGGTTTTGACCATATAAAGTAAATTTCGTCGATACTCAATAAACTAGTTTATATAAAAAAAATAAGTAATAAATCATACATTATTAAAAAATATATTTTAATAATAATGATTTGTTATTATATAATATAAATGCATCATGAATATTATATATGGAACATTTCATTCAACACTGTAAAAATATATTAAAAAAAGTTTTATTTCCATACGTATATTATAAATTAAAATTAATTATTCATATAAACAAATAAGCTTATTTTTTTTAAATGTGTTTTATTTTATATATAAATATAAAATAAAAATTATATATATATATATATATATATATATATATATATATATATATATATATATATATATATATAATACAAGAAAGGAACAATCGATTATTATCTACCATAAAAATTTATCAGGTGAACATGTACACGTGCACATTACAAGCGGAGCAAGCGAGATGTACCGCGCCAAAATAAAAATAAATAAAATAAGCAACAAAAGCGAACCGAGGAATCGAAGACGTTCGTCGACACTGGTGCTGGTCCTCGTCAACGAGTGCCAACCCTCATCAGGAAGGCTATAAGTAGCCGATGCTGAGACGCGCACGCAACACAACACCACGAGACGCTACCTTCGAAGCACAAAACCAAGAAAGGGCTCGTCCTGGGAAAAACTAAATTTTTCTCCCTTGACAAAAAAAAAATACATCAATCGGAAAAAAATCTATATTTTCTAACGTGTTTTCAGTTTATATTAATATTTTAAATATTAAAAATTTCAGTGCCTTTTAATTGTGATGTACGATTTTTTTATATATATATATACACATATTAATTAATATATAAATATAAAATAAAACGAAATTGATTATATTTAATTTTTTTTAATATTATTTAGTTTTTTTTAACGTTATCGAAAGTGAAAATATACGAGTACTGCTGGAACGTCGGAAAAACAGACGAATTTTCCGGAAGACTATATAAGGTAAATCGTTAAATATTTATTTTTTTTATATATATATTGAACTGAAATTAAACTGTTTATCATACAATAAACATAAATTCCATATAAAGATATATATTATGTATATATGAATGCAATATTATTTGACGATGAATACATTTTTTTTTATGAAATTTTCATTAATTTTAAATTAACTAATATAATATTCAACGACTACTTATTGATATTATCTAAACAACTCATCATGTTGAAGAATTTTTATATAAAAAAAATTAATATAATATTTTCCTATTAAAAACAAAAAAAAATCTAAACCTAATCAAGTTTACGCTTAAAAAATATTAATACCGGATTCATCTCGAATATATAATAAAAAAATATATATATTTTACAATCATGTAATTATTTATATCTCGCCTATGTTTTCATATGTTGTATATGAAGATGTATGTTATAATTTTTTATACATATATAAATTGTTATACTATAATTCAAACGTACGTCAATAACATATAAATGAATAAATTTATTTCGATATATATATATATATATATATATATATATATATATATATATATATATATATATATATATATATGAATATCATTAAAATCTTTTTATCGAAGATTCTTCAAATGATTGTAGACCGCACTTTGAGATTTGTAGATTTTAATAATCAGCATTATCAATATCGCGTGTAAAAAAAAAATAATGGCGATCAAATCTGCCAAATTATACGGGAAGAATATGTCTATTCTTCAAGGGTCAATGAATCGTCTCAGTCGTGATCTACCTGATGAATTTATAATATATGATGATCCCGATCGAAGAATTGATTGATTGTTTCGATTCGGATGTGATTTTCGATCCGAAGAATATAATATATATATAATATATATATATATATATATATATATATATATATATATATATATATATATATATATATATATATATATATATATATATATAAATAAAAAAAAAAAACGAACGAATCTTTTTCTTTTCACGCCGACACGACGATTCTTTTGTCGTCTTCTTCTTCAACTCGACAAAGAAGTTAAAAAATGAACGATGCACGTCTTCTTAGTCTCGGTTCGAAGCCTTGAAATCTCGTGAAACTTATGCAAATCGACGCTCATATCGTTCCATGTTGGAAAAACTCGTCATTTTTCTCAATTAAAAATAATTGCTATTGTGAATTAAATAAGTCAATTTTTTTAGATAAAATTGAATATATATATATATATATATATATATATATATATATATATATATATATATATATTAACTAGATATGTAATCATAATGCGGATTTTAAACCAACGATTTTAACTATCACTAATAAGAGCTATAATAATTTGTAAGACGATGCGAAATCACACGCGACGAACTTAATTCGATTAATTTTATGGTTTTATGGTCTGACAATTTTATGATTAAAAAGGACGTTTTATGGTTATGGATTTTTAATTTACAATTTATATAATACATTATTGTGATGAAAATTATTAATACGTCACGTACATATATAATATAGAAAAAAAATCAAAATTTAAATAATATTACAAAAAATCTTATTAACTTTTGATTTTAATAGATAACAATTTAATATTATATAAATATATATATATGCATTTCATACAATGCAGATTTTTTTATACTATATATTAAAATATTTTTATAGTATATTTATGCATTTTTTTTTTCTCCACATACTAAATGCATTTCCTTTTATGTTGACGACGTTTCAATTTCAATCAGCATTGTTTTCGAATATTCATCATTATTATTATTTTCGTTTTCTTTTCTTTCGGTTCAGATTTGAATGGATGAGTCAAAATTTAATCCTTGGGTAGTATCCCAAATTATTCAGGTGACTTTCAGACAAAATGTTCGGGTACACAGAGAATATAAATGTTCGTCGTTCGAAACAATATTAGCGCTAAAAATTAATATAAAAAAAATTGTATTATTATATATTATTGCTAACGTTTTTTTTATTGTGTATTTCTTTATATTAATAACGTGTAAAGCGAGTTTAGCAAGAGTTCTTAATGCACTTTTTGATATATGGTTAAACTAACGACTATCTAAACGATAAATAAAACCATAGCTTTATAACCCACAGGGGGAACATCTTGTTTTCTAGATACAAATTAATATATATTAATATTAATATATTTTGCATTTTTTTTAAGTTAATAAAATTTTTCGTTCTTAATCTGTAGTCAAAATTTTATCTGTTTGAATTTATTAAATATAAATTAATATTATTTCATTCGCTAATTTTATTTTAATAAAAATTAGATCATATTGTTTAAAAAAAATAAAATTAATTTTATATATTTTTTTAAATATTAGAGTAATATTCCTTTGATTACAAAAATCTATCCTAAACGAATTGTAATGATGACATATTTTTTATATATTCGTGTATTTAATTTTACATCCAACCTTTAGATATTACTTCTCTTACATTTATAATATTAATTTATAATTTGAAATAATTACAATATATAATATTATTAATAATACCGATATAATTATGATATATTAAAATGTATATAATTAAAATTAAAATCAAAAAAAATATCAACCCAATTCATCGAATTTGATATAGTATTAATTCATATATAATATACTCATAAATAACTATTATCATAATTATACTAAAATTTGCATTAATCGAACGTCAAAATAAACTAACTGTCACGCGGATAAATAACAAAAAAAAAAAACAATTAAATCTGTCGAAATTAACAGTTTAACAGTTAAATTTATTAGTCACCGTTGTCCGACGATTAATTACAATATCGACACGACGAAAACTGTTACAACGCGTGGGTAACAAAATTGTGACTTTGCACTCGAATACAAACAATAAATAAATAAAAAAACAAACTGAACGAACATGCTACCGTAACGGCCAACTAGAATCCTTTATAGGAAAATGTAAATTTATATATAAATAAACGTTATCGTTATTATTATAAAAGGATCACCGAGTTTTCTAGGTTGAACCGCCCACACGATATATTTTCAAAAAAGTTTAATAGTGCCGGGTTCAACTATCGTTCCACTTTCCATGTTCCGAGTCCAAGTCCAAGGTTGTCGTTGTCCACATTGAAATATTCGAGATGATGATGAGTCAAGTGATCATGAATTTATTTCGAATTCAGAATTCGTAACGTGCGACTGTATGTATAATAATCGTTTATTTCGCAATGATCACATATATTGATAATGCGCATTGAATGAAAATAAAACATTATTATAAATATAATATAATTATATTTATAATAATGAAAATAAAATATTTTCACAGTGCATTGCCCCGCTAATTGATTCTCTTTAAAATTTCATGACTTTAAAAAAAAATAATGTAATTCTTTTTTGTTCTAATATGTACTTAGATTTTTTTATGTTGTTGTCGGTAATTTCGCACGTAATGTAGCATATTTTATGGCGATAATAGATTCTATGTGCGATTACGCAATTATATTTAATTAGAAAAAAAAATACGTACTCGTACATCCCTAATATTTATCATGTAAAGTGCAAAGGCCTTTTGTACATTCATGTGGAACCGTTTGAAAATCGTTAATCGTATTAGCTTGGCATTGTGACAATTATAGCATAAACGTCTATAAAATATTAAAAATATAAATAAAATAAAATTTTTATTTTATTTTAAATTATATTATTAATATTTTTATAAAATGTATTATCAATATTTTTAAATAATACTGTTGATACTTAAAAAAAAATCAATATCGTCCAATATTTATTTAGTTTCAAACTATAAACATTATAATTTTGAAAATGTATTCTTTATATATATAATTGGATTAAAATTTATAAAACATTATTATTGCAATTTCGATGCAAATTAGTGATGCGATGTGCACGTAATTTATTTATTATACATAAATTATGCGACAAAAACACGGCCTTAATCTTGACATAGTCATTCCATTGTTTTAAACGCATCCTTGGCATGTAACGGATTCATGATTTTTATCACATTCCGAATATATTTTTGACCCCCTTTTCACGAATGTCACTGATAATATATGATTATACAAATATGTATATGGTATATATATATCTGAGAAAAATAAATCGATATACGGTATGCGAATTTTATTATAACAAAAAAAAACTGGTAAAATCGTACAGTTAGTTTATTACTATGATATACTATAATTAAATTCCAGTTTGTAGACTCTTGTGGATAATAAAATGAAATTTGCATGATTTTTTCTTTTTTTTTGATGAACGGATAAAATGTGATATTTTTTTTTTCTAAAACGTATATAATATCGTAGATCATTTTTTTATTAGGAAAATTAATAATATTTCAAGATAATCACATTACGTTAAAATACGATCGATTTCAAGAATTTTATACGACGTTTTAATCAGGAAAAACTGCTAAATTTACTATTTATTGATCAATAAAAATTAAAATGATGGAATTATTGTTTTTTTTTTATTATGAAATAATTTTAATTTTCGCCATACGACGACGAACCGTTATTTATTCATTTTTACGCATGGAAAACTAATAAAATGCGATGATTAAGACGTTAATATATAGAAAATAAATAAATATTAAAATATATTTTATTAATGAATTTTACATATTGAGGTGTTTCTTAAATATTATTAAAAATATATAAATTTATTTTTTTTCATATAGTTAATTTGATTAAATTGCTATGTAAACATTTCAATATAGAAATAGATTTTAATTAATATTATCGTTCAAATTGAATCATGAATGACCAGTCATGATTTTATAGACACATGACAAACACGTGTGGCAAAGATTGCGACAAATTGAGCACATTCTATGAATTTTAGTACCTGACATCCGAATAAAACTGGTCATTAAGCCCTCGGAGGCATTTTATCGATGAAACTGATGCACTTTAGATTGATGCATCCGATTTTGAAGCAGCGATAAATGTGACAAACTTGAAGACGATGCGACACATTCGTCAAAAAAAAAAAAACAAACCCCATCAAGATATAATAATAAAATAAATAAATAAAATTATATTAAAAATCTAGACCGGTTTTTCGATCGATGATAATTGTTTCGTTTAAAACGATCGCAATATTAAAAAAAAATATTTTTTTTTGTGAACGTTTTTAAAATGCTATATTAAATAAAAAAAGCTCGGAAGTTTTCCGATTTAACGACGCAGCTCATCCGCTAATCGTTTATTTAATATTATCGCTGATTATATTATTATATATTAATCGTTTTAAAACGACATGCACCTGGTGTTTGTTTAATTTTTTTGTTCGTTGATTATATATATATATATAAATTTTAATGCGAAATATGCGATAAAATACTATAGTTTAATTAGAACTAATTAAGGTTATTTTGTAGTAAATTCAACAATATCGATTGTTTTTTAAATACCGTTATAACTGATTACCAATGTAATTTAAAATATTTTCATATTTAATTTTAATAAAACATTATGATAAAGATTAATTATTATTTATAAAAATATTAATTATATTTAGGCTGTATTAAAAATTTTAAAGATTAATTTGACGAGTATAGGGATGAAAGCTTTAATAAAAAGTGTTGCATTTTCTCATATATCTATTATATATAAGACATGTGGAAATTTTTAAAAATTAAACACAAAATAACGATATTTGTGAATAAATTTACATACACACTTTCATAAAAGACGATCGACTTTAATAGTGTTATAAATTAAACGTTTTATAAAAAAAAATATAGGGGCGTGTTTTATTCGCAATCAATTATTGATCGGACTCGATTCGGATGATTCATGATTTAAATTTGCGGCTTTTTTACTTTTTATTTGACCAGTCCCATTTTTTTTTTTTTTTGGTTACATTGTATTATATATTACTGGCGATTGAAATTTTTATTTAATTACTGCGGCATGCACGATAAAAATATTGTTGACCCCGAGCAATAAAACGTTGAATACATCATCATTTATATATATATTTATTTACAATTAAAATCAACAAATAAATTACTTATCGATACACTACAAAATAAATATATTCGCTATATGTATATATATATATATATATATATATATATATATATATAATATTTAACATTATTTATTTACTTAGTTCTTTTTTTTGCTATGCAATTTCTAATTAACGTCGTAATACAAAAAAAAAACTAGTTCTATCTATAATACTTATGCAATAAATAAATGAACGTTATAAAATGTGTTGTTAAGAAAAAAATGAGTTCACGATCTTCAAAATGGGGGTTCATTAAACCGGCTTTTTAAAATAAATACAATTAGAAACATTATGTAAATCTAGAATCATTTATTTGGAGCTTTATTTTTGTGCGCGCAATTAAAACGTACCATAAGAGTAAATTAATTAGAGCGTATTCATACTTTTTTGTTATATGTAATTGTTGCGGGAAAAGGATTGTTTTTTTTTGCCATTTTATCATAGTTTTTTTACATTAAGAGATATTTATTATTTTTATGTGTGAGACTTTATAAATGTATGTGCATTTTAATTTGGAAAATAAAATGTGACATCCCTTAGAATTTTCCATTATATAAATAATATTCTTATTTTATTTTTTTTCAAATATTATAATTAAAATTTAGATAAATATAAAATTAATTAAAAAACAATCACAAAAAATTAAAAAAAAGGAAAAAAATATTTTATAGATTTTTTTGATAAATATATGAAATTAGTCATAAATCTTTAATGTTTTACATATATACATTTTTTTATTAATGTGTTTAAAGGAAAATTCAGCAATAATACAACGAAATAAATCCAATTCACAATAAATTAAATCGTTAAAAATAAACCACAAATATTCCGAATGCGATTTAATTCGTTTTCACGCTCGGTTTATATGTGAAAATTTCCAATAAAAGTCGATCAAAACATTTGCAGATTTTTTTTTAATCTAGCCAAAAAGGAAAAAAAAACATTTTATCAACGCGATATATTTTTTTTATTTATTTTCATGCGATCGTATTTTAAATTTTATGTTCTTGCTTTTATAAAGTGGACTTTTCGGTTTAATCCTAGGCAAAACAAGGACAATAACCCTTCGTTGTAATTTTATCTCGGATACATTTCGAAAGATTTACGATGCGAATTTTTCGGATATTGCTATTACATCTTCGAGGTTCTTCACCCAATAAAAATGGAAAATAAAAAAATATATATACCTGTAACACTTGTAATTAAATAATTTTTCAAAATTTATTGAACACAATATTTTTTTATAAAACAAAAATACAGATATATACACTGCATAATATTAAAATAATTTTCGGATTATTTTGAAAATAATACTAATTTAAATTTATATTTTTATCAAATGATACAATGTAACATAAATAAAAAAATGTATATTTTATAAATTTTAATTAGTTTATTTTTAGAACATTACTTCACAAAATAAGTTTTGTAGTATAGGGAGTTATTTAAATAATTAAGTAATAATTTTAAGGAAAACAACACGATTTACAAGATTGAAAAATTTTAACTAAAATAGTTAAATACATAAAGCTAGTAATTAAAATTCAAATTATTGAATTTTAATTACTACCTATATATAAATAGCCAACAGTAACAATAAATGCTCTAAATTTAAGTCTACACTTCATTCCTTTTATTTTTTTATAAGATAAAAAATAATTCTACTAATATAATATGTCTTATTAAAAAAAACTTGTTCGGCAAAATTTAAAGTATGTCCAAATAAACAATTAAATTTTTATTACATACAGTTCTTTAACTCGTATATTTTTTGCAGAATAAAACGCCATTTGGTTCATTTTATTAAAAGTATTTATTAAAATTTCAGTTAATTCAGGTTTTAATTCAATGCATTGCCGCCTGAATAATTAGTGTCTTGTGCAAAGAATACTTTGTTCTTCAAGATGTTTGTTGTAATTTGCAATTAATTACACATATCATACTTAATTCTGAGTCTATTATTATATATATTTTTTTAATAAGTCGCATAACAACTGAAACACATTTAACGCGACTTTAACGATTCAGTTGAATATTTTTATCATAGAATCATCATCTTTTATATATATATATATATATATATATATATATATATATATATATATATATATATATATATAAAACCACTGAGATGAGTTTGCGTAATGTGCACGTGCAATATAATGATTGCAGTAATTGTAAATAATTTTTCCATTCCTTCGAGATGAAATTACGGCAAGAGTTCAATAAATTATACGATGATGAAAAAAGAAATAAGAATAAAATCTCATATTAAGCAAATATTTCTTAGTCATGTGTGTCAAATTTCTTTTATACTTTTTGTAATTAAAAATAAATATAAAATGATTAAAAAATATTGTAAATTAGATCAAATAAAATCAAAGTATTTCGTGTTGTAAAGAGATGAATTTTTTAAGTTAAATTGCTATTTTTGTACATATTTTTATATAGGTATATATTACTTCAATCCTTTACTTATATATATATATATATATATATATATATATATATATATATATATATATATATATATATATATATATATAATATAATACAATAAAAAGTATTCAATTGACTAAGCTATTATAATTTTTAAAAAATACAACTTTAGTTGTATATCAATAAGAAAAGTTAAAGACGTTAGTAAATAATTTTCTCGCAAAAGGTTAAAGCTTTTACGATATCTTAATACTTCATAAAGGGATTTTAAAGATTGATGTTTCTTTTTAAACGTAACATTTTCAAGATATTACAGAATATTTTCCAACGGTCAATATCAAATTTTAAAGTATTTTAAATTCAACAAAGTCATACATAAATAACTACCAGATATTTTATACGTGACAAATAAAAACATGGATTATTTATATATGGAGGTCGTGAATTATACGCTCGGTTTTTTGTTCTTAAATTAGATACCTTGAATAGATAAGGGAATGATATATTGTATCAGAAAAGGTACAACGCATAAGGATTTCGACAAAAATACATACGTATTCGCTTTTAAATTGACCCTTGGCAAATTTATTAGTTACGGTTATCGACATGCATAAAACAAAAATTATTTTTACCGATAATTGAATGGGAATAATAATTCGCTTGATAATATGGATCATTAATCGATCTGTATCAAATTTGAATCTTATATTAAAAATTCGAATCAATATATATTGATTTTTAAAATAAAAAAAAGGTTTTATATATATATATACATATATATATATATATATATATATATATATATATATATATATATATAATGCTGGCGCCGGTGTAAAGTTCGTGGTGGTGTAGCATTTTTTTTCGTCAAAAGCAACTGAATTTTCATAATTTCATTTTAAAATATATTTATCATTTAAAATATAGATCTCTACCAGGCTAAATTTCAACTTATTACTATATGATTTCATATGAAATATTTCAACATTTAATTTTGCATCCATTTCCTTCTTTTTTGATGGCTATTACCGCAATATACCATACTTTTTGCCTGTACGTCTTTAACGTAATAAAACAATACTTTTCGTCACTATAATTGTTTATATATATATATATATATATATATATATATATATATATATATATATATATATATATATATGTGTGTGTAATTTTTTTAATTTCAAATTCATTTCGATAAAATCTGATATAATTATTTTTATGACAAAAATATTTTTTTGTATCACACACGGTTATATATACTTTCAATATATACTTAGATGTAATAAATTGTGATCATGCTGTATTCTTATACTGCTCCACAAAGATTGGCAGCAATTTCATTTTCATCTTTAAGATGAAATCGAAAACCGCATCTGGCATCGATGAGGACGAAAACAGGGATGAACCATCCCGATATCGGATCCGATCTATGACCGGTTCCATTTCTTATTCTTCTTTTACCAACCAAAGGTTGTCGTCCTCGTCGCGGATAGAGCCTCCGACGTACGAAGGGAAATAACTCGAAGGTGTATCAGAATCGCGATGGTGATATTCGCAAAAAGGAAAATAGTAAAAATATCAAGGGTTACAGCTGGAATATTTTTCATAATCAGAATGTGAAACCGACTATGGGGCGGTTCGAATCCACAATGTGGCTCTTGCATCCGTTGCGACTGGTTTAGCAACATTTCCGATTGAGCTTTATTATTATTATTATTATTCATGACTTATTACCTTATATTATATAAGTACGATAACAACCATGTGCACTCTTTGAAAATAAAAGTAAACATTTATAGGCTGAGCAACGAGGAGCTTTTAATCATACGTTTCGCCGAACCGATATTCATCATCCTTTATATATGGTATATTTTAATCTTTCTACTACTAAATTGCATTTACATATTTATATCTCATATTAAGATGTGTATTATATATCAATATTATCATTGAAATAAAATTTTGTCGAGAATATCAATATTATTAGAAAAAATAAAATAATTTCTCACGTAGAGTTAGTTACCAAGTTTCAATATAAAAAGATTCCAATGTAGTATCATTATAAAATTGTTGAGCGAAAATCATAAGAACTCCATATAATTTCTGTTCATCCCTTAAAATGCCATAACATTATGAACGCAATACAAAATTACACGAGATGATAATCTCGAACGATGCGTTCGCAAAACAAAAACTAAAATAAATAAACAAATAAAAAGACAATAATAACGAATACAAAAAAAAAAATATATATATATATATATAGAACAAAAAGGCATGTTTTAAACCAGTTTGTCGACGATGGTTTCACGATGCTATATAATGCATACTATATAAACATGTGTCGGTCGATTTCACCGCGAAAACGCTTTAATTAGACCGAACGTTCCTCGTGATGCATGTCCTATTCTCGAAGACCCTGAAAGAAAATTTATACGCATAGTTAGACCGTAAGGCTTTTACGGTATATTGTCGTTGGAATAAAAGCGCAACGAAGGTTCTACGTAACAATAACGATCGTTTTAAAATACTAGGAATATATGCGGGTTTCGTGCGCAGCTCTTTTGCTATGTGATTTTAACGGAAAATTATTGATTTTTTTTTGCGAATATTTGATTATTTTTATTACATGTTAAAAATTCGAATTGTTAAATTTAAAAAAAAAATTAGTAAGTTGGTAAAAATTTATTTTTACAGATTTTATTCATTAGCTCTATGTTCAACTTTTAGACCTATTTTTCATATATGAAAGATTTTTAACATCGTCCAATTTATATTATATTCTTCATTAAAATAAAGATATATTTCTTAATATAATAATTATAATAATATTTCGTATTTGGTCACCATTTAAATTAATGCGAAAATCCGATGCATAGCGTGATATTTATTTATATTAATTTCTACGTAACAAAATCCCATATTCTTTCTGTATAATAATATGAAGTGTAAGATAAAACTATTTTAAATATAGAGAAGATTTTCTTAACTTAAATTAATTCGTAATCACAAACCGAACTGCATTTTCGGTAATGAAACATTAAGACTTTTTTTGGTTCAAACTTGACAATCTTGTCAGAAGATAAAACGGAATAATAAAACGATTGTGTAGATTAGTATACCTCAATAAACTGTTTTTTAAGAAAATTTCTTAAATGGTAGTGAAAACTATTTTTTGTTTAGGTTTAAAAAATTGTTCAAAAAAATCCATATATTCTATATAAAACCACTAAATCACAGAGGTTTATAAAAAGTACAAAAATTTTTAATTTAAAAAAGCGTACATTTCTTTGTATAATAATTTTAATTGAAATAAAAATTTCTCCAATAACTCAGCGAAACGTGCAAAGGGTTAAAGGGTAATAATACTGCCCGATATAGATAAGTGAATTTTACTATTCAATCAACTAAACTAAAATTCTAATTTTATTAATATAAATATAAAATAATATTATAATTTGGATGAAATATAATTGTATATTAAAATGTAGTAAATTTTATCATTTAAGTAACAAAACACGTATTATAAACATGAACTTGAAAGTCCGTCATTCAATGTTCAATGTTCACCGGTTTTAAAGCCAAGTTCACATAACTCGAACGCAATTGTGTAACTCGTTGTGGAAAGTTACAAAAAAAAAAGTTGTTAACGTCCAAAAACTCATTGTACCGAATATGGAGTACAGTGGAAAATCATCTTCAAGCATCGTTTATATCGTACATATTTCAACCAAATTTGAATTGTAAATAAATAAGACGTTATATATTATATTCATTTTAATGTTATGCGATATAAATATGTGAAAAATTTGACAGGAATCGTATACAATTAAATTTGTTTGTTTGCCAGTGTTCTAATCTAAAGTCACCTATTAGATGACCTCGGCAAAATGCGGCGAAGAGCTTACGGAAACTTTTACTGACGGACTTAGTCAGCTTGTTAGTTAGTTAGCCGGTTTTTGCCAAAGTGAAGAAGTGTTCTTGTGAACAAATAAGGAAATGAATAAAAGATGAGATCAGAGACCCGGTGTGTCCATTACGTGCGTTGTTGGATAACATACTCCACGGATGCTATACGTCTTCTTCTTCTTCTGCTGCTGCTGCTGGTGCTGCTTATCGTTCTTCGTTGAAGTGTTAAATATTTAGAATGTCCTTTCTCTCGCCCGGCCATAACGGTCTAAGTCCTATAAAAATCTGTGAGAGGAAAAATCAAAAATAATAATAATATACGATGGCGACGATAATAAATTTCAGACGAGTTTTCTTTCTACGCCTATTCGTCGACATCGGTAATAAACTCGTCTATGCTGTAAATCATTATTTTGGACGGATCAATTTTAAATGCGGGTTCAAATCCCGTTGCTCGTCCTTCTGAGATCATAACAACAACAACAACAACAATAATAATAATAATAATAATCAAAACAAACTCGTAAAATAATCGATTTGCATTTTTACTTCTTCGACTTGACTCGCTTCAGAATAAAAAAAAAAATCATTTATATGTGATTGCAAATTTGACACTTTTTTTTAATGAAAAATGTTAATTAAATCATATTTTTATATTACATTTCCCGTTATTCATTAAGCGTTTATTAAAATTCGTATTTTTTTTATTTATTGTGCAATTCGATTAAATATATAAAAAAAAGTACACGAATAAATTAAACTTAAAGCGCCACTTTGACTCAACGAGTAATCGTCGACGATTTTACAATAAAAAATTTAATCTACATCAATTTTAAAAGATTTTTAATAATATTTATTTAGATGTAATATAAATTTTAATTGCGATGTATTAAAAATGCAAAATGAAACAAAAAAGCGTTAAAAAATAATAATTTTAATTTAAAATATATTACGTCAATTTGCAACAAACGGCAAAAATTAAAATGCAGGCGAAAAAATTCCAATTAAATTTCTCAACGTTCGGCATATTAAAATATTATTTTTTAACATCAACTAATTACAATAAAAATATATTAATTAATATGGGATCCTTGTGAAATTTTATCGTATAATATAAAATTAAATGATATTTTCCATGATCCTTTGTATGGAGCCGCGTCAGGATTTAATCCTGGAATTACGATACTCGGTAACTTGATATGTTTGTATAAAACGGCAATAAGTATTTGTCAACTTGTTTTTCATCATGACTTTCGTGAGAATGCACTATTATTTAAACGTCTATGTTAAAGGTCTTTATATAAATAAAGCAAAAAATATATATTTTCATGGTAATGTTATATAACATTATCACGCTTCATGGTGAATAATATAACACGATTTTAGCAAAATTCAGTAGCTACATGAGACACGATGAGAACGATGATGACAATCGATCGAATCGAAGTACAATAAAATCGGAAACCAGATTTCGGTTTCTTCAAGGCCAAAGAACCTTCATTTTCGAACCGGAAAATCGCCAAAAAGAATGAACGTCGCGTCTCTTTTCGTTCGTCTTTCCATTTCTTTCTTTCTTTTTTTCTTCTCTTTTCTTTCACGTCGTCGTTACAATTGTGTACACTATATATAAGATGGAACGTGTCGTATATCGCGGAACTTTTGAACTCGCGAGACAATTGAACAACTCGAAATTGTCGTCTGTCATCTCGTCACAGTTTTGCATCGTTTGCAACGTCGGTTTATCCGACACATTGTTCCGCATACATTTTATTTTTTATTTATTTTTGTTCAACATGTATATAAATATATGTATAACGGTTTTTTGTGTTTGAAATTGAGTGTTCAATTGCATAAAATATATAACTGCAAACAATATTTGATCAATATATATATTTAATTAACAATTATATGCGAAACGAATGTCGAGTATTGCATAAATAAATATAATATTTTGAATATAGATCTTAAAAGTTTTGATAGTTACGATAGTTGAATATATATTGTAGTAATCCTTCATTTTATGGGTTTTTCAAAAAAATATTTATTTCTACCATTTTGCGAGTTTTTTTGGAGTGTTCATATCAAATTTTTAAAATATATACATATATATATATATATATATATATATATATATATATATATATCTAGATTTAAAACTAAAACATTTTATATATTTGTATGAACAATTAAGAAATGTTTTAAAATAAACAGGAACAGTATATTTACAAAACAGGGTGGAAAAAAGTAATTAAAGTAATTAAAAGCTATTATTTAGTATATAAGTGTGAAGGAAGGGTTTATATACAAATAAATATAGCATTCCCGTTTCGCAAATTTTCATTTATCATGGATAATTCTGAAACGTAACTCCCGTATTAAGTGAAAGATTACCGTAGTTATAAAAAAAAGGTTTAAAAAAAGTAATATCAATATAAAAAATATTACTAAATTTATCATCAAGCTATATAATACGAAGAAAAATAAAGAAAGAATTTTGCATTATATAATTGAAAAAAAAATTAACTTACATTTTTTTAATATTATATTTATAAAATATTAAAAAAATATTTGACAACTTTATAATAATTTCATAAGAAAACGCATCATCAGAGTGCGTTGAACTTTGAATATTATAATAAACATGCAAAATTTTCAGCGAACAACGTGAATCATTATTCATAAGTCTAAATTATTGAGGGGCGTGTTTTCTTTTTTTTTCCTTTTTTTTATGAATATTAACAACAACAACAAGCGCATAGCAATTTTAGTAATGATTATAAATATTATATAGCATAAATTTGTAATATATCGTTTATAATATATATGCGTATGACGTGTAGTCCGGTTTTAAGAATGAATCGTAAACTAGCATTTTTTTTTCCTATACCAAGTTCAAGGTTTGAATGTCACGTTCGATATAAAACAATACAAATAATATATAAAAATCGTATTACTATAATTATTAATCATAATAGTAAATTAAACTTTGTGTATTTATTGTGTCATAAAAGGAGATGAAAATCTATATTGATTTTAGCGCTACAATTTAAGAGTAGGCGTAAAAATTCGCTAATATTTATTTAAGAAAGTTGTAATATACCTGAAGTGAAAAAAATGAGATTATTAATAATGATTTATGATAACAATCATATTTCTGACTATTACTAGTTAATTTCGTAGAAAATATGAACGATCTACACACACTAAATTATTAAAAAAAAAAAATAATAACTAGTCGGGATTTCCGTACCATATAAAACCGGTAAAATTCTATTTTATCCACGATGTCTGACGGCAAAATTAATTATAAATCAAATTTAATACATTTGCAAATTATCAACGTAGATCGTAACATATTTTAGAAATTTTATTTGAGTTTCTATATATATGTGTTTAATATTTAACATACAAATGTATGCAAAGAATAATTTAACCGTAGAATGCGGTCACACCGTAAGGCTTTGTCATCGAAAGCTTCACTCGGTCAATTATTTGCATAGGGAAAATCCCATTGTAACGTCATTAAACGTCTAGTTTAAATTTTCTACGCGTTCATTATATTTTTTTAACCAATCGTTTAGACTGTCGATAGACTGAAAAAAAATCTGAACAACGAATTAGTTTCAGTTCTGGTCATTTTCGATAACACTAGGGTTGATGACCGTTCGAGTTCGCACATTGCCTGAATATATATATATATATGAAAATATGTGGAAAAATGTGAAAATTTCTACAATATTTCACCGTGACGAAAGAAAATTGCGTTGAATATGTATGATAAATGTGTGACAAGTGGGCGTTTCATGACCCACAGTGAATACCAGGCTATTTGGACGTGGGCCATTTGGTTCTCGATATCGATCGATCATGATGATCATGATGATGATGACGATGACGATGAAGACGATGACGTTAGATACCTTCGGTTCCTGGACGGATTATCTGGTAGGTGTGTTGTTTACAATTTATGTCACGACCTCGCTATCACGACGTCTCATTTAATTTTTTTTTGTTTTCTGTATTGTATTTTTTTTTTTTTTTTTTTTTGGTTGACCTCAAAAGCCAGATATCGGCGAGCTTCAGTACTGAGTCAATATATAATCATTCATATTCTCTTATCACAATGTGAATTAAATATGATTAATATAAATATATATAGAAATTAATATATAATTGCGTTAATTTTTTTAAAGATACAATTTTTTTTAATATAAAATTATCTATATTACACATTCTTAAAAATCATCATTAAAATTTTATACTATAGTTTATAGCATGTTAAGAATTCACGTTCAATTTTTTATTAAGAAAATTAAACGAATTCCTAGTTATTTCATCATAATGTAAATGAAACATTTTTTCATTATAGAAAAAATATTTATGATTGTTTATTACATCAACATCCATATTTATCATATATTGCAATAATTAAATTCAGATTAATGGATATTTTTTTCTATAAATAGTAGATAACATATAAAATGTAATAACACAATATATTTTAATACATTTTAATATACTAATAAAAAATAAATATTTTTTTTTATATGATATTATTACAAAATATAAAAAAAATATAGACGACATATCTTTATCGAGTCAATGATCTATGAAGTTCATATAAACAAAAATAATGACTAGTAAAATATTTTAGATAAAAAAAAATAAGACTGAAAAACAAAATATTCTTGTTGGTCAGGTTTGATCTGAAAAAAGTTGTTTGAGACTGTGGAAAAAAAATCGCGAAAAACAAACAATTACGGGGGCGTCAAAATTCTTTGCGGTCTAATTGGTATTAATTTAAAAATTGCATAAAAACAACATATTCTCGATTATTTTTAAAATAAATAAATTAGTTAACACATTTCATATATATATATATATATATATATATATATATATATATATATATATATATATATATATATATATATATGTTATTTAATAATTCATATAAAAAATCCTTTCTTACCGTTATAAATATAATATAATGATTTAGAATGAAATTATCGTTTGCTGTGAAACAATTTAAACTATTAGCAAATATTATTTAAAGTACTAAGGCAATTCTTATTATTTCTGTTATGAAAAAATGATATAATATGACGTGATACGAAATGACCGAATAATGTCGTGAAAACATCATCTTTTTTTTGTGCACGACCTGGGAAATTTACATAATTAATTTACTACGGCATTGGTGATGCTGATTTCTTAGATTTCCTGAAAAACCGGAACCCCGTGCAAAATATGCAATATATATATATATATATATATATATATATATATATATATATATATATATATTATATCATTTGTATGCGAACGTGATATTGTATTTATATTGTCGGTACCGTTGTTTAAAACTATGTTGTTTTATGTTGCTTTTCAAATATGTGGGCGGATGCTGCAGATTTATCTAAATTGTTATTTGCTATCATGGCAAAATTCAAATCCTAAAACGGTACTTTCATAAATGAGCTTTAGTCCAAAAATTTATTATTACGTTCACGTTCATGAAAATGTCAAAAGTTTCCAAAGAGTTTTTCATCTGACGTAAATTCTATTCCGATGATTTATTTATAAATCGTTGTGTTTTTTTTTTCATCACCATCATAATTACGATTTCATGATTGAATTTTTTACTATGAAATTAACTATAAAAACATCAATAGCAAACTGGGAGGAATTTATTACATTGTTAAAATCGTTATAATCATATTTAATATGAGGATTGTGTAGAATTATCGTTCGATAATTATATACTTTAGTATCGTTAATAAGATGTCTATGAGAAAATTTTAATTATTTTTTTCATTTAGAAAATCTCATATATATATATATATATATATATATATATATATATATATATATATATATATAATATAAAAATAAATCAATAAAAGTATAAAATACATTTGATATCTTTACATATGATTTAATCAAGAAATTCAAATATTATACATTTTCAATTAAAGATTTGTATGTAAATATGAATATGAAAAATATGAATCGTCAGAAATGATGGAGGTGAGTGATGTGATGAAAGGACAATGCATAAAAAGAAATAAAAAAATATTGATATTGATGATGTTGATGATGATGATGATGAGAGGAATATTTATTCATTACAATAAAATATTATGCACACTTGCAATTTCGTACGATGAACTTTTCATAACTCATCAATAAAGTAATGATACTTTATGACTCGTGAAAAAATCATATAATTTATAATTAAATCGACGCCGCATACGTTTATTTAAGCGTTACATTGCACAATATATTGTTAATAAAAATTTCGAATAAAAATATATGTATGATGTAATCATGAAGGGAATGATATTCGATTAAATAAGATTAACCGCAACACGAATATCTTTTAGAAATATAATATTCTGCAGATTATTGTACATATTGTAGTTTAATATAATTTTATAACGCCTTTAAAAAAAAAACGAAAAGAATAATAATATAATAAATAACAGAAAGGAGAATTTAAATGTGCGATAAAAATTATAGGAAATCATTAAATTAAAATTATTGATTGTGAAATAATTTTATTTAATTTTTATTGTTTTTATTGTTTCAGACACAGTCACATTTAATGTGGCAATTTTGATTGATTGCCATGAAAGAAGATCAATCGCTCGCGATGCGAGTTTTTTCCATGATATTAATTTTCTTGGCGATTTCGCAAATATCCGCCGATGAAGGTAAGTAAATATATAAATATAAATATAATATTAACGATTAATTGTTAAGATTTGCAAAAAAAAAAATATATTGTCTATTTAATTTATTTCAATTATTAACACATTTCCATCTAATTAATTCGCAATACTTCTGATTTCAATAATTACTAGGACGATTAACATTTTTCTTTTATAATATAACTGTTTTATAAGTTAATTTTAATTTATAAAAACGTAATTATAACGATCATACACAATTGTTTTTATTTTAATTATTTTTATATATGAATGATTTATTTTTCTGCGTAAACATTACACATTTGTTTCATATGTATTAATTTATATGATACATAAGAAAATGCATATTTTATACGATATAAATTATATTTATGTATAAAAATAAATATTTTAAATATAATTTATATGAATGTATATATAATATAAAAAACTTTATCATGCAATGGAAGTTTCTTTAAATAAATATATAATCTTTATAATTGTAAATTAGTGAAATATTTCAGTGCTTTTAAGAACGTGCAACGCGTTCAATCATTATATTATATTAAAGCTCGTTTCAAGCTTATGTGCTGTAAATAAAACACTTTCGATAATGTTATGTAGTATATAACGACCATGTGTATATTTAGTTATATGGTATAGTTACGATAATATTCAGGCTTTGTATGTACTTATATGTAATGAATAAAATTCCATCGGGAATAATTCTTCATGATGCTGGTCAACAATCCATTGAAAGCGACGTGAAAACAGGAAAATCCAGCTCCGTAGTTGAAATTTTTCATACAATGAAATTACATACGATGGAATATTTTTTTTTACATATTACTTTTATAATATAATGTAATTCGTTGCAATTCGTCTGATCATTATGATTCTATATATAAATGTATTTTTAATATACAATTTAATTTATTTCCAATACAATGAGAATGTCAAATTGAACACCTCTATATCTCTTCACAAATGAACATACTTTGAATGAACATTCCTTGGATTGGGAAGATGTTATATATTTAATAGGAAGGAAGAAAATTACGAACCAGATGGTTAACCAGTTAGTTCAACAATTTCACATGTTGTTAACGGTCTTAAAATCCTTTCAGGCTCTGTTGCAACTTGTGAACTAGAAGGTTTTATTATGACATTGAATTGTGTTTGTCGGTAGCTTTGCAAATATATAAAGAATATGCGAATGATAAAGAGTATAAAACGATTCCAGAATGGTTTATAAATCGAACGATCATATCCTTTCAGATTGTACATTTATTCCAGAACACGAAGAATGTTCAATATGACAGGTTTCATTGCATGTACACGAAATTAATAAGAGCGATTATATTTTTATAATAATTAATAAAAATAGTTTATATCAAAAAAGTAATAAATAGTATAAAAAAGGTGTCGAAGGTCTAAATGGCAAAGATATCAATTCTGGATATTGCTTAAAGTCATCAGTTATCTTTATCACGTAAAAACAGGTTTCATAAAATACGCCTATTAAAGAGAATCTTGTCCGTAAAATCGCTTTCATCCTTAATAAAAAAAGGGTTAATGTAATGAAAGTTATATTAAAGTTCATCCTTGGAACAAGTAACATTTATTTTTTTTTATATTTGTGTATATATTTAATCTTCAAATACGCATAAATTTATCAAGAGAAAATTTGCAATTTAATGAAAATGATTTTATATTAAAAATATAGTTTAATTTTAGCAAGTTATAATGGAAATATGTTATTATATAATATAATATTCTCGGAAACGGATTCGAGTATAAGAAAATGCTAAGCCTATTTTCGTTGACCTTGGTAAAAATTACGTCTCGTTAAAATGATGATTATAGAAAAAAAAATAAAACTGTAACAAGACGGAAAATTATGAACGTTTTTAAATGTGCGCTTTACTTATATTATATTATGAAAACATAAATCGACAAAAATCCGTTTCAGAACAATGTAAAATTTGCATGTAAAATATCCGACGAATGCTGAAACATTGTCGACAAAACGAAAGAAAAGAGATGAAGAACAAAAAGAACAAATAAAATACGCAAGAAACGAGAACATGCATGAAAATAAATTTATTATCAAACACGAGATGGGTTTTTCTTCACACTTGAAGCATTAATTGTATACAACGCGTTTTTATTACGAACATAATTTATCGTATATCGTAATATTATTTATATGAAACATTATACGTTTCATAAATATAGTTTTTTTTTTGCAATATTAATGATTGCTGACAATGATCATAGCGATAATTCTAATTATAAAACACGAGTAATAATTGTAAATAAATTGAATAAAATAAAAGTTATCTAAATTATAATAGAAATTGATACCGTTTAATTTTATGAGTATAAAAAAAATATGAAAAGCCTAATTTATATATTAATACAATGTTTTAATTTAAAACAGGTTCTACTTTAAAATACCAGTGATAAAAATAACACTGAATATTATATATTTTAAAAAATTATAATATTATTTGATATACAAAATATGTTATATAATTGTAGTTTTTTTTTATTATTTATTAATAATATAAAATCCAATTAAATAAGTGAATAATATTATAATAATATGTTGATTAATAATATTTTATTTACATATTCAAGATTATACGTACTTGGAAAATGAAGAATACTATCGAGATGATTCAAATTTTGGAGAAAGAATAGGAAGAGGACGACATTTTTCTAAAAATCTAATAAAATCATCAAAAAAGTTTACTTGTACATCTGAAGGTTTTCATGCCGATCCTGACGATTGTGCTGTCTTTTATAGATGTATTCCAAATGGAGCTGGATTCATGATGTATCGGGTAAATTTAAATATAAAATAAATCTACCTGTCGATTTATAATATAATAATTTGATTTAATATTTTTTTTATATTATAGTTTGATTGTGGACCTGGTACAGTATTTGATCCTGAATCAAATATTTGTAATCATCCTGCCAGCACGAGCAGATCGCAGTGTGGAGGCAAAAAAGAACCTATAAATGAATCACATAATGAGAATGAAAATGAAATATACGGTGGTTATGATAATAGTTATTCTTCAACGCGTGCTATTACTCCATTAACGACTTTAATAACTACCACAACTCCAAAAACGAAAGTAACGACTGCGAGAAATATACAAAAAACGACAACGACTAAAAGTACATCTAAAAAAGAATATGGAAACGATGCATGCATGTCAGATGGTTTCATGGCGGATAGTAAGGATTGTTATCGCTTTTATCGGTGTGTCTCTAATGGAAAAGGAGGATATACAAAGTATGAATTTACTTGTACCGGTGATACAGTTTGGGATCAAGAAGTACAGGCATGTAATTATGCATGGGCAACAAAAAATAAAAGGTGTAATTCGAATAATGCAGTGGTACAAAATTTAGAGTCGTCGCAAAGTTCCGGACAAGAAATTGTTCAATCTCCAACAACGACAACAAAAAAAATAATATTACAACCACAATCTTCAACTACGCAGAAAACAACAAGTACATATAAACCAACACGTGGTACTACCACTAAAATAGAAAAAACTACAACAGAAACTACACGTCCAGTTGATGATACAAAAAAAGTAGAAAATCAAAATATTTCAAAAGATAATAAATGTACTAAAAGTGGATTTATGGGTGATTCTGCTGATTGCTCAAAGTTTTATAGATGTGTTGAAAATGGCGAAGGAAGTTATAAGAGGTATGAATTCACTTGCGGAGACGGAACCTTATGGGATCAAGAAATTGAAAGTTGTAATTATGCATGGGCTGTCAAAAATTGCGGAGGCACCACTACTTCCGAGGAATTTATGAAAGTTCCAAATGAATCTACAAAAAAACCTAATCATTATAATGAGATCGTTTCAATAACCAGTACAAGTCAAAGGCAAACACAACAAACTACTAAAATATCTTTGCAATCCACAGTAACAACAGAATCATCTAAAAAAAATGAACGCGATAGAAAAACAAATAGATCAGAAAATAATGAATGTACTAGTGAAGGATTTATTGGAGATAATAATGACTGCAAAAAGTTCTACAGATGTGTTGATAATGGTGAAGGAGGATATACTAAATATAATTTCACATGTGGAGATGGTACTGTATGGAATCAAAAAATACAAGGATGTGATCACGATTATAATGTTGAAAACTGTGGTGGCAAAGGTTCTGAGGGAAATAATGAAGAAAGTTCTAAAGAAGAATCATCTACGTCGTCGTCGTCGACGTCTCAAGAATCCACTACAGGAACAGAATCGACAACATCAAAACAAGAAACAACTACTTCTTCGACGACAACCACGACGTCTAAATCTGAATCTGAATCAACTGGATCAGGCAGTGGCAAGTGCGAATCGGAAGGATTTTATGGTGATCCAAATGACTGCAAAAAGTTCTACAGATGTGTTGATAATGGTGAAGGAGGCTATACTAAATATGATTTTACTTGTGGAGATGGAACAGTGTGGAACCAAAAAATTCAAGGTTGCGATCACGATTATAATGTTGAAAATTGTGGCGGTAACGGTTCTGAAGGAAATAATGAAGACGGTTCTAAAGAGGAATCTACCACGTCGTCTTCGTCTACGTCTCAAGAATCCACTACGGGATCAGAATCGACAACATCAAAACAAGAAACAACTACTTCTTCAACGACAACTACGACGTCTAAATCTGAATCTGGATCTTCTGGAGCAGGCAGTGGCAAGTGCGAATCGGAAGGATTTTATGGTGATCCAAATGACTGCAAAAAGTTCTACAGATGTGTCGATAATGGTGAAGGAGGCTATACTAAATATGATTTTACCTGTGGAGATGGAACAGTGTGGAACCAAAAAATTCAAGGTTGCGATCACGATTATAATGTTGAAAATTGTGGCGGTAACGGTTCTGAAGGAAATAATGAAGACGGTTCTAAAGAGGAATCTACCACGTCGTCTTCGTCTACATCTCAAGAATCCACTACGGGATCAGAATCGACAACATCAAAACAAGAAACAACTACTTCTTCAACGACAACTACGACGTCTAAATCTGAATCTGGTTCTTCTGGATCAGGCAGTGGCAAGTGCGAATCGGAAGGATTTTATGGTGATCCAAATGACTGCAAAAAGTTCTACAGATGTGTCGATAATGGTGAAGGAGGCTATACTAAATATGATTTTACCTGTGGAGATGGAACAGTGTGGAACCAAAAAATTCAAGGTTGCGATCACGATTATAATGTTGAAAATTGTGGCGGTAACGGTTCTGAAGGAAATAATGAAGACGGTTCTAAAGAGGAATCTACCACGTCGTCTTCGTCTACATCTCAAGAATCCACTACGGGATCAGAATCGACAACATCAAAACAAGAAACAACTACTTCTTCAACGACAACTACGACGTCTAAATCTGAATCTGGTTCTTCTGGATCAGGCAGTGGCAAGTGCGAATCGGAAGGATTTTATGGTGATCCAAATGACTGCAAAAAGTTCTACAGATGTGTCGATAATGGTGAAGGAGGCTATACTAAATATGATTTTACCTGTGGAGATGGAACAGTGTGGAACCAAAAAATTCAAGGTTGCGATCACGATTATAATGTTGAAAATTGTGGCGGTAACGGTTCTGATGGAAACAATGAAGATGGTTCTAAAGAGGAATCCACTGCATCATCATCCCAAGAATCTACCATGGGATCGGAATCGACAACACCGAAACAAGAAACAACTACTTCTTCGACGTTAACCACCACATCTGAATCTGAGACTGGATCTGCTGGTAATAATAGTGATAAATGCGATTCTGAAGGTTATTACGCTGACCCAAATGATTGTAAGAAATTTTACCGATGTGTTGATAATGGTGAAGGTGGATATACTAAATACGATTTTACCTGTGGCGATGGAACTGTATGGGATCAAGAAATTCAGGGATGCAATCATGATTATGCAGTAAAAAGTTGTGGAAAAAGTGAAAATCCTGAAAGTAATCCAACATCAACCACAGACTCATCTACATCAAATGAATCTAGTCAAACAAGTGAAAGTAATGGTGAATCAACCACCGAAGGCCAAAAAACAACATCGAGTAAACCTTCCGGATCTAGCTCGGGAAAATGTGAAGCTGAGGGTTTTTACGCAAATCCAGATGATTGTAAAAAATTCTATAGATGTGTAAATAACGGAGAAAAAGGTTTTACCAAATATGATTTTACATGCGGTGATGGTACTGCTTGGGATCAAGAATTACAAACATGTAATCATGAATCAGAAGTATCACAATGTTCAGGTGATTCAAATGATAAAAGTGAAACTACAGAATCAACAAGTACTAGTACCACAGAAAAATCATCATCTTCAACAACCGAGTCCCAAACAAGTTCTTCAGGAAAATGTTCATCAGAAGGATTTTTTGGAGATCCGAACGATTGCAAGAAATTCTATAGATGTGTAGATAATGGAAATGGCGGATATACAAAATATGATTTTGTTTGCGGTGATGGCACAATATGGGATGAAGAAATTACAGGTTGTAATCATCCTGAATCTGTAAGTAAGTCTAGTTGTAAATCAGAAGAAAATACTTCTGACTCAAGTCAATCGTCAAGTACTACTAGTACCACACAATCATCCACAACGGAATCTTCATCAGAAACCCAGTCTTCAACAACAGAAAAAAATAAGGGATGTGATAATGATACTGAAACAGAAGATGATATTACTTGTCCACATGATGGCTATTTTGCACATCCTAAAGATTGTAAGAAATTTTACAGATGTGTTGATTGGGATGGCGATCAAGGTAAACGTTATTCAGTATATCATTTTGAATGCGGCGAAGGTACAATTTGGGATCCTTCACTAAATGTATGTAATCACGAGGAATCAGTTTATCCAAGACGAAAATGTTCTAGAGATCATAAAACAACTACAACGGAAAAACAAGAAACGACTACTGATATGAGTGCAACTGAATCAACGACAGAACAAACAACAGAATCAACAACTACAACAGAAGAGACAACGAGTACCACCGAACAAATGACAACTACGACAGAACAAGCGACGACTACGACAGAACAAACTACTACTACATCAGAACCAACAACCACTACTACAGAACAATCGACAACCACAACAGAATCAACAACAACTGCAACAGAACAAAGTACAACTGAACAGACAACAACGGAGCAAACAACAACAGAACAAACAACCACGACTACCGAGCAAACAACTACAACTGAAAAAAGCACAACAACTGAGCAAATGACAACAGAACAAACAACTACAACAGAACAAAGCACAACAACCGAACAAAAGACAACAGAACAAACAGAATCTACCACTGAAATGACAACTGATTCAACAACAGAAGGAACTACTACTGATCAAACTGAATCTACCACAGAAACTACAACTGAAATGACAACCGAATCTACTACAGAAACTACAACTGAAATGACAACCGAATCTACCACAGAAACTACAACTGAAATGGCAACCGAATCTACCACAGAAACTACAACTGAAATGACAACTGAATCTACAACAGAATCAACCACAGAAATGACAACTGATTCAACTACAGAAATGACAACTGAATCAACTACAGAAATGACAACTGATTCAACTACGGAAATGACAACTGAATCAACTACAGACATGACAACTGAATCAACTACAGACATGACAACTGAATCAACTACAGAAATGACAACCGAGTCAACAACAGAATCTCCTAATGAATCATCATGTCCGGAGCTCGAAGATGATCAAATAGCAATAGTATGTCCCACTGGTTTTAAAAGACATCCAAAATACTGTAATCTTTTCTATCAATGCACAATGGAAGACGATGGTAATCACGATATGAAAGTTGCTGTTTTACGTTGTCCAGAAGGAACGATTTATGTTGATAATAAAACTCAGTGTCTCGAAGAATCTAAGACTGACCAAAAATGCAAAGGAGAAATCGCGGAAGAATCAAGTTATAGAAAATACAATCCTCGGTCTATAAATCCACCAGTAAGTATAATATTAAATGTAGGATTTGAAAGTTACAATATAAAAATATCAAATTCAACACCAAACAATATCTTTTGATATATTTATTTAGCTTAACTAGTAATAAAATGTTGAGTAATGATGTTAAAAAAATAAGAATCATCAACTTGTATTTTGATTAAAAGTAGTTAATTTGAAATACAAGTAATATATCAATGGTATATACATATTTACAAAAAAATATTACAAAAAAACCGTAAAATAAAAAAAAATATCTGAACTAATAAAAAATATTTGTAGGTTTCAGTAAGAGCTGGTCGTCTACTATGTCCATCAGAAGGCCATTTCTCCTTAGATCCTGAACTTCAATGTTCACCAGCATTCTTAAAATGTAGCAAGTCTTTGCCATCGCACAAGATGCAAGCATATATCTATCAGTGTCCTGAAAAATATGTTTATTGGCCAGTTAGTAGAAGATGCGAAAAAGCTTCAAGAATATCGAGATGTACAAATTCAGCTGAAACTTGGAATAGACGATGGGAAATTCCGGTGGAAACAAATAACATTGCCATTTAAGATATTTTTACAGAAAATAAAAACTGAATTAAAGAAAAACATGAACATTACGGGATAAAATTGTAATAATATACTTGGTGTAATTAAGTTTGAAACTCATGCAATGTGTCAAAGACTGCTCTTTCTATTATGTGAAGTGTAAACGTTTTAATTTAAGAATGATACTGTAAAGTTTTCATTTTTTTATATATATTTTAAGCGAAGAGTGTTTGATTTTTTAACATTCATTTAAAAAATAAACACTGCACTTTTAAAATGTTTGTGAAGATCTCAAACTTGTAGACGAGTAAAACCTCCGATAGTAAATCATTTAATTATGAAAACTTGATTGCGACTTCTAAGAAGTTGATATAGTGTCAAATATATAGTTGTACGAACTGAGAAAGCGATATTTGGGAATTTTTAAATAAATTTCAAAAATATCGCTAATTTACCTTTGAGTCATTTTACAAAAAAATGACTTAGGAATAGTATTTCATTATTATTACATATAATAGTAGTTAATTAAACATCATATTATATTTAGTCACAATGAATGCCATTATTAATAAAAATTAGCATTAATATTTATGTAAGAATTTCTGATATTCTTTTCTAATATCATGTCTTGAAATTGTTGATCCATATTTAACCTATTCCCATCACAAAAGAATATGATGTTTCACTTGTGATTCGAATAGGTTTCATTAATGAAATTGTTTTTAATGAGTACTTTTTCAACTCAAGTAATTGGTGTTCTTAGGAAAAATGAAATATGTTATATTATATTTATTGAAGTGTATAAATTTAACTGTGATATTTAATAAGTAAGCAATTTAATTAATATTTCGATTGATAATTTCAAGACATTTTCATAATGTATAATTAAACTACAATTATTTGTTTATCATAAACTATATACTCGAATATTTAGTTCAGAACGAAA
The DNA here is from genome assembly GCA_024500535.1 of Leptonema lineaticorne. Classification (NCBI taxonomy): domain Eukaryota; kingdom Metazoa; phylum Arthropoda; class Insecta; order Trichoptera; family Hydropsychidae; genus Leptonema; species Leptonema lineaticorne. The sequence goes on along the minus strand of JANIJI010000061.1, from coordinate 7,250,950 downwards.
TTATTTTTTTTTCAGAGCGTTTTTTTGCAAAATTGAGTTCAGTAAATAAAAATCATTTTTCTAAGATTTCTATAACTATACATCTATTTTTGATAAAAATTATTGAAGCATTCTAGTCCATAATTTTTAACGAATGCAAAAAAATATTTGATATTTTAACAGTTTATTTTTGGATTCAATATAAATATTAAATCATATGCGTCTTTTCATATATATAATTGTTTCTTGTCATATTAAAAAAAAATTGGGAAATCTGTGGTGATGGGCTCTAAATTATTTATCTATTTATAAACCTAATCATATATATATTATTATTAATAATAATAATTTCTATATTTACCATTTATATGTGCATATTTATTTAATTTTTTTTACTATATGTAATGAATATATAAAAAGATATCACTTTTAAAAAAATATAATAATAAAAAAGTGAAATTATCTATGATTCTACCTGATATATTAATAAATAAACGAATAAAAAATGATTTTCATAATTATTTTGTGTTATATTTTTTCAATCTTCCTAATAAAAAATACATACGAACTGACAATACTAAAAATTATAAATAAATATAATATAAATGAAAAAAATAATAATATTACAAATATTGAACGTTTCTCGCATTGAACAACTGTATAAACAAAGCTGTTGTTGACAAACTTCGATGAAGATAATCGATTCAAATGCTCAACATTATAACAGAATTTATGTATATGTTGAATAACTATATGCTTAGTTATTATTAAAAAATAATATATATTTTGAAAAGCAACATACGCATAAATAATGAATGTTTCAATTAGACAGTCATAAAGATATTAAAGTAAAAGTCACGATTTAACAAGACTTTAAGAATTTTACGTGACACCAGTATGAGTTATGAAAAATAAAATTTATGATAACATTTTAATGGTAATATATATATATATATATATATATATATATATATATATATATATATATATATATATATATATATATATATATATATATATATATAGCAAATTTATATATAACATACAATATATATGAAAACGATTACACCTGAAATGAAGTCGAGGACAAAATGACGAATAACAACTTCGGCGTTTTGTTAAGTAAACATAACATATTAATTACGGCTTACAGTTGTTTGAACAAATTAATTTTCATCCGGCGAACGAATTGAAATCGATTCAGTAGCCAAATGAGTTGGCAGTGAAAAGTGCGGAAATAGAGTTTTCCGGACGTGAAAAATTAAAGTATGATCAAAGATATTAAATAGCATAAGCGCAATAAATATGTCATATAGGAGTGAAGAAAAACCTTTGTTAGTATCCATTCTTGATACTGGACGTGGACGTAAAGGGTCAGACGATGAAACATATATAGACACAAAATATGGTCAATCATCTGGTATGATTAAAAGATGGAAATATGGAGTACAAAGTGGTGGAAGAGGTAGAGCTAAAGGTATAGTTTCTGGTGCAGCTTCAGTTATAAAAAGATGGCCAGGTATATAAATTTTATATTTATATTTATTTACTTATTCAATTATATTTATATATTTATCTTATTTAAAATAATTTATTTTCATTATAAATTTGTGATATATTTTATTTGTAGAAAATATGACCGTGTGTTGGCTGATTGCAGTCGCAATTTGCATGATTATAATTACATTTATATTTCTTATGGAGATATCGATGAAGACAACGGTTCCACAATCATTCTCAGCTTTGAGTATACAGAAAAAATGTATCGCCAATCATGAATCAATTCTGAAAAATTCACATAGTCAATATCCAGAAAAAACAAACATATATTTACATTTAATATTGAATGATAAGGAAAAATTCGAAACTTCAAAATTCAAAACTTTATTTGCATCTGTGGTGGAACATCATCCAAACCATTTTATTAACGTGTACATTTTATATAATGATACAGCTGAAATTGGTTATAAAAGAAATGCCAGGTTTAAAGACTGGGAAGTTTATCATAATGCGTTTGATGCACCAAAATTTTTTGAAACTTCCTCAGCTAATGACGAAAAGAGTTCCATGACTCCAATTCATGCACAACGAAATACTCCTGATGTAATAGATTTTGAAAATATAAATATTGTGAGATCATCATTGAGCAGTTATTTCTTACATAGTCCATTGAAACATCGTTGGAGATTGATTCCAGATTCAATGATACCATTTGTTCTAAGAGTTCTTTCTTTATGGGAACATGGGGGAATTACAATGCCATGGCAGTTATTTAGAGATAAAACTGATATATATTGTGTTACAAAAGACGTTGCAGATCAGTTTCAAGATATGATGACTGGAATCAAGAAAAAAGATCTGTTTCCAAAGGATGAAACTACAATACGTTTAACTAAAAAACAAATAGCTGAAGAAATTCAAACATTTTATGATTTTGGTGATAATGGATTAACAGTAGAAAAACAAGAAATGAAAAATATTGATAAAAATCTTAAAATAAAAAATATTCAAGAACCACAAGTCGTAGTAGAACCCATAGTGATGAATATTGAAGGAACATTAATATCAGAGAATATAAATACAGAACGAAACATTGAACATATTGATGAAATTCAACCTATAAATTTTGCAGAATCTATGCCAATGAATTTTGAAGAACCTCAAATGATAAATATTGAAGAATCACCGACAATAAATATAGGAGAACCAAAAGCATTTAATTTGAAAGAAAGAAAAGTACTAAACATAGAAAAAAATAATGTTTTAAATATTAATAATGAAACTAAAATGGAAAATGTGGAAGAACGTATGAGACAATTCAATTTAAATGCACCTGAATTACCAACACGTAGACCGAAAAAAGAAAAACCTAAATTAGGGCAAATAATAGGTCATATGGATCCCAAAGAGATGGCTAAAATGTTGAGAGCCAAAAATCTAAAAGATTACCACAGCGAATCAAAAAGATTAATTCAATTGGGTGATGAAAACGATGAGTCAATTTCATCATCACCATCGTCTACTGAATCGTCATCTGAATATATAAAAAAATTACGAGCAAAATTATTAAAAACGACTAAAAAAAGTGAAGATTTATCAACAACTGAACGTCAAATAAGAAAATTGTTGAAAAATCCTCATATTAAAAAGAAACTATCACAGGTTAATATCAATAATGTTATTGGGAGAGAAGAAAGATTACAGAGAATAAAACGAGATCTTCCGCCTATCATAGATAGGAATACTTTACCACCTCCGAATCCAGATGCTGTAAAAATGAAAACAAACCTAACAAATAAATTAAAACAAGTCAGACGTTCACCTGATAGTGACTATCATTGGTTAAAATATTCATCACGCTCTGGTGACTATAGGTCGTCTTCAGAATATTATTCTGACTCCAGTTACTCATATTCAGAAGATTCGTATTCGGGTCTCAACAAACCGCAGCAAAAATTCAAAGAACGAAACAATCTAAAAGATATCAACAAACCTCGTCTACCTCTATCGTCAACGAGCGCAATTAATACTTTAAGAGGTATATCTTCATCAATTTCTAGTTCTTCATTCAGTAGTTCTTCGAGAGAATATTTCAAAGAAAAAAGAGCGTATGTTCAGCATAAAGTATTCGATACAATGAATGTATTTACCTTACCTCAAAAAATTATTCTGACTACTGACAGATTTGGTTACTATTATTCAACGAAAAAACCATGTCATGCATTCTTAGGAGAATTAATTTCAATTCTTCAATCTAGTACAGAATTGAAAGACGTCGAACACGTAGTTGAAAAAGGCTTGAGAGTATTTTGTAAAGGACATAAGTTTAGTGATTGTGTAGGAATACATTTGCTGTAAGTGAAATATTTTTTTAACAAAAACTGAATAGTGTAGTGTAACAATATTTAACAGGCGAAAAATACACTTTTCTAATTTAAATTGTATAAATTAGATCAGCTAAAAATGGTATTCCACTTAGAAATTATAGTTTAAAAGCAAATACCTTGGAAAAACAATGAACCAGTCCGCTCTGACATTTAAGTACCCTTATAGGCCAAACAGAAAAATTTGTTCAGATATATGCTAAATATAGCTGATAATAAATTTAGGAAAGGAAAAAACACGATTATATAAATATTCTTCTAATATCCATTTTTAATATAATAAAATATTCTTTTTGTTATACTGAATATAATAAGTTATTTTTAAGAAAACCAGAATACTGCTCACTGTAGATTCATTATTAATATCTCATTATGTAAATCAAACATATTTAGAAAAAATAATAATAAAGTATATATTTTTACTTAGAAACTTAAATATTTGTATTTTGAAAATAATAAACTTAATTTAATTTTACTGATATGAATTCTTTTCAATCTAAATATCTACTTCAGATTACGGAATTAACTAATTTGCATACTATATTAAATTAAAAAATAAATACTTTTTAATATTTTATTTTAAAAAATATAACTTCAAAATTTGAAGTAATTGTGAAAAAATATATAATATAATTTCATTTTGAATCAATTATTTTAAGTTATATTAATAGTACAAAAATACAACTAAGAATACAAAAAAAGAAAATAAATGCGAAATTAACATCAAATAAAATAAAATTAAAATGAGAAATAAATGTTAAAAAATAAATATACCAAAAAAGTATAAAAACTACTAACAGAAATTCAATATGAACATGAAAACAAATTAAACAATAATAATAAATAACTAATAACACTAATTAAGGTTTAGCTTTAATTCATGCGGAAAAACTAAACGAAAATTTTTCGACATTCAAAAAAAAAAGCAGATAATTACAATGTATATTGTATATCACTTATTTACACTAAAATGTTTACACCACTTTAAAATAAAATAGATCTTATATATTAAAGAGATGGTTTCTTTGGTGCGCTGCATTCTTCAGCGCCAACATCATCTTCGGGCTTTCGTTTTCTTTTTATTAAATGAGAAATATCGGATGCTTTTTTATTATCGTTGATATTCGACGGGTTGCAACCATTCTCTTTAGACGGTTCGCCATTTTTGTCCAAGCCGAGTGTTTCTCGTACCGATTTTATAGCCTAAAAATATATATATAATTGTAATAAAATTTGTTATCTAATAGTAAACATTTTAAATACATTAATTATTTACAATATGTAACAATAAATGATTTATCAGAAATTATATGTAAACTAAATCCTCAATAGTTTTAAATAATTTATATAGATGCTTAATAAATTTGAGGTATTTAATCAATAGATAAATATATATGTATTTTAATTGGAAATATTCTTTATTTAGAAATATATAAAATTTTACAATTACATTTATGTAACTTAATCGTTTATTATAGCAAAAATCGAAACAGTTAAATAAAAATAACATGAAAAAACAACAGTTTCACAAATATTATGAATTTGAAAAATTACAATTGAAAAACTATCACTGAAATTTTGACATGATTTGTGCTAAAGCAATTTTATCTACAATTCTCCTAATTTTTTTTCGGCAATCGCACTTGCTTACCTCAGCTTTATAATCAATCATATCTTGAATTTTTTCTCTTATTTCAGGTAATAAGTCATTAAGTTCTTTTATTTCTCCTTCTATTGAGTAAAAAGGGTCCGAATTAAGATTTTGTTTAGAATCAGCATTTTCTGCAGTAATCGGTGTTTGTAAATTTTTAATACGAGTTTCTAATATCTCAGCAGCGCTTTTGAAATGTGTTACAGCATCATCAAATCCATTAGATAGAGAATGTGCTAAACCTAAACGATTAAATATTAAAATTTAAAAACAAAATACATATGTATAAACCAATAAAATAAAATATAAACCTATATGATAATGGGTTTCAGCAATTCTTCTATCATCTGCAGGATATAATTCTCTGAATAATTCTAAACTTTTGCCTAAACAAGTAAAAATAATTTAAATAAACGAGCTAGTATTAAAAATATCAAAGTAATAAAATGATTCATTACCCATATCAGAAATGGCCTTATCATACATTTCACTTTCAAGACTAACTTCTCCTAAATGTAAATATACATCTGCTAACTCTTTCTTTCCACTGTCTCCGCGTTTTAAGAAGATATCTCTTGCCAATTCAAATACTTCCCAAGCAACTTGTAAATTTTCTACTTCATCTTCCTCATTATCGACAGGTTCTCCATCTTGTGCGGCTGAAGATGTAGCTCCACTTGAACTTCCAGGTTCCTAGAATATAAAAAAAAACATTGAAAAAATGTAAATAAAAAAATAATGATAAAAAGTTAAAATTTTCTCACAGCTATTACTGATGAAGTAGGAGTTTCAGTACTTGTTTCTTCAATCGATTTTGGTTCCGATTTTTTATCGTCATTATCGTCATTTGCTTCATTATTTTCAGGAATATCATCAGTCTTATCTATTGTACTTTTATCAGTCTCTTCTATTAAAAAAAAAAACAACGTAAAAATAAGTATTATTTTTATAAAGTAAATAAAAAAAATAATTAAGACAGCATACCGAGATTATCTTCTTCACCTCCATCATCATCTTCTTCTTCGTCTTCTTGATTATCGTCTGCACCGGGCAAACCGTCTCCTAAAACGCCACTCTCTTCTCTAGCTAAACCTAATAATGACTTTCCATACCTAAAACATAATAAAAATATTAACCAGTTTGTATAACGAGTTATTATCAACAATGGAAAAACGAAACTTACCAAAAATATGCTTCGCCGCATTCATCGGCTTGTTGACCATGTTTATCGGCTAATAATTCACAAGCTTTACCGAGACAGGTAACGGCGGATGAATAATCTCTAACCGCCAAATGACGTCGTCCGACGGCTAGCATTTCTGAAGGGTCAGTAGAAATCACTTGTGGAATATCGGCCATCGTGTAAGGGCGGATTTGACGAATCTTAAAAATATATACTTATATTCTATAAAAATACTCATATCTAACATGCAAATAACACGCATCGTAACATGCGGATATATAAACTATATTCTTCGTCGATGTGATACAGAAATTAAAAATATTAATGTTTTTAATAATTATATAAATTAATTAACTTTCCAAAATACGAATAACGCCCAATAAAAATTTTAGATTATTTTGTAGCATTTAAGAAACAACTTCGAAAACAAACAATTATTACAAACGTCATAGAATTTATTTAAAATAAATGTATAACACAAAATGACATATAAAATATAATAGGTTATGTTTTGCGGAGAATTACTAAAATCAAAATGGTAAAAATACGCATAGCGGACGAATGAAAACTAGCGCACATTTTAAACACGAATTAATATAGAAAAATAATTTTACAAAACGGAAAGTGAGACTTGCATAGGTGTAATATAGAAATTTTGGCGCGCTTACGAAAGTAACGGTTGCAAGTTGAAAAAAAATCGCTTACTTGGACACGATATCGAAGATATTAGATGAGATGACTAATGTTAAAAAGTGATGTCGCGGTTTATCTCAATGCGCCGAGTGACCGTCTAAAAAATATTCCGACGAACGCCAGACTCCTCGAAGAAAACGCCGCGCGACGACCGCCACAATCGTGACAATAACTGGCATTTTTTTTTAGTCCTAACACTCATCATTGTGACCATTTACGCATTCGTAAATACTAAGTGTCCGTCTATATTATAAACCAAGGGTGAGCAATACGCGGCCCGCGAAGCACTTTTGTGCGGCCCGTCAAGCATTATTAGAATTGAATTTATTTTATCGACTTTTTCGACTTCAATCGACGAATTAAAGAGAGGAGAAACTCAACTTTTTAACTGTATTAAAATAATTTAAATCACCTTAAAATGTAATTGTTTCAATTTGTTTCGCAATTTTCTATTTGTAATTCAAAAATTTCAAAGTTGTAGAATAAGTCGATAAATTATAGTTTCATATGACTGTATATATATATATATATATATATATATATATATATATATATACACATATATATATATATATATATATATATATATATATATATATATACACACACATATATATATATATATATATATATATATATATATATTCAACTTAATTTTTTATCACTGTAGTATGTGCGGCCTGCCAAAAAATTTTAAAATTTGAATTGTCCCTTTGACCCAAAAAGGTTGCTCACCTTGTTATAAACCAATATTTTATAAATATTCCAAAATATATTAAATTATAGTAGAAATGAAAGAATAAAAATAAATAATTATGGTAATTATAAAACTAACTCTTTTATAAATTCGGTATCATTTTACATTATAAGTATTCGAGGTAAAATTTTCAATTACTCTTTATATTTGGAGACACATATTAGTATTTTATGTGTATATATATATATATATATATATATATATATATATATATATATATATATATATATATATATATATAATATTTTTTATTATACAATATACATTTTATTCTTTTATTGTATTTAAAAAAAGTTTATTGTGTAGAAAAAAAATTAATATATGCAAATTGTGCACAAAATAAAAATACAAATATATTTCGAATTTGTTTTATTTTCACATGCATTACTCAACTATTAGCAATTTCATACAAAAACACATAGTTATGCATTCAAACACTATATTACATATTTAAAATAAATTTTAAATTTAATGACTTAATTTCACTGTTATTAAAGATATATGATTATATTTTATTTTCAAATTACCCAGTATTAATTCATTATAACGTTTCCTTCCGTGAGTGTTTTATAACGATAAAGTAAGGATAATCCATCTGGTGAAACATAAAGGAAGACATCTTTAAAATACTTTATCACAAAGCGAATATTATAAAAAAATAATAAAAAGAAATATTCATTTAAATAAAATTAGAACAAAACACAATGCAGATATTTCAACAAGCAAACAATGATATAAAAGAAAGCTATCTGATAAACTATGATAAAATTATATAAATTTATTACAATTCTAAAACAAATTGATCACAATATTATTTGATAGATACTTTTGATTATATTTTGACAAAAGTAAATTCAATAATAATAATAATAATAATAATAAAGAATCAGAATAAATAAATCCATTCCACTTTCAGTTGAATTAATTTTTGATATAATTTCAATATTTGATCCCTGTGTGTGATTAAAAATTATTAATGTATTATGATAATCAGTAATATGTAATATATATATATATATATATATATATATATATATATATATATATATATATATATATATATATATATATATATATATACATTACACATAATCTTAAGACAGAATCACTACAAAATTTGTAAATATTATTTAATATTGTCACTTATAAATCTAAAATAACATCTTAATTTAATCAGCCTCAACATCCATATAACATATATGAGATAACAAACTAGTTTAAAACCACTGGTAGAGTAGTAACTCTTTATAGAGTTGATTAGCAAATGTAACTGACATATTATTTTGTCAGTTATATATTACACATTCATAATGAAATTGGAATATACTATACATATTGTAATTAAACATACACGATAAAAAGTAATAAATAGTACACAAACTCAATTTGCAATATAAATAATTTGTAAATAGACTATTAAAACAAACACGTACATATATATGTATATAATAATATATGGAATAGTATAGACATAGTTTACTTTTATCATAGAGTTCACTAGACTGCACGATCAAAATTTGAAATCTTGAAATATATGCAGTAAATATTAGAACTCTTACATAATATTTAAAAATTAATACGATAAAAAAACTTGCATATACTACACAGATGGAATCACTATATTATTGGAAATAACGGACATATAGTATAATTATGCACTACCTTTAGAAATCAACGACTACAACCTGAATGTTTCCACTCTAATATTAATTCGTTATTTCCTTTAATGTAATGAATTAAAATGAACAATCTGTATTTTATAATATACATACATAAATACATTTTTAGATAATTACATGTATATAAATATGTTTATACATTGAAGAAAAAAAAATATACACAAGTTGAATGTGATTAAATTTTTGAAAACATTTAACTAAGAAATATATATATGTAAATAATATTTTTTTTCACCACTGCACTGCAATATTTTCATCAATACATAGCCAATCTATATTGATTATGAGCATAACATTCTTACATCTTATTTTTCTCTGTAATCCACATTCTGAAAAAAACTTTTTTTGTATATAAATGATATGATGTCGAATGTTTTTAATTTACTATGGCACAAATACCTCACTTGGCACACATGGACGGAAATTTGAGCCAAATTTTGAGGATTGAAAAGGAAAACAACTAGGGTATAGTTAGATTATTAAATTTTCATGTTTAGAAATATTACCCAGATAAAAAGCAGTAATTAAATAAAACATAAGAAAATAATTTTGAGCACATTCATTTCTCTTTATCAATTTTTTGAGCACTTTTACGTAAACATTCTTTTTCGTTTTATAAATATAATTTATTAATTTAATCATTGGTATGATACGTATATAAATTGAAATGTATTTACAAAGATTTTATGCCATGAGATAAAAAAATATTGACACAATAAAAATTAATGAGCATACATACATTTTTTTTGTTGAATTACATTATATACTTAAAACCTTTAAAATATTGAATTTAAAATCAGAAATTTATATAGGTTTGACATATATGAATTTTTACATCATTTATTAGAGATGATTTTAAATAATGATAGTGTAATTTTAGAATTAAATGTCGTTTATTTTATACTTCACAATTTTATATTTTACGGTAGAGTTTTATATATTTCGAACTCGTTTTTCTATTGACCGAAGTGTTATAATAACTTCACAATGTGTCCATATATCAACCTTTCCCTTCTGTGGGTAAAATTATGGATACGGACTTCCTTGAAGATGCGTCGGATTTTCTAGAAGAGTTCAAACGTTCTGTTTCACAAGTGATTTTACTTTCAGCGTTCGCATTCAATTCGTCAGTAGTTGTCAATTTACATTCCACCGCTTGAAATTCGTGTGACGATGGCGTTACAAAGGAAAATGTCTCTCCTTGTTCTCCAGACGGTATCGGAGAATCTAATCCACTTTCTGTATCACAAATGCTATTTCTGAAAAATATATTAAAAAAATATAAAAACGTGATTAATTGTAAAATCAATTTTATAAATTCTATAACATAAATTGTGCGTGTAATACTTGTTTTAAATTTTAAATATTGATTTAACAAAATAACTTTTTTTTAAACATTGAATATTTACAGCATACACAGATATGAGTCATAGTAAATTTGTAAATTATAATTTTTTATATAATAATAAAATACTTAAAAGGTTAAAGATTGTTAAAAATAGTAAAATTGGTTATTCAAATTAAAAACTATTGTACATCTGAAAAATTCGTTTTGAAAAATTATTGTACTTTTTACTTGATAAAAAACTTCTAATATTTAATAATGTTGCTATAAAATAAAAAAATGTATTAAATTTATATGTTAAATTATAAAGTTAGAAAGTTTAACAGAAATATATACAAATGTTCTCTGATCAAAAAAATAAGGTGATTTTTTAAAATTAATAATACGTACTTATGAGGTGGAGGACTAGGAGTTCTAGATAATGGGAAACTGGCAACTTCTCGTGGTCCTGATAAAGAACGAATGGAACCAAAAGTTTGTGCTGGACTTAGAGTAGCACCAGGAGCTGCTAAAGCACTGTAAATAAAAAACAAACATTTTTTTAGTATAAGTAACACAAACTAGATATTGTTACAGCTAAACTATCAAAATATAAAACAGAAGAATAACCATAAAATAAAATATACTGAAAAAGTTAAATTTATACAAGTTTATTATATATAGTCAATGTTCTAAATTTAGCTGTAAGGTTTGGTTTTCTGATATATTTTTATTAGTTCTATATAAAAAAAAATAACAACCACGTACAAATGGTGATTTGTATCGATTACCGACGTACAACCTACCGAGTGCTAAAAATACGAACAGAAATCTAATAATGTATTACTACGCACCCCCTCGTTAATAAAAATCCATACCAGAATTCTAATAAATATTGATGGATTATCGAGTTTATTTTTATTCTTTTCTGTGGTTGAACGTCCAGTTTACTAATGACGCCAACAATTGCTATAAAAATCAACACTTTTTTAATAACTGCGCTATAAAATTGATGAAAAAAAAACCAACGCGTCGTTCATTTTTCATTCTAGTTCTGTTATTTAATAATACAAAAATTCGAGAGAGGAAAAAAAACAGTGAAAAACGGCTCATTTATTAGCTCTCTTATTTTTTTTAACACGTTATGACGTGGTAACGTTTGAGGTTCAATTCCACTAAATTAAATAATAAATCGTACGAATATATATATATATATATATATATATATATATATATATATATATATATATATACATAATCGTAAAAGTCATAATAAATTCTGCATCGTAATATTTAAAATATTTCGATTTACTTTTTCATTAATAAAACGTTTCTATGTAATCTAATAAGTTTATATATATATATATATATATATATATATATATATATATATATATATATATATATAAATATATAATTTAAAATTAATTAACGTTCATATTTATAAATGAATTTTTTTTATTGTAGTTCTATTTGAATTAACTTAATATAAATATTAAATAGAAAATATTATAAATAAATGTGTCAAATAGCATTCAAATATTATAGATAAATATTAATAATAAAAATTACGAAATACCAAAAATATTTAGAATATATAAAAGTTATATATGAATATAAAGGCTATTTTAATATATCGATTAATAAAATGTACATAAAACAATTTGAAAATAATATAAAAAGGAAAATTTAAGGTTTATTAAATAATAAATATATTTTTATACAACATCGAAGCAACAAACCGCACATGAATACAATAGCCGTTGAACAAAAATAACAACGACATAACTTTAAAGGCTTTAAAAGCGAACATAAATATTCATTCCGTTAAAATATGTAAAACGAATTTCGCTAATGGTATATATAAATAACACCGTCCAATTCGGTAAAACTTCGTTAACCGTCAATATATTTTCCGCATTGGGGTAGGAAAATGCGAAAAATTACTGGGCGATGCCGCATCCGGAAGGCGTACATCAGGTCAGTTTTACAAATCGCTAATATAGAAAAAAATATACTAAGGCTTCGGTATGAAAAAATATATACGCATTATGTTAGATCTGAATTTCTCAAACTGAAATTAACGAAACACTGGAAGTTATAAACAATATTAATATGACAATAACGTTCATTTGTAGTTATATATTACAAGAAATGTTTAAAAAAAATGTATGAACTTATTAATAAAAATTGCACAAATTTAGTAGTATTATACATTTTATGAATCAAAATATTTTTATAAATTATATAGGAATAATGATTAGATAAATGAAAAACACTAAATTAAACTATAAGAAAAAAGATCAAATTACACGATCAGTTTCGTTCAAAAATAACAGAGAACAGAGAAAAAGTTTCAACCTTTAGGTGGGGTTATTTATTCGAAGGTTTTCAGTCGCGGCAGGTCTGCGACGAAAACAGAATTCAGAAGGTGAATACAATAAAATTATATATATATATATATATATATATATATATATATATATATATATATATATATATATATATATAATACACGTAATACAAAAGGAAAGAAAATGAAAACTTTCACAATATTTCATGTCACAGTGTAGGTTAAATAACCAACAAAATAATTTCGTTCCATAATTACCAGAGTTCAACTTTTATTATGCGTAAACTTTTCGTTATATAAAGCGTATAAAAGTCGCATCATAAATTATTCGACGTTCTGTGGAATTTTCACGTTTTTCTCTTTTTTTTCTTTCTTTAATTTTAAATATGTCGTGGAAAAACGGGCGTAACATTTGAAAATTATTATTTTATTCCTGAATTTAACATTGAAAAGGTTAATATATTTTAGAACAAACATTATTATGTTATTTTTAAAAACATATTTTGGTCCATTATCCAGTTAAACATTAATTTACGCAGACTACAATGCTTACTAATCATAAAAAAATAAATGTAGCTTTATATAATAAAAGGATAATTTTAGCACTAGAATAAATTATAATTATACAATAATTTTATTTCTATTTAAGAAATTTATTATTATCATATTTATTATCATAAAATATAATAAGAAATTTATTTATTATCATATTACTTTATGATAATAAATAAAGATTTGAAAACATCTTACTTATTAAAATAATTCATTATAAGACATGAAACAAAGATACGAAATACTTTTAAATTTATTCTTTTAAATGTTAATAATATTCTATGAAGTCGATTATTATATTATTTTTTAAAACAAAATAAAAATATCACATCACAGTTTTCAGAATATTTTTATTAAATAAATAAACCCTAATGAAAAAAATATACTTTAAAATGAAAAATTCTTATTGTGTTAAATAACAATATTTATTTATCAATTTTTATATATTTCAATATCGCGTGAAAAATAAGCCGAAATAAAGTATTACAAAATAATAAAAAATACATAGCTAATCTTTAGTGATTTTCTCCATAATATTTTACAGCACAAAATTAAAAAAATATATATGTAAAAAAATGTTTAAAAAAATACAAAATTAGCATACAATAGTCAAAAACAATAATGGCAATAATAATAGTACGATAAAAAGGAAAGTCGAATATATTTTTATGTATTTATATATAATCGAGCTCAAAATAAATTTAATAATACCCCCCACAAAAATGGCGTTTATGGGTCGCACAATATAAGATATGAAACCGCATGTTTAACACGATGAACCATTCAACGTCCATCATTCCGGTTCGATGATACAATTCAGAGTTAATTTCGTATAAAGTGTGTTGCGACATTCGCGTTACAAAAGGGGGAATATACACGAGCACAGTGTGTGTGTGTGTGTGTGTGTGTGCGCTCCCGCAGAGCAAAATTGTATAAACGATGTCAGATGATATTATTATATTATGATGGTGAAATTTAAACGTTCAATGAAAAATAGAAAATAGAATGTGTGTATGAAAACTAAAATTGAAGAAAAAAATGAGCGCTTCCGTTTCATTTCGTGTTATGAATAGAAATCATACAGATTCAGATGTGATTCGTTTTTTTATATAATTTCATTATGCAAGTTATATTTAAAAAAGAAAATTAATATTTTTTGGGTCATAATATCTATTTTTAAAGATATTTAACCTTTTGCATTCGAGAGGTGACGTGTGGTCATCACTTGGATTAATATAAAAATGTAAAGACTATTTATATTAATTTCTCTGTAACGAATTCCCATATTCTTTCTGTATAATATTATGAAGTGTAAAATGACACTCTTTTAAAAAGAAAAAAGATTTCTTTATCTTAAATTAGTCCGCAATCACGTAACCACAAATTGAACCGTACATTTTCGGCGTTGAAACTTTGAAACTTTCTTTTTACCAAAAGAATTACTAAGGTTAAAATTTTTAATCCTTATAAACACGGAATGATAAAACATTTGTGTAGATCATTAAACCTTAATATACTGTTTTTTTACATCAATAAACCTTAATATAGTGTTTTTTTAGGTTTAAAAATTTGTTACATAAATCCATATATTTTATATAAAACTACTAAACAATAGAGGTTATATAAAATGATAAAGTATTAAAGCATACATTTTTTTTTTGGTATAATAATATTAAATTTGGAATAAAAATTTCGCCAATAACGCGATAACAATAATGGTTTGATAAGTTTTAATCAATTATTTTTTTAATTACATATAAGATATATAATATCAATCATTTTTTTAAAATATAATGAATAATGTTGCATTTGTAGTTTGACAAAAAATCTATGCTTGATAAACAATCAAAGCTACTGCATTTTTTTTTTATAAAATAAAATATAAAATGATAAATATAAGCAACAAATTAACATGAGCTAAAATAATTTCATTAGTAATATAATATAATTTCAGTTCGTCGAGTAGAAATCGAATTTTCCTTAAATTTCCATCTACGTATACTTGTACCGCATTTATGTAGGGAATATTTAACGTATTACACAATAATTTAATAATATATTGCCTAATTGTTTAAATTTGATAAATCAAAGACAGATGTGAATTTCAACTCGGTATCATATTTTAAATTATAGTTGTCTCGTAATTTCCCTTGTCTTTGGACGTGTGACAAAGGTCTGAAACATTTTCCGTTTTAATGTTTGTTTATATATAGGAATGTTAAAGTTAAATATAATTTTACAAGGTCAATACACGTCAGTAATATTATCATCTCGTATATGTATTGGATTTTTAATGACGATTTTAAAAACAATACAAAGAATTGTACTGCGTCAATCATCTCACTGTGTAATGACCATAAAATAGATAACAGATATACGCTTGTTTATGGTAAATTATTAATTTAAAATAAAAATAAAAAGTCTGAAAACAGCAAAAAAAATATAAACAATAAATACATATTGGAAAATGAATAACTTAATAGTGTGCATATTATGTATGCAACAGGTTCCGATTCAAATTTTCAAAATTTACAACTTTCATATTTTATTTGCAAAAACATTTTTTATTCAAAAATAAATTTTGAACTTTAATTTTGAATGACATATATTAATATTTTATATATTAAAAACTTTAAATTTAATTCATATGAATTAAAATTAAAGTTTTAAAGAATTTGGTGATATATTTTTTAAAGAAAATAAGAATTTCTCATAGTAAAAAATAATAAAAGTAAAAGAAAGACCAAGTTCATAAAATCTATAATACTACAAATTAACTTAAAATATACATTTTAGTATAAAATTAATAAAATCTACAACTATAATATATCATTTAATTGAATATATAAAATAATATTCTGTAACTGAAAATAAAAAAAATAAATAAAACTGCATTTTATAACATAATTATATTTTATAAATATAAACTAATATTTATTCAGTTATAAATTTAGATATATTCTTCATCGCACTGGATTTATCAATTGAATTAAATTCTAAGATTTCAATATTCAATAAAAATGTTTACTAATGACGAAATAATATTCGATGAAATATCTATGAACTTATTTCCGAGAAGAGTTATTATACTTTCAAGCGTCATTATAGTTAGAGTTATTTTATCTAAAAATAATAAGTCACTAAAAGAACTAGAGAGCGGAGAGAAATGCAAAAAAAAAACGATTGCCAAGAAAATCCATATTTCAAGGTTAAAAAAATTTGGCGGCAAAAAGAAAAATCAAGAAAATTATAGAATGAACGAAGCTTTTTAATATATATATATATATATATATATATATATATATATATATATATATATATATGTGTGTGTGTGTGTGTGTGTGTGTGTGTGTGTGTGTGTGTGTGTGTGAGAGAGAGAGAGAGAGAGAGAGAAAAATATATTCAAATGTATGTATTATATAAATATTTTTATTACACACACGATTTTCATTACAATAACACGCATATGGCGCCGTCATTTACACGTAAATTATTACAATTAAATTGGCGAATAGACCGCGTTTTCTAAATCGCATTTCGTATGCACGAATTGTATGGAATAATGCCAAAACACAAAGATACACTCCACACAACAACGGTCGGTCGGCTGGTGCAGGATGCAACAATAAATTTCTATTGTGGACCGCGGTCCCGAGGAAATTGCGCCTTGATTGCATTTAATGTGCAAATGACCCATCATATTCATTTAATGTCGAGCTTTACACACGGAATATTATATACCGTGACTCAAAACATTGCGCAAATTATTTTTTTTTTTTTTACTTTTTCTAACTCTAATTCTATTCGATTTACAATTTAAATAAATATACTTTTGAACAGTTTTTAAATAGATAAATTTAAATTTATTTATTAATTACTGATTAAATTTGAAGAATGATATCGATATATATTTTTATCTAAAACACTAAATTTGGTCTTTTTTTTAGAAAGTCTTATGCATTATTAATTCATTTAAATATTTTTATTACAAAATAAAAATAAAAATTATTATTCATATGATTTTTAACGTATAAAAAACGTTATTAATTCATTCATATCGTACATGTTGAAATAAATAAATGCAATATTAAATTATACGTTCGCTACGTGCAATCAAAAATTAAGGTAATTGACCGTAGTTATTATATCCTTTAATTTTCATACCAAGCAATCGTTTCATTAAAAGTGACATTCACGTTTATGAATCGTTGATTGACGATAAATGTACGTGCGTAATATAAATATACCTGATCGATCCTGTGGTGACCAAAAATGGCAACGGTGCAGGACACGCCGCTGCCGGTGAACTCTTCGTCGAAGACGTTTGACTTCTGGGACATTGCGGAGCAGCTGAACACCACTGTCTCCATCTTGATTCGCCTTTCTCAATGGCGGCTACGAATTGTTAACGATTCAATTAATATAAGTTTATTTAGATCATATATGCATATAAAATATTAGTTTTTTTTTCTATAAATTATATTATACATATATATGGAAATTTTAGAAAATGGAAATGCAACATATAGCATAATTATCAAGATAAAAATTTTATCCTTTAAATACTTTTTAGAACATAATTTTATCGTGCATAAAATAAGAATTTATGAGAAACACGATGTATGTATTAACATTTTGAAATTTGTAATGGAATGTTCAACGACACGTTTCTGCTTCCAATAGGAATGACATCTAATTATGAATATACCGCATTTAAAATATACAATAATGTAATATTTGTCTTATAATGAGCAATGATGTTTTCGTATATGCAGTTTTGTACAATAACAAAAGATAAGTTTAATAAATATAGGACTAAGATAAAATACAAATATTTTAATTTCATAACGATACAATTCAACTAACTTCGTATAGCGTATAAGACAAATACATTATATCGTTATGTATTCTGTCATTTATTCAGTGATCAAATATTCGTTATTGATATTTATCAAATTATAATTTATCTCAATTCAAAGTCGTAATCAGCATATAGGTGAATATCGTATATTTTCATTATATACAATGAAATGATTCAAGGATATTGAATTAAATTTCGATAAATTTAATTTGGAGTCTTCTGAAACTCGCAAAGCTCGATGACATTCCACGAAAAGTTCCTCCCAAATTAATATGTCTCGGGAGTTTATATCTCGGGAATATGGTTATTTATAAATCCTGTGAGCGTTGTTAGAACTTTCATACACGACATGCCCATTCGTTTATGAATACGTATATAACATATACAAAAACGCAGTGCGGCAATTTTAGCTGGTAATCTCAGATTTCGAGAAATATGAAAATTTCCACGATGAAAATTTAGCCGCGGGCAAAATTATTAAAGCGGGTGCGAAAAAGCGAAAATCTAATTACAAACAATCGCCGGATACCGTTTTTAATATTTTCGTATGTACGTCTGAAAATGTGGAAAGTTTAAATGAGACAAATCCCTGATTGGTTTATGGGAACGAATTCTGGGAATAATGTACGCGCGAGGAATCATAACGGGAATTCAAAAATGTAAACTGAAAATTACTACTGACGCATTTAATTCTCTAAAAATACATAATGAAAATCTTGGTCAATCCGGTATTAGAACAAGGTTTATAACGAGAGAACTATTAAAAATAAACCAAATAAATTGAAACATTGTTATAATTTGGAACATTAAACAGCGCTTAATAACTTTATATATCAATATTTTCATAAGCTTAGAAATTTTCTTGTATATAATATAATTTTACGAAAAAATAACATTTTTTCTTTGAAACAAAGAAATATATAATTTTATTTATATACCATATATAATATATTTACGATTCGATTTCTATAAAAAGTAATGAATAAATAATTTATAATTAAAATATATTTGTAATTACTTTGTTCATTAATTAAAAAAAATATAATATCTAATAATTAATTTACTAAATGATATATTTCAACAACTTTCTATAAAAAATAAATAAACAGTTAATTAAATTCATAGTTATAAAAAATACGAACGCACACATACAAGTACGCGTATGAAGAAAAATCTACGTATAATTTATTAATTAATAAATATATTCAAATAATAATCAAACAATCTTTTCATCAGCATATAATATATGACGCTCGATACAATTTAAACTTTGTTGCGCAAACGTAAATTATAATTAATATTTTTGCGAGTGTTTATAACACGTGATAAGAATAATAAAAGTCACGAAGCGTACGATTGCCATATATATATATGAAACGTGTACTTTGTTATATAAAATAATATTTGAATATATACAAAATTCTATGCCTATAAATAAAACAATCGAAGGATATGAAATAATATTCATTATTAAGTTGTATAAAATTAACATATTTTTCAATTATACAACTACAATATATTGAAATTCAGTTAAAGAATATGTGTTCAATACATTATATTATACATACAGACTAGACCTCAACGGATCTATATTTCTTTATATACAAATGAATGCTAATATAATATTTAAAAAAAAACGTTGTTCCAACTACAGATTGAAAATTAAAGAAATCTATAAACATTATTTAACATTGATATACAATATTTAAATGATTTACGTAAATACTTTCATAGAAAGAGCAATAAAAATTTCAAAATTGACCCTGAATATATTTGGAAATAACGAAACCAATGTAAAAATATTTCCAAATTCTATTTATATTTGTGAATTATTATACTGGAACGAATAAAGGAAATACAAAGTAAACTGTGAATAAATAAGTATGATAAGATTTATATTTACCGCGATGAACTAAGGTCATAAAGAAAAGACAATTTTTTGAAGAAAAGAACTATCTTGACATACATAAAGATACTGCATTCACCATTGTTAAATTGCGTGATAAAAGAGAATATTTTTACACGTATAATAACTACATGATCTAAGAATACTTCCTTGAAAATTTATATCAAAATTACAATTTGTATGGAAGTGAGATACTATATAAAATAATATAATAGTAAGAAACGAAAATATATCTATAAATTTATCTTTTATATTATAATCTATATCTATCTTCACAACAACTAATAAAAACGAAATTAAGACTGTTTCTACCACTTCTAGCGTATTAATATGCTAGATTTTAATAGGTCTTTATCTATGAGAAAGAGAAAATTACAGCATCCTCAAATCTAGGCATCAATCTTCTATCAGATAAATGAGAAGAAGGAATATTAAACAAATACAAAGAAATTCCATATATTTAAGCTTTTTTTTTTGAGCAGAATTTTAGTCCTATCATGTTTATGTCAAGACCAATCGCCTTCAGTTGAAATATGTCATATGATATATATATATATATATATATATATATATATATATATATACGTGTGTGTGTGTCGTATATTATATTCATTGTTTTTCAATTTAAACATTAATGGTTATAAATTAAAATAAGAAAAGTCGTGCTTACCAATTGTTCTGGCTGTAGCAGCAGGACTG
This sequence comes from Leptonema lineaticorne, assembly GCA_024500535.1. Taxonomy (NCBI): domain Eukaryota; kingdom Metazoa; phylum Arthropoda; class Insecta; order Trichoptera; family Hydropsychidae; genus Leptonema; species Leptonema lineaticorne. Next base: position 7,229,429 of record JANIJI010000061.1, on the reverse strand, counting down.
AGGGGATAAAAGTCTCCATGAAGCGGACAGTGGAAACCGACTCTTCGTTTCCTTCTGGCGGCTCTTCTCGCAAGTATGCAAAGAACGGCTCCGAGTGCCGCCATGAGGGCACCTGTGGCAACACATGCTGGCCCCAAAGCCCGTGACGTGCCCGTAAATGCGACACGGGCCGCATAATGCTCGGGACCTTCGTCAGCTCCGGGACCTCGATATGATGCCGCTGAAACAAATCACGTATATACATTATATATTAAGTACACAAATAAAATATTCATGAAGTGTTTATGACGTGAGAAGACAAGTTTATATTTTTATTTAAATTTTTACATACGCGGTTAACCATTATAGTTTGCGGAATAGACGTTGTAATAAAAATGACAACTGTTTTTTTTTATATTAATATTTAAGTATTACTTAAAGAAAAAAATATTATATATAGAAAATTATATTCAGTAATAAAAAAAAACATTATTAAAAATACGAAAAAAACTATAATAATATTGTAAAATAGGTAGGATTTATGCATCGTAGAAAACCTTGATCTTCCTATCTAATCTACTAATTATATTTGATTATTTTTTTCATTAAAAATTAAATTACCGATTTAAAACCTAACTCATTATATTTTGAAGAATAAAAATAATACGCAACTATATTTTTATAACATATAAAATTACAAGATCAAATTTCCAAATTATTATATATAATTTATAGGTCAAATAGTTGTCAAAGAATAAAATCTAAAACATTTATAGTGTTTTAAAACTTAACATTTTTATCAGGATTTTGTGCAATGATGGTTTCCTTGCAATTATATTTAATTTATTTTACATGAAATCAGCAGAAATTAACAAACGTATAAAAAAGTAAACTAACAATTATATTCTGGCATTATAATAAATATTAAATAATCATACAAATACGCGCACATAATAAATTTGAGTAATTTTTAAAACGTTTCACAATACAAAGCAACATGAATGCGCAATGATTTCCGCATAAATCAAACTTATTACTGAAATATGTATATAAGCTTGCAAAACGCGTGTTTAAAAAAAACATATAAATTACGAAAAACATATGATTGTTAAAAAAAAACAATAATTTTGAGATTTAAATAAAATATGTAAAATAAAATATAATGATTGACGTAAATAATATTAGAAAAATATGTATATCAATAAAATTCTATATATATATATATATATATATATATTCGATATACTCAATTTTATTCGAGGACGAGTGCTTCTCAATCTAATATTGCGTTACAATATTAGATTAGTTCGATTTAGCCTCATACACGATCAAAATCTGAACTAAACGATAGGAGAAAAAAATGTATTATTCGTTCATCTCACGAACGTGGAAGTTCGGCCTCGCTTTAAATGGGTCATCTGGGATGTAGGCTTTAAACAATAGGTTTGCTGACTACTACCGGGTAAAATTTTCCAATACTAAGGAAAAAAAATATAAGAAAAGGGTCGAAAATTCAAGGACATTTAAAACTCCCCTGAATACCGTCAATTTTCGATAACGCGACCTTGGATAACAAATGTTATATTTTTCTATCAATTTTCCGTTAAAATATATATTTAAAAATTAAATATTCGGTATATATTATTGAATAAACAAATTTTATTTATTACGATGTGTGTATATATATATATATAATGAAGCGGTTAGTTTATTTGCAACAAGATGATTCAGCAACCCGATTTCATCTAAATGATATGTTAATACAGAATGCACGTATTAACCAACGATTATATTTCGAAAATTGGTCGGATCCAAAATAGAAATTGGCCTCAGTAGTTAAAGACACGTGTGACATTAGAAAGGAAACGTGAAAATTGCGTAGATGTAAAATTTTGAAATATAAATTTAATCGACGTTTAAAATCGAAAATTATGAAATACATCATTCATGTATATCAATTTGTATCGGGATAAATGTAGTTAATTATGAAACATTTTTTTTTCCAAAAATGACAAGCTGTTAGAATTTCGCAGTTTATCGGGTCTATGTCAAAGTATCATATTACGCATTTAACGTCAATTCCGTTCCAAGATATTGAAATAAAGTTACAAATATAATATCTTATAAAAACAGAAATGAGGTCAAAAGTAATCTAAATGTATCAGAAAAAATTAAGGTAAAGAGAAGCTATAAAAAACAAATGAGGTTTAACTAATTTAAATAAATAGTAAATTCGAACCGCTATAAAAAAAGCGATTAAAATTATCTTTAATTATATTTTAATTGATTTTATAGACATTTTTATTGAATAAATATTGTATTTTTGAAAGTAATCATTAAATATTAATTAGATTAAATTTTGTTTTAAATTAAAAGAAATGAAAAATTTTAAATTCTAATAAATAGTAAAATATCGGCAAATTTAAATTTATATTTGAACAAATGTGATGTTGTATTATTAATAAAAAACGTACAGATATTTAACAATATTTAAAGAACATAAATGAGATTATATCTTCGAAAAAATATTTTTCACAACCCGTTAAACACGATGTCGGCCTTTCTGTCACATTGTTTTTACTTTCGTTTGTCCTTTTCGTGTATAATTTATTACAGCTATAGTTTGTGACATCGCAATGATTTGATATGGTCTTATTAATTCGGTTCATCGGAGCACATCCTCAGAATCGGGATGTCGACATGTCTTCCACGCTGAAAATAATCAATCAAGTGTTGAGAGGTGGGAAGAAAAAAAAGAACAAAGAAACCGCAAACCTATATACGGCTGTATTTATACGCAACGTTGGCAAATATGAAAAATGGCAAAGTTATAACTGCCGTGAACGTCCGAGAGAGTTGCTCAACGGGATGGAAAGATCAAATCGGAAAACCAATGTGCCACACCGAGAGAAAAATGTGGAACGACTTTTCCCATACACACACACACACACTAAAACCTTTGAACACAAAAAAGAATCTAAACTTCAAAGTCAATATATTATATTCAAGTTAATGGAAGAAAACGATTTTCAATTTATCGTTAACTACTATATCGAAAATGTTTCACATAATAACTATTCAAACACGAGAGTTTTGCAATTTCATATTATTATATAAGATTCGAATCAATCATTAAATTATATTATATATAGAATAATACTTTGCATACGTTTTCGTTTTATTTTTAATTAATAAGTACTACAGTTCACGATATTGATATTTCGCTATATTTTTAGTTCAACGTAACTGAATAAATTGAGAATAAGTTGATGTATAAAACGATATAATATTTTTATACTATACATATCATTTTAAACTACTGCTATATTACGAACGATGGAAGCAAATTGTTTTAAATTACTATCAAGGATATCTTTCAATGTCTAAATTGTAGTAAATAAAATATTTGATTCAAATCGGACATGTAAGACGATTTTTCTAAATTAAGATAATGCAGTTTGGTAAATCAAGAAGCTCATTACTATTCGTAATTTGTGTCAAAAGGACAATTTTAATAGATTTTTTTCATTTTTACGCACATATTCATGCGAACATTGTTAATGAACCCGTATACTTGGAATAACTCGATATTACATACTAACATCATATAAAGATTATAATGCGGGCATATATTTTTTGTAGTTTGATTAATACCGTTTAACACAATTTAAAACTAAATGAAAACGTTTTAGTAATATTACAAAATTTCGTTTACTTTATTTCATTTTTGTATTTAGATAACAGGTGAAAATACATTAGTTCCTTATAAACATTATAGATCAAACGAATGTAAAAACGTAAAATCTGATGATCGTTAGTTACCTTCTGATTATAAAGCGTTTTTTATCTCTATATTATTTTAAAATAGAATATTTCATTATTTTAATTTATTTATTTATTTATTCAACAAAAATAGTGCTTAAAAATATTGTCACTTTAATTTAGAATTTGTTTCTTGTCTATATATAATACAAAATTATATCTTTCTAAATTTAAAATTTTATTATATATAATATTATATATAAATAAAGACGGTGTCGGATTAGATTAAGCAAGAAAGAATTACCAGTGATTTTAAACACATAAAAATGTCGTAACTTTTATTTAATTTAAAATGGGATCTGTTTACTGAAATTTATCACTTTTCAATTCCAAAATGACACGCCGTTTTTCATTATATAAACGCTGACATGAAAAATTCTTTTTAGAAGCCGGACAAATAACTAAAAGGCACAAATAATAAAATAATACTATTGTGAATATGTCCGCTTCGAATATAATACATAATGTAGTTGCGGTTCATCGAACACAAAACGATTTCACATGGTTCAAAATCGATTCGCACCGCGGTAAATTTCTATATATACAGTATGAACAAAAAAAATATATTCATCTTTGTTTAATCTTTTAGGTTCATTGCCATTAAATATTATTAAAAAACGACTACGCCACTAAAATGCAAACGTGTGCACAAACTAATTTTTCTGTTAACCGTGATGAGTCATGAGTATTGCGTATTCGAATACCAAATATGGAACTCGGGAAACGTTAAATTCGAATAATTAATGTGATTTTAAATTTAAAAAAAAGATATAAATCACAGATAATAAAAGAAGAAGAAACTACGTCATGTATGATCTACGCTTTATCGGAAAAATTGCGTCTATTTTTACGTTTGTTTATTTTTACTATTAAGAATCCGAAACGTGAACGCCTTGAAAAAACATTTTTATGAAACTGGTAATGAACTTATTTGTTATGTTTTCTCATGTACTAAAACTGTATATACAAATCGTATTAGTTATAAATGATCAATGTCATGAAGTTCATGAAGTGCATCAATTGTTGCCTGTTAACTGATGCAAAACGATATGCGATTAACCGATATACTTTATATTGTACGTGGTGTGTGTATTAAATAACAACTGTTTTAATATGAACAATAAATGTAAATAAAATCTAGAATACTCAAAATTTTATGAAATTGTATTATATTGTAATATGTTATAAAAAAGAACAAAATAATTAACACCTATTACGATTCACCATATATCAATTAACGCCTCGAATTTACAAGTTCTAAATCACAAAAAAGGAATTCGTAATATTTTAGAAAAAACCAAGGTTTCGGTTGGTACTCGACATATTACATGTTGAAAAGCGCTGATTCAAATTGCGTAGCGTTATCAGCTCTTTTTTTCCTTCGTGGCCTTCTTCGCATTTTCACTTGACCTTCAATGTTTGTTGAAAACCGTTAAAGAAGAAGATATAAAAAAATCGTATACACGAAAGACGTTAGATAACGTTCGAAGGATTTATGGCGTTTCAGCATTTCAAATGATAAGGAAAATTTCCCAGCGCAAAAATGGAAAAATCGATAGGCGTACTATGCGGACCTGAAAACAAATTGTGTCGATGCGCCCGTGCAGAAAATTCGCTCGAAAACATTTTCCACATGTTTTTGACGGGTTTTCCGGGAAAAATGTCCAACAAACGAGCATCGGTTATCTGACCGCTTCACTAGTATTCCAAATCCACAATAATACGAAAAACATGTTCACGAGATTTTCTCTGGTAACCGTTAACCGTGTTATAATTTTTCATGATTTTATTATAAAATCGTATACAGCTAAAACAAAATCATTACTTTGGTAATTTTATAATGTTATCAAACTTTAAATTATTTCTTTCTATTATTTATAAAATATTTTTTTTATTTCTTTTTATATTTTATATCAAATATATTTGATATAAAATATAAGTATTTCATAAAAAAATATTTATTTAAGAATAGGTGTATCGAAGTATCTAAATACGATAATACAATAAGTAATATTAAAATTGTGATATATTTTTTATTAAAATAAATTTCCATGAAAAATAAGAAAAAAACACATAAAATGTTTATATCTGAATGTCGGTCAATATACATGCGAATCAAACCGCAAAGATTAATTTCATATAAATATTATCTTGTTGCGATTATAATTACATCGTATTCGTTTATTCTGATTATATCGGCGACAACCCAATTAACACGTTAATTATCGTTTTATAATCACAATATAACGTTTGAACGATCTTGAATTCTATACTAAAGTGCCAAGAATGCATTGAATACGCCATATCTAAAACAACATTTTAAAATATATTAATATATATACCATATATGTATTATCGCCGAAATACTTTATTATCGAATAAGTTTCCAAGAATAATAATAGAATTTTGTGACATATCGAATAAAATATAAAACAATTTATTATATTGGGATGAAAAATAATAATACATAATCGATAATGACACATTGAACTGTTAAGGTTTCACAAAGCAAAGCAAAGCAAACAAGACTATCCCATACATAACTTTGGCCATTTACAGTACTAAATTCACTTAAGACACGTAGTCAAAGACTTTCTAGTCTGCACAACAAAAACTTCAAGTTTAGATCTTGCTAAAAAGTTACGTTCAAAATCTCTACAAACAAATCCTTTCATGAAGAAAATTTGAATACACAAACTTCGCACAATATTCTGAGCGAACAATTCGAAACTCGCGTCGTCGAACTTTTAACGTCGCCTCTTAACATTGTCATTGCTCCAGTTTTATAAAGTCGGGGTTAGACTGGAATATTTTATGACAACAAAAATACACTATTTTCGAGAATTAATTTTTCAAAAGTATCGTAAAATATATAATTTTTATTTTCTTCATATTTTAAAAACGAATCAAACAAATTTGAAATGGATAAACGACAACGGCTAAGATATGTGTAATAAAAATATATAAATAATTAGTATTTTAGTTGCTTTAAATTAAAAAAATATATTATTTAGAGCAATATACTATAATATCAAAACTGCGTAATCTATTTTGAAAATAAAATTTCAATCGGATAAAGTATATGGGGTTTAAATGCTGAAACGCGATTTTAAACTAAATTGCGAATGTAAATTGAAAGGCTTAAATGAAATCAATACTGGTTACATACACATTCAACCGCTGGCGGTCAATGCTGCTTTGAAAATGCGATTAGACTAACAAGATCAAGTATATGTACATGATTGTTTTACTTCTATACTTGAAAGGTATATAAGAAGATTAAGTTTTATTATTGTACATATAATATTACATACATAGTAGATAAATATTCAAATGTCTTGTCCTTGTTGAGACTTACGTGCTAAATTATTTCTATCTTAATTAAAAAAAACTTATAATCTAATTATGTTATTGATATATATTTTATCTGTTTATCTTGTAAAAATTCAATGAAAATAAAAATATTTATTTTTTTGTATTGTAAAATTTAATTCATATTAACTAAAATTAAATTAAAAAGTTATGATTAAAATAAAATTAACATTTCAGTGTCAGACTTGGAATTTTTATTTATATATATATAATATATATATTTATATGAAGCAAATAAAAAAAATATATGTGATAATATAAATATATAGTTTAATACCTGTTAACACACAACCGACGAGAAGGAAAAGGAAGCCAAAGATGGGCAATACCAGTTGACAGTTGGCGGCCACTACAAAACCCGCCACAAGGAGACCACCTTCTATCTTTTCAACGCGTAGACGAGCCAAAGGTGCTGGACAACAGGCTCTGACACCACCGCCGCTGCTACCCCTGAAACAGCCAATATCTTGTAAAGAAGGGTTTCGCTTCAAGTACAACGCTGTCAAGAGGGATAACGTCGTTCGCAGATATATCTGATGACCCTTTATAATATTTCATTTCAAAGACAGCCCTCGCTCTAATATTCTTAAAGTACGCAAAAATATAAAGAAACAAGTTTTTTTTTTAAGATTACGATCTTCCTTTTATAATAAAACGTTTTATCATCAAGCAAACGATATATAAATATTTCAAAGATCTTACATTGACGATTTAATAGATTACTTCTTGATATAAATATTACTCAGGGTCAAAACTTTAACAATTGATATTATAACATTTCAATATCTCAATACTGACTTTTTGAATGACTTTTCAATTATAATGAAAAATTACAAAATATGATTTATTTATAATATACAAGTGAATTCATAATAAATTGATATGCGAAATGTGAACGATTTTGTGTTTTAATAATAATATGTGAACGTGTATTTTGTGTTTTAATATTATGTTTAAAATTTTATTTCACAATAAATAAAAATCATGACGTGTTATAGCTTTTTACATATATGATTTTTGCAAATTAGTCTTCTAGTAAATATACTTCTCAAATGAGTGCACTAAAGAAGACTTTACTTTGGCAATGAATAGTTTAAGTATTATTTCGGGATATACATATTATATAAAGGAGCCATAAACTGTGTCGCGTATAATATAATATTCAATGAAATTACCGGTTGCAATCAAGTTTATGGCTAAAATTTATGAACATATTAATTATTCATATTTAGAATATTAAAACACTTCTAGCATGCAGTTAAATATCATTAAGATTGTAATTTTTAAATATTCTCATACGCGATACATAAAAAGATAATTATCCATTTTCGTTAATTACAAAAAATTGTAGAATTGATTTCAATCTAGCTTCCGATGAGTCGAAATATTTGACTAATTTACATACGTCTATACTGATATTAGGTGGTTGAACTTGATTACGGTGGTCAGGTTGTTTCTTGAATTTCATGGTCTAACGAGAGAAACGTGTATATATATATATATATATATATATATATATATATATATATATATATATATATATATATATATATATATATACATACACACACATATATATAAATAAATATATATATATATATATATATATATATATATATATATATATATATAAAACGCGTTTCTTAAAAAATTCAATTTATCGATTTGAGCGATGAAAATCGATTTAATATACATTCCGTTGACTTTCTCTTAAAATTGAATTACCATTATCAATATTTTATAGTATAATAAAAATATAAAATTATTATTATACATGATATTTAAAAAAAAATGTACTTATTATTCAAAAAGAAGATATCTGGTAATAACCGTATTTTGAATTACAAAATACTTGAAATTGAAAACTTAAATCTAAACAAAAAATAATCATTTAAAAAAATATAATTTTTTTATTATATTTAATGTTTTACAACACATAATTTTTCTATTGTTTGTATACGGATGATTATCCTAGAAAAAAACATATGAAATTCTGAAAAATGAGCGGCATACAAAATAAACAAAGGTTAATTCTCTATCTAATGTCATTACATACAAAAAAGAAAAATTTATACAAGAAAACTATTTTATTTTTAAATGAATTCTAAGCCATATAACATATCATTTCACTATACAAATTATATATGGTGAAATCGATACGAGAGTTGAACCGGGAAGATAACGAACCGCCCTATAACGTTGCCGCCCCTCGTAATCGTCATTTTGAACGATTGCCCGGTAACGGCCCTGTTCGTGCTTAGCACGTGCCAAACCGCAAATCGCAGTGTCATTTGAAATAGATACACGATGAACCAGTTAAGAATACAATTTTAGATACACGCTACATTTGTCATTAACATTATTATTATTATTATTATTGTTATCGTAAACGATATGATGTGGGTGCAGAGACCAGTTGCTTTTCCTTTGTCTGATGTTTGGCTAGAGGGCACCGACCGCAAACACTAAAAAAGACATGTGCGACCAATGACGAATATTCGATACCGAATACAGTGGAAGAATGTCTATAATTGTTTTTTTTCTGTCTATTGCTTACATTACTACTTTGTTAGAGAAAAAAAAACAAGAATGCAGGAACGATTCTACGAAAATTCGTATCGAATGCACGCCGTCATAAGTTGAGCCCGAATTAGCTTTTACGATTTAAAATATCTAAAACGAAAAAAATATAGTAGTTCTAAAATTATAATTATTATTATCTGCCACGATTAGAAATCATTGGAATAATCGAGTTAATATATAATTTATACGATTTAAATGCGACCTTGATTTTAACAACTATTTCAATAAATTTACTATTAAATCCCAACATATATATAAAAATAATAGTTTTTCGGTTAATACACTCGATTACCTGTTTTATATATTTTTTATTATATCGTATGTTTTTTAATAAAATGATGAAATTAATTCCAAATACAGGTTGCCAAATCACATTAAATTGATTATGATAATGTAACTTCAAAGTAACATAAGAATTTCAAAAATTAACTATGTAAATTTTAAAATAAAAATATGTTTACATATTCATAAAATCGAGTATTGATAGAAGTTACAATTATGGTTTATTTTGTGAAAAAGTGATTAGAGAATAACTGTTATCATATTTAAAAAATAAACAACTACGTTATGTAAAATAAATACGCATTTATAAACACATATTGTACAAAAAGAAAAACAAAAACGAATATAAAGATAATTTATCGCAAAACGGTTAAATCTTTAATGTAAATATTTTTTTTCGACGTATTTTGATAAACCGGGTCACACTTTGGTTAGATTACGGAATAATTTTGCTACAATATAAATTTGAAATCGTATAAAATTTTGTGTAATATTTGAAAGTTACGAAGCTATAATTCCCACGTTATATAAAATCAGTGAGAATATATAAAACGCATATTATATGATCATTAAAAAAATGAATGCCTAAAATGAGTTTTATTTTGCTAATATAAATTTATTTGATAATTATGATAGTTGATTTTACTAGTCTAGACGTTTTCGTTGCAGACTTTCTTTTTGAGAATAAATGAAAGACATCATTGTTTTACTTTTTTTGTACATTGAGATTTATGCAATAAAAATCTTAAAAGAAAAAGAATTTCGTTATATAAACTATACGTTATTTAAAATTGTTCCCATATTTTTCTACCAAAATTATAAATAGGTAAAATAATGAAACATTTTTTCTTCCCTGAACGTAGGAGTTTTACGTCTTGCCAATTGTAAAAATTGGTTCGGAAAAATACGTAAAAACCATCCAAAATAAACAAAAATATACTTTTTTAACTTTACATATATATTATAAAAGTGTTTTAATTTTGATTAAATTTATAGGTATCTAATTCTACGAATTATAATATAATATATCAAAAATTTCAAATTAATAGCAATAGAAATTAAGTTATTTTTCGGTTAGATCGTAAATAAAGATAAATAAATTTTCATATTTTTTAAGTACATAATAAAGCGATCATAGAATCGATTTATTAAAATAATTATATACCGGTTTTGAACATCGGGAACAGCAGCGTCTACCGGAATTACAGGCACATCGCGCTTTTCTTCCGAAGATTTTTCTTGGCGTTGTTGTTGCGCTTCTTGCTGATTCTTCTCTTTACCAAACAGAAACAGGACCATATTACGAGCTTTCTGAACGATTCTTTTGATATTCATTTGAGCTCGTTGCGCTACGACTACGAAAATTTAAATATGCATGAGTCTCCAGCTCGATGCCCGCATTTTAGAAAAACGTTGGCACATCACGACACAATGGGTCAATTCAAGTGCAACTGGTTCATACAATCATGCCAAAGTCATCCGGTTCTAATCGCTTTCTTCTTTTCACTCCAGTACGAGAACAACAATGTCGAGCATTGTGGCAAAATGTATTTTCCTCTCTGACAAAAATGGAATTACACACGCGTTATTAACAACAAAGTTAGATTTTCGTACAAATAAAAGATTGCCCCAGATATATATACAATACGAATTTCTAGATAATTCTCAACGTTCTCAGATTTAAATGTTTTAGTGTATAGAGGATTAGTATCACCGTTAAAAATTGAAACTTGTCCAATTGGTCCAAAGTTCAACTTTCAATCTTCAATAAAAAAATAATATTATTTTTAATAAAAAAAATTAATATTATGAATCATTTTTATAGACATTTTAGCTACAATAAATGACAACACACTAAAATTATACAAATTGCTATATATAATTTATATAATAGTTTATATCAAATTTATAAATGCAAAATACTTTATATATTTAAAAAAATGCTAGAATAATATCGACTTGGGCAATTTTAGATTTGACGACATACAAACTTTGCATATAAAAAGTACTTTAAAAAAACTACATTTTGAAAAAAAAATTCTTTCAGAGAAGAGCTTTCCGATATTAAGATTTAGACGCATAACTTAACAATGTTACGTAAAAATGGCAATCAATCAACGTCAAAACTGAACCTTGATGAATTTTTTAACTTCATTAACAGACCGATAAGAAAAATTATATGTAAAAAGATATCTTATTCTTTACCAATTTACACAGCTATTATCGAAATAAAAAGGAAATCGAAACTCTAATTTAATGTATTATATAATGGTGAATAGAAGATTTTTAATTAACTAATATTTTCATAGTTGTTATGTATTTAAATTATTAAAAATAAATTTTGATATTGAAAGATCACACTTTTAAAATTTTTACTATGTAGTGATATTTCACTATATATATATATATATATATATATATATATATATATATATATATATATATATATATATATATATTTAATAGTATTGCAACTATAAAGAACTGCCTTTGCAAATTGCATGTTTTCAATATAAATAAAAGTAAAAAAACGCATTTTAAATCAAAGAAATATTTTATAAATATATCACAATAAAAACCAATTATTATTAATATTAAAGTCAAAAATGAGAAAGTATTAGTAAAAATCTTCGATATATAGAGTTTTATAAACAATTTATATTTCTTGGATTAGTACTCAAATATTTCGGTCATTATCATTTAATTTTAAAATAGGCACAGTTAAACCGCCCAAAATTAATTTTGAATAAATAGTTCCGACAGGAAATTTTGAAAATAATTAAAACTTTTGAAAAAGATTACTAACAAATTTTCATAAAAATATCGGCTTTTTATAAATAGCGTATTAACTGAAAAAAAAATGTATTAAACAACACGTTGATGGATTACTATTGAAAAAAATGTTTGAATTTTATTGAAAAATAAAAAATGGGCCAAGGTAAATATTTTTTTTTTGGTTAACGCTAAATGCATATCTAAAAATATTCAAATATATTGCTCTTGACCAATATAAATTAGTGAAAACAATATGAGAAGCTGCTTATATTTTATCGATTTCAAAATCAATTTAATGAATGATTAGACATAAAAATAAATTAATAAATTCAATACGAGATTATTATAAAATCAAATTATTTTCTATTATATAATATTAACAATAGTTATTATTTACATTATTTTATAAATAAATATAACACGTACGTTTAATACAGTTTTAAATTATATACTACTTATATTGAGAATCTTTGCATTATGACAAATAAAAAAAGCCAGTTATATTTTTATGGTATGTAAAATCTTTAAAAATCTCCTAGTAACGAAATATTTTCTGAAAAAATAAATCCGATGACATACGAATTTATGTATGTATATATATATATATATATATATATATATATATATATATATATATATATATATATATATATATATATAATCACTGTCCAAGAATTTCAAGTGAAATATATTGGAACGAAGTATCAAATTATAAATATATATGATACATGTGCAAATTCACACATACTTGACATATTATTAAAAATATTTGTATATATAGTTTTACTTTAATATTTTACGAAAAAATATGTGTTCTAAAAATTCTGTGAATTCATATATTTTTAATTGTAAACAAGTCCTAATACAAAAGTTAAGAAATAATCTAGTATTTTCGCTTTTATCAATCTGCATACAAACAATTTATGTATTGACTTTTTAACGGAAAGTAAAACAAAACTTAAAAAATATTATATGAAAAATTAAACATCCACCGTTCTACGAATATAAGATTATTTTCATTTCTAGAATTTCTAATATTTCAAGTGAAAAGAAGTATATTTTTATTAAATATAAAAATAATAAATATATTTCAGTAATTTTGAAATATTACAGATATGTTTAATATTTATATTTTTAATTATAATAACAAAAGAAAACAATTTATCGTTAAGAAAATAATCAAAATCTAATTAAATTAAAAATAATGTTATTTATATATGTATTAACTATTAATAAAACAATTTATTCGATCCGATAAAATCAGTTTTAGTAATTTACTTAATAGACTAAAAAAAATACAGTTTATGGTTAAACGGTCAATTCTATTGGAGAACACTGAACTTGATGGTTACGTTTGACTGACGACCGGTTCTCTAATGATGCATCCACGTGCATTTATTTTAGATCATATTCTCACATGTTATAAAAAAGAAAACGATAAACCCATCTAAAAAATAAAATTTAAGCTCTGAATAAAAAATAATAACCAGAATATAATAAACATTAAGTATTTATTTTATTACATTAATATTTTACTTTTTTTTTTCACACAGAAAAATAAACGCATTTTCTGGCATATATTCCGTTTGGTATTTCGCAGTATTATTTTAATACAAAGTTTGTTATTACCGTAAATAGCTTCATTTTATGTAAGAACACACTCGCAACGTGATTTACATAGGCAACAATATGAGATTACTACAAAGCGTTGACAACTTGTATGAAACGGTAACGTCTCGAGAAAAGAAAACAATGAAAATCGTCGACATCAAAGTTGATTTTTGCTCGTAGACTGGCACATATCAAACAAAACATGATACAGATAGACGTATGTAAAGAGCGTGGAAAATGGGTAAAAATATAAATAAAGGAAACAATAATATACATTTCATTTAGAAATTATCAATATTGCCTGAATTTTACTTTTCCCATCATTCCATTATTAATTGTTATATGCCGTTATAAAAATATTAAATTATAAATGGCCGTTGATTTTGATAAAAATAATGTTATAAAAAGTAAGATATAGAAATATTGAATTTTCCTATTTATAACCTACGTAATATAACTTTGTAATATAAAAATCGCCAAATTTTCTTTGAGACACGCAATATGTATTTATTAAATTGCGTGATTGTATTGTAAACATTGAAAATATTTGTACACTATATGAAAATAATATAATAGTTAACAAATATAAATCTTTAAGCCATCATTAATACTTGTATAATATTATAAAAATATACTATTTTTTCCTATACTTAATAAACATAAGTTTTTGCTTTTATACGGTTTTAATTTATTTTTTATAAATAATATTAATTCTTCGATTAACAATGAGTTTATACAATTGTAAAATAATCTGAATAATTTCATAATATCGATTCCATTAAACTACATAGAATAAAATATTATCATTTTAATTTATACGGAATTCACAGTATGAAGAACACATGCTCTACTAATTCACCCTTCGCAACCAATTATTTCAACTATTATCCACCCCATTTAAGCGCATAAAAATTTCTGACCACACACTATAATTATACTATATAAATCGTTATTTAGAAGTAACACATATATTTATATAACGTAAATTCTATGTGATAAAAAAGTTACAAATAAAATATTTATATACGGACTACACAATTTTGAATTAATTTAAGAAATCAGTTATTACATACTTACTATATATATACGAATTTGAATATATTTTAATTATATTTTACGTCTAAATTTAACTGAAAAATGTTATATAAATATCAAACCGTATATTTTCTTAACGTAAATATTCCTTGTTTATTGACTACTATAACTCGACTACTTCGTTGACTAACAGAATGAAAAATAAATGTTACTTTAAACTTTTATATACATACAAACATTTTGTATACGCATTAAAAATAATGCATATATAATTTAAATTTACTACGTATATATATATTCAATCCAGCATTATAAATATTAAAAGAAAGAATGAAAAACAATAATATAAAATATTTCAATGTCAAATACTTTACTTTAAAAGATTAAAAGTATTTAAAAAATGTAAACGATTATTATTCGACCGCGGTGTTCAATTTATTTTGAATACATTTAATGTATTACAAAACTACGTAATATTATACGATACAACCACTATTTTAATCGTGTAATACAAAATCGCGTGATGTAAAAGTATTTAAAAGTCACTTAACCATACACAAAGACAACTGTACGTTCTGATATTAATCAGTTTCGGCGAAAATTTAAATAACAGATATGAATATACAAAAGCAATATATATATATATATATATATATATATATATAATATAGAATACTTTTGGAACTAGAAAGTCAAATACGCACGATATTTATTTATTTTCGCAAAAAAGTACGTTGTAATACCGTGAAATAAATTTATTAATATGATAATTAACGAATTAATTATTTTAGGTTTTTTTAATGTACTGTTGTAGCAGATTGAAAACGATAAAAATAACGAAAATTCGATGTATAAATAAATTGTATACGTAGATATATCGAGTGTGTTTTATTGCGTATAAGTGATATTTCTTGGCCGCAAACCAGATGGAACAGCTTTCGTGAAACTTTATCGTAATCTTTCTCTACGTTTTTCATTACGGGTTTATTTGTCTAACAAGATGTTAGTTACAAGCAGCACTCTGCACTTCAACTAAAAATCGATTCGGTTCAAGAGCAATTGCGTTAAACAACTTAACACTAGAAAAACTAAATAAAATTTACGCTTCGAAAGAAAATACGTCATGAAATAATGTTTCTTTTTTTTAATGTATCAAAATCAATAAATTTGTAATTATATAAAATATTCATGATGCTAATCTCGACTTTTTTGTATATATTTTTTTTCAATTTATATGTATGAATTCGAAAATAATTCAATTGTCAAACAATATGTATACAATACGTTTATAATATCCAAAAAAAAAATAAAGTTTAAATAATTAAGAGGAAAAATAAAATAAGGTACTACTTGAATATATATATATATATATATATATTTGTGTGTGTGTGTGTGTGTAAATATTTGACAATATCAATATTTATAAGAAAAAATATATATTTAGTAACGAAACATATTCAAAACGATAAAGACAATTTTGAATATGTTTTTAAAATATATTTATTTTATCAAATTGTGTTTAATCTAAGTATTTATATATTAAAAATTTTGTCTTATCTTGTAACCAGCAGTCAAAATGACACTGAATTCAATTGATAGCAAGTAAAGTAGTTAACCATGACATTAAAAATAAAGATAATTCCATACAAAATTTCAAAACAAATAATTTTTCCGACAACAAAAATGTTAACATTGCAAATATATATATATATATATATATATATATATATATATATATATATATATATATATGTTAAATGTACTTTCTTCTTATATCAAATATTAAAATAGTAATTGAAACATTCATCTTAAAAAGATTTACTACTACGACATGAGTTTACTTTCACTTTCCAATAACTAAACATAACATAAAATCTGTTGAACGTATATGTGAATTATCTTACGATACAAAAAGTTCTATAAGATTTTTCCTTATAAAATTCAGTATTTAAATCTAATATTTTTTGCTTCTTTCATACTTCGAATATAAAATATAGTAGTACAATATTCAGAAAAAAAATCAAGATTCGAATTGAGTCACTCCAAAGCGTTAACAATAAATCTGCTGTGAACGTAGCCTGAATCGAATGCGAAAAATGAAAATTAATCAATTAATTTCGTGCAAAATACCGTATACACGATTATTATTCCAAGTAATGAGAGTGAATGACGTCACAATGCGGTAAGTCGTCGCGTAATGGATTTCGTACCCTAACGTACCAAAGGGAGACGTCGCTGAATTTCCAAGCCCATCGGTCCCAGACCACATTTTAATGGGAAGAGTTGTGAAAATTGGTCAAATTATGTCTGTGTGTACAAAATGACGCATACAACGATTCGAACTCGACGGTAAATTTGTGCAAAATTCAATAATATTCACGATGAAATCGTTTTCAATATGTATATACATATTTAGGAAACGATAAATTAATATTTAATATGTTTTTCGAAAAATTCTAACTTGATTCATAATAAAATTATTAAAAATATTCTTAATTCAAAATAACATATAATTTACTATCATAGTTTAATTGGATAATAGTTAAATACAGAGAATATTATATTTTCGTTAAATGTGTATTTTTTATTTACAGACAAATATTGTAATATTTTATTTTTGTATATAATTATTCTAAATTCTTGTTTAAAAACTTGATGTTAACGTTGAAAAGCAGAAAAGAAAATGCTGTCGTTTTGATCCAATTAGTGGAAATTTGTTCCGATAAAAATTTATATCTATAATATCAAAAGCTTTACCAAAAATAATAGGTCTTTCATAATTTTTAATAAAAAAAAAATCTATAACACATAATTTAGACAAATCGAGATTATTATAATATATAAATTAAGCAATCAATTATATATACTTTTTCGATTTTGTTAAAACCAGTTTAGATAAAACAATAAATTGCATTTTAATTTTAATGGGTTTATTTAACTCATATATTATTAAAAAAAAACAGTCGCAAGATTCTCACGCAACAAAGTAAAATTAGACACACATACAAACATATATATATATATATATATATATATATATATATATATATATATATATATAATTAAATAAGCGAGGCATTGAACTTGAACGTGTGGTTTGCGTGTTCAACCACGTGGTGAAATCGACTGCGGACAGCGGAGAAAGGTTTGTTAAGTATTTGATTGGGAAATAAAAGTGAATTTTCACTTTTTTTCCTATTCTTTCTTCACATTTTAAGTTATTTATATTGATAAAATAAAATAAAGCTTTGTTTCTTAGTTTTTAACGATTTACACGTGTCCATAAAATATTTATACAGCCCTGGTACGGAGGATCGCGTCGAAACCGCGGTTTCACGGCTAAGCCGATATTGACCTCTAAAAACATATATAAAATATATATATATATATATATACATAGCAAAGAGCACCGAAAAATACCGCAATGCCGAATTTGCTACCTTACAAATTATTTATAACCAAAAACAAAAAACGTAAATATATAGTATATGATTTGCATCAAAGCTAAATCTATGATAGTTTAGATAGCGTCATATTTGCTGTTGCATGTTTGAATGTGTTATATTATTATTCACAGTATAGTAAGTATTTCCGGTGCCAATTATATATAATCTTATATAATAATTCTTAATCATTCAGTATTATAAATACAATAATGTATTGAATCGATCGATTATTGATGTGAAGTAACATCGAGCAACTGGTAAGCATACCCAATGTAATCAATAACAACAGGTGTTTTATTATAGAAATTCGCTAATGTTGCAAACTAAATATCGACAAGTTTATATATAAAATAGAAAATATAGAAAACAGATTACATAAAATGTCATTTTATTACAGCTATTAAATAAATTGTATGTACCATAAGTTTTTTTTTACAAACATTAATAATCAATTTAACTCATAAATATATTAAAATTCTAGTATTCATTCATATACTATATTATGAAAATCAAAATTGTTAAAGACCGCAATATATTATATTTAATTTTTATAAATATAACAATCCTTCAAAAAATATTAGAAATAAAAAAAATATATATTTAAAAAGTCTTGGTATGGGTTATTCTGAAAAAAAAACGAAATGTTTTTTTTCGATTTAGTAATTTTATCATTGCAATTCTCTTCGGTTACTGATATTAAATGATATTAGTGGAAAAATATATATAAAAATGCGCGAAAAATTATATTTCTCTACACGTATTGTACAAACAGAATGTACACAATTACAGTTATTGTCTCTGCGGATAATTACAAGTTTCGCTAATAGTAAGCACGCCAATTGCGGAAGAACTGAATGCTGTGTTAACACAAAAGGAAGTAGTTATTTATGAGTGTATATCTTGTTTCATTGCAAATACACTATATATAAACTATAATATATAAACTATATTGTAGAATGTATAAAATATGATTAATAATAAATAAGATTATGACTAGGTAAACTTATAGTAGGAATATTTTTTCTGTTTTATTAATAAACAAAAAAATAAAAGCAAATACATATTTATATCATAAAACTCACCAAAGACATATAACATTATTGAATATAGTACTATCAGATGTTTATCAATATTTTATAAATATATTTTTCCTTCAAGGACAAAGAAAACCGAGAAATTATTGCTAGGCTCACGTTCAATATTGGATTCTCCAAAATATAATTATACGAAGTCTATGGTATATAGAATATAAAAAGAATTACAAGAAGTAAATATACAACTCGAAAAGTGATTATTGTTTATGATGTTTTATTTAATAAATATTCGATGATCGGTCAACGACCGTTCTAAAAAAGATAACTATATTACTAAAATAATTTTAATATAAAAACAATAAAAATTATTACACGTAAAATAATTTATTTAAAAAATATATTAAATGTTCAATTACGAAAATTTAAAATGTGATAAAGTTTTAAAACTTAAATTAAAGGACTTTCATATATTTATATAAAGCATATTTTCGATTTGTTAATACTTAAATTATTTTACGGAAACACAACGATTGTTTTATAAAAAAAAAACATAATGTGGACAAATTTCTTGTCAATTTTATTTGAAAATCCAATTTCTCTTTTAGGTAGACATATATATCATATGTATATATATATATATATATATATATATATATATATATATATATATATATATATATATATATAACGATTTCTATTTGAAAAAAAAACATGGAATATTGTACAATTGCAAAAAAATAACTTTATATGGATAAAAAACATTTCATAAATAAAATTATAGGATTTAAAATGAAATTATATAGATAAATTTATGTGTCAAATAATATTATTGATATAAATCGCGACGATATTTACGAAATTGCATATCGTTGAAATATTTTGCAAATCAAATATTATTGAATCTCGATAGTTGGACTTATAGAGAAAGAAAGGCTGCAAATCGCAACAAGAGAAAGTACAGTTATTTCTGGTTCAATATAGCGTGTCATCGAGTTAACTGTTTTAAAACATCGTTTAACCGAGACAGAAGAAAATTCTTTTTTTTTGCGTAAACCGATTCATTTGATTACAAAAGATAAACGCAATTGAATAGAAAACAATAGTCATTTCAATAATAATATTTAAGACAGTTTTCTCGACTTTTCCAAATTTGTTAATAATATATATAAGAGTAGGGTATGTGAATAAAAGAAAAAGTTATAGAAAAGAAAATAAGGTCACACTTCCACAAGAACAAAAAGTATTGTATGAAAGTTTTATATGTACATACATGCATAAAGTCAACTTTAAGTGCGCTCTTCAGAGAAACGAGAGTTACAAAGCTGAACGTTTCGCATGGACGAATGAAAAGATTTTCTCCTTCCCGTTTTTTTCTTCATTCCTCCCCGATGAAAAAAAAATAAGTATAGTGATAGAGAGGAAAATGGGGAGAGAAGAAAATATAACGAAGGAAGTAAGCAGTCTCCTTTGATGTTGAGTTTTTCCACGTTTTCCGAGAATCTTTAGTGCACTCCGAAAAACCTCTTGAAACGTGAACTCCAAATGGGATTTTGGCAGATTCTCAAACGGCATTTTTACTTGGCAAAAAAATAATGAGCGAAATAATTAAAATGTCCGTTTTTCTTTAATTAATTCGTATTTCTATAAATGATTTGAATAGTAGTTATATAAAACAACAAATTTAAAAAAATAAATCTTATTGTTTTATACAGTGAGAATTATAATTATTATATATTTTTTTATTTTTGTCATAATAGGTATTTGTCATAATAATGTTATTTTTTTGTTAAGTTTATTCAATATATGTCGTAATATAAACTGAATTGTAATATATAACAATAATATAAATGAGTGAAAATAGACAAAATTAACACACGCGCATATATATATATATATATATATATATATATATATATATATATATATATATATATATATATATATATATAAAGCAATAAGAAAAAGTATACTCAAGTGCACATGGCATCATGTCAATGCCCTTCAACAGCAGCTCGCTTGTCCGGTTATCCGTTATTTTGCAAAAAAGGTATAGCGACGTAAAATAATAAAAAAAATGATGCAAAATTAGAAAAAGGAATACTGCAAGAAGATAGATAGATAAAAATGATATTTTTAAACTAGTCATATTCGATCATATTGTATTTTTTTTTTCGAAAAAAAAAATTGAGAACATGTCGTTGCAGCTGCATAACAGTTAAATTGCGGTAAAGTTAACCCCTTCGTACTCGTTGGCCGACTTTCGAAACACAAACTGCGCTCTTTGCATCGTTCAAAAACGACACACATAATATTATTTTTCAGAGTTAAATATGTATTTGCGAGATATCGGCACAATCTATAATACCGTAAATATTAGCAATTGGCTGTTCGACTTCTTAAGAACATCAAAAGAACCGTACAAATATAAATTGGTATACAGCTAAAACGAACCGTTCAAATCTATAAATATTACGTGATTTTTACACACATGGAATGTTCGATGAAATTTATTTTATTAAAATATATATTGAATAAAATATTCGCTTTTTATATTACTAATTCTTTGTCAACAATCGCGTAAGGAAAAATTCGAAATTAAAGTCTTAATTTTCATGACATAACAAAAACTTAAAGGCTGAAAATATAGAATACGGGAATATATATAAAATACGGGAAGCAATTATAAAGTTTATCAGCTTCTTTAAATATGGATAAAATATGATATTTATCTTACTTTTTGACATAAATTACATATTTATGAGAATTTAATTTTGTCGTCATAAAATATGGACTTTAGATTAAGAACTCATATTCTAGAGTTGTGAACATGAATCTCAATTCAAAATTTGGACAATAATAAAATTATCTAACACAAAATAAAAACACATTAAGTAATAATAATGGGGTTAAAATAAATTATTAATATATATATATATATATATATATATATATATATATATATATATATATATATATATATATATATATAATGTTTGGATGGGTTGAGCAAATAAACTATTTTAATTTAGTTTATATTACGTCTGAAAAAGAATATCTAGACAAACTTAAACATAATTTCAAGATAAATATTATATAACACACGAGTATATAAAAAAATTTTAACTTATTGAAAATAAAATATAATTATTATGAATTTATTTTTATCGTTTATGGGATTTAAACATGAAAAATAAAATATTTTTAAAGACTATTGAAATTAAATTAATAAGTAAGTAATTTGATAAATCAAAAATATATTTTATAATGTAAAAAATAAAAGATGTTAATATATTAAACAATTATGTTTTAATTAAAAAATAACTAATTCTGAAAAAAAAATCGCATTAAATATATTTGTATTTAAACATCATACATTTTTATAATGTAACTTGTTAAATTTGCTATAGTTTCATATGTTTCCGGTATATTTTAATAATTTGATAAAATATCAAACCTAAAATCAAAAAAAAAAACTGCAATCTCAATAATTAAACCTAAATGTGACCATGAAACGTTTTTTTATAACAGAATTCACAAATATTACAAAACAGTCATCGCAAAATATTAATTGTACGCTTTTCAGTATACATATTTAATATCTTAAATATTCGTCAATACATATCACAAACATACAAGTGGAGGTAAAACAAAAAAAAAATACTATTGCGTTCACGATAACCAACAACCGACTGGTTGAATAGTGTAGAAACGAAGTATAATCGACGTGTAGATATAACTTATATATATATATATATATATATATATATATATATATATATATATATATATATATATATATATATATATATATATATATATATATGTGTGTGTGTGTGTGTGTGTGTGTGTGTGTGTGTGTGTGTGTGTGTGTGTGTGTGTGTGTGTGTGTAAGTATATGTAAGAAAAAAATAGGGAAAAATAGTATGGGGAGATTCGTAGGAAGTTGCGATTGTATCAAACGAGCCATATACGTGACTGAAATTTACGTGCCGTTTTGCCACCGTAGGGATTCGGTCACGGAACGTGAATATATCTCTCGGTCGAACGAATTTATAAACTCGTAAGGTCGAAAAATAATAAAGGCACACGTAATGTGTAAGTTTCGACATAAGACGCGATTCGAAAACGGCGTTGTTTTTATTATTATTTTATTTATATTTTTTTTTTTTGGTGACAAATATGGTATTGTATATCGATAAAGATTTTATCATAAATAGTATATAAAATTTTGTTGTGCGTCACTATTGAACACAGCAAGATTGATAAATAGAATGTAAAATTTATTAATGGTTCATAACCCGTGCGATATAGCAAATCGGTCAATTATTTTTTTTTTATTTAATAAAATTGCATAAAACGATTCACTACATAATATAAAATATTAGTAATAATTACAACTAACTACTATAAATTATAGTAAAATAATTTTACAAATTATTAAAAATTACTTATAGAACCGATGATTTTTATACGTCCGATATATATAAGAAATACAAAATGACTTTATAAGAAATATAGGACTGGGAATTAGTTTCAATATAAATTTTCAACAATTAAAATAAAGAAATATCACTAACATGCTTTGCATATCTTATTTTTAAATATATTGTATATATATATAACTGAACTATAAATAAATTTAATAACTACGGAAAAACTTAAAAATCTTATGATGGTGCATAACATTTAGCATAAATTCGATTGGAATGCAGAAAATAATGAATATGTGATCACGGTACAATTTTATAAAAAAATAGCATACGTTCAAACATTGGACGATCGATTGTCGTGCACGTACATTAGATTTACATAAATTTAAATTAATTACGAATTACACAGTGTGAATATATAATTAAAAAAAATATCTTGAGCTATTCAATTGCAATGATCATTTTTTTAATCTTATCACAAAAATGTTTTATTTTTCTCAAAGTACTACATGGAAACTTTATTTTTTTCTCAGTTTTAAGTATGTCAAGAATAAATTAATTTTGATGAATTTAAAATGATTATTCTTATTTTAAATAAATAATTTAAATAGTAAAAAATACATGTTTACTTAAAGCATAAATTATTATTATAGTATTATATTATATAAATATATTCAGAATATGTTTAATATATCTTTTCATCTCACATTTTCCAATTACCGGAAGGCATACAGGTTAAAGACCTCAATGTTAATTCGATGACATTTAAAAAGATATTTAATACACATACATATACGTGCGTGTATACACGAAAGCATTATAATAAATGTATATAATTATGTGATGAAAATACTGAAATAAAATATTATATCGCTATATTATCATCGAGTAGATAAGTTAAATGAAGAAATTAACTGAAAATAAGAATTTATATATAGTTAATTACTTAAAAATGCCAACAAAAATATTTCGGTATATATTTACGATGGTCTTAAAATGAACAACTGTATTCTTATTATAAAGAAAATCTATAGTTTAATCCCAGATAACTAAAATTGACGCTAACTTAAGGAAAAAAAATAGACATTTAGAGACATTAATAAAATTTTGTTGTTATTTTATGTAATTAATCGAATAAATTAATAACTATAAATTCAAATTCTTTTAATTCTTGAAAATATAAACAATATATTAATTATTTTAATAGAATATAAAATAAATATTTTAAAAAAGATTAATGTTTAACTAATTTTAGAATTAAAGTGGAGGAAATATAGAATCGTTTACGACTTATTTTCATCGCTATTTAAAAAGTCAACTACAAAAATAAATAAATTTACCACTCCAAATATATTTTATTACAAAAATTGAAATATACCACACATCATAAAGAGTGCAAAAAAAAAACAATATATAAATTCTATCGGTGAATTTATCGACGAAAAAAAAGTTGTTTTAGAAAGATGTCAAAGTGTGTGAAACTTTAAAAATCTAAGAAATCCTATTCAGAAAATACAAACAACCTTCAACCGCTACTAGGTAGTAACCAATTTTATCATGATGTAATAATATATTTTGTGTTGTCTCTCATTTCTATATATATATTATAATATATGTATAATGATATATGCATACATATCAATTGACACCTTCATATTTTCATTTTCAGTTTAACTAATAAGCACAATTTAGCAACATTTTCATGGATGACGTGATGATATTGAAACAAATAAAATCCACGTTATTTATTGGTTTTCACTTTAAACTCGAATAATGTTTTATTTAATATGTATACAAAAACATATTGGATAGATAATGCTTATCGATTAAATATTTAACCGCAAATATTGTAGATAAATATATAAAATATATATAGTACGTATATACATCAAAACAAATATTATAATAAATAAATAAATAATAATAATGAAATAAAAATATACCCGAAGAATTATTTCTGATGACTCGTTTGATGTCAAATAAAAATAATAATTTTAATTCAACTAGTGCGAAATGAATTAATTAGACATTTCAAAAAATATTAAAATCTTTTTTTATTAAATATAATAATATATTTTCATAAAATATTCTATAAAAATGTCTACATAGTTCGAGTTAAAAAGAAGATTTAATTAGATATGTGGGACGCCTCATCGGTTTTGATACCTGCAAGGTGCAGCTTTGTCCACGAAAAAATGTAAGAATGTTTTTTTTTCTCATGCCATATATATATATATATATATATATATATATATATATATATATATATATATATATATATATATATATAATAGTAGACGAATATTATTAGATTGCCTTCTTCATGATGACAAGAATGGAATAAAAAAAAAGTACAAGACGATGCCAATGAACTGTTGTTATAACAATATATATATTTATGGACAACGGTAAATAAATTTCTACAGAATATTCTATAACTAAAATTATTTTAATCATTTTAAATATCTTAATATAATATTTCCAATATAGGTCCAGTTTGTGCATTAACAACAAACAATATATAATTTATAATATATAATGCGAAGAAAATCAAAAAAATAATCACGTTTCATTTCATTATTTGGTATATATGAAATGTTTATTCAAAAACATTACCGCTTACGTCAATTTTTATTTAAAATTGACACATCAAATGATAGTTAATAAATTAATATATATAAAAGATAAAAAATTCGAATATTAAATAAAAAATATATTTTGGTTTTTCAAATAATAGTTTAACATGTTCTAATTCGTTTGTTTCATTCTACTAAGAAACTAAACGATATCGTATACGAAAAAAAAAATTAAAAACGATACTCTAAGGCAGTTTGTCGGAATGTCTGAACGATAATCTTTAAAAATGCATCGCGCACGTTTACTGAACAAAAATATATTTATTATAACATAGTCAAGTCAGACGACAAATAAACCGAACAATAAGAAAAGTAGAATGCGTTTCGTTAAAACAGAGAAAGCTCTACTCCGCTTATATGGTACATATATACACTAAATAAAAACTTATAATAATAAAATAACGAATGAAATAAATAGTGAAGGGGGGGGAGGTGTTAACGATACAATTGCGCCGTGACGTCACGGGCAACGTTCCACTACACGCAGTTTACACGTGCACTTCACAAAACACACCCATAAACGAGTGAATAACAAGGTGGACGACGAGCGCGCGCGCGCCGACACCGAACGACAAACGACCCGCAACAAAGCACGAGTCGCGCTCGACTGCCGCGGGATGCTGTTCGGACGAGACGAAGGCGGCCAAGGGGCGGAAGGGGAAAGACGGGAGGTCGACGCATGCGCGATTTGACGCCGGCTGCCCCCTCCACCGCTCGCTCGTCTTCCCCCTCCATTCGTTTCACACCCCGCACATCTCTCCGGAGCTTTACGTTCGCCCCTGCCCGTTCGGTATTACCGCAGCTTCAACGCCGGTTCGTCTACGCGCCCCGATCTCGTTCGACGAATATCAATCTGTGCGGCGAAGTTTTTCAAACTGTTTTATGTATGCGCGTGATAATTTTTAATTTCTATAAATATCTAGAACGTTTTTTTTTAAAGTTTATACCTTAATCTCGTAAAACAAATTAAGCGCGGAACGGCGGGGGTAATCTTATAAATGTTTTCCAAAATTAAATGGTAGTAATTTTTTTATTTAATTTTTAAATTTCTTTTTTTCATAATGGATCGTATCTATATTTAGTAAATGACATTAAAATTTGTTGATATTTTTCATAAATTTGAAGAATAATAATTATCGAAATTACGATCGTTTTAAAAATATACGGAATAAAATGTCTTCCCCTTAATTCAATTGTGGCAGCACTTTCGCGGCGTCTTTATCCGACCAATGGACATCGATGTAAACGAAAAGCGGGGTTATCTCATATTAAACGTATAAAATTTATAATGTTTGATAATATTTTATATCTCATATTAAACGTATAAAAAATATTCAAACACCCAGCCAAGTATTATTTGTCATGAAATGCAATAGCCAAATACGGGTGAACAACGTGCAATTACTAAACGATGAGGCGTATAAAAAAATTATATGTTTTGTTTTTAAATGCACGTCTCTATTTTAAACAAAAAGTAAAGATTATGTTTTAAAATATGATTATCGCTTTCTTTTATACCTAAGTATTTAGGCAAGTATTATATAAAACATAAAATTCGAATAATGTTTAATAACAGAGTTATTATTGAGGAAAGCTTCTGGGGTCCACCACCGATACGGAAATTTTTATATCTACATCCAGCATAATCTTTAAATTCTCCAATACAAAATTATTCATTAATCTATTTTTTTTTTAATTAATATATCTAAAAATTTTAATTTTCATTTTTTTTTAAATTGATAAACAAAATAATTAGATCGTCTAATAGCATAAATGCAACTAATAAAAAATGCACGATTATGTGAATAAATAATGCTTTTCAGTAAATCGCTACTGTGAGTAAACATCTTATGCAATCGCTGGAGATAGTTAGATTATTGAAAGCTCATAAATGTATTATATATTACATAGTTTAATCGTGAATGAAATTTTAATATTTCATAAAATCAAAGAACGCTTAAAATTTTAGTTTTTTTTTCATAACAACCGTAAAATAAACGACTGGTTTTGTAGATTTTCTAATGATAATTTTAAAAATAAAAAAGTTTATTAATTATAAAAAATCCAAAATCAAATTAATATATATATATATATATATATATATATATATATATATATATATATATATCTTTTATATATAAAAAATAAACAAATGATTAAAATCTTTTAAACATATTTGCGAAATGTTATGATGAGGGGAGATTAACATCTATTTCACCCTTTACATTCGAATGTATTCTTATTGCGTAATAAGCCAAACACAATAAAATTGAACATATTGTATTCTAAAAACATTAAAATAAAAAATAAGTATGTAAAATATTACGACGTGTTAAAAATGCAAAAAAAAAATACTTAATATTTAACTGTTTTATAATAAAAGAATTTATTTTTGGTGCATGAATTTTGAATATTACTAATATATATATATATATATATATATATATATATATATATATATATATATATATATATACATTATAACATAATAATTTTATTAGCAATTATAATTATATTAATTTTAAATATAAATTCATAATAAATTAATATATATTCTAATAATATAATTTGAAACAACTCGATTAATATTAAAAAAAAAATATTTATTCAAAGTATGCCAAGAGTAACTTTTAATTTCATAAAATGACAGACACCCCGATTCCTTTATTTAAGAACAAAGGACTCGTTCTAGAAAATTGATTGATTAAAATTAATTTCGAGCGTCTTGCAAAATTTCAAGGAAACATTAAATGAACCGTTTAACTATGCGCGTTTAATTAAGGATTAAGAATATCTTTATAAACTGTACCATTATTATTATTAATCGTAAATAATCTTTTATTAATTTTACAGAAGTTGAAATAGACTTCGTTAAATTTCAAAGCAGCTATAATTTTGAATCACGTCTTCAATTTATTCATACAATTACTCGTATTACATGAATGTATTATATTATATGTTCATATAAAGACATCATAGTAACTTGAATAATATAATAACTATATGAGGAAGCCACGTAACTTTCGTAGAATATTCTCAACATACATTAATGAAAATATCTATAGTCATCCAATATGTATAATTTCTAATAATAATTTGACATATTTCAGTGTTTTCAGTTCTCAATTCCTAACATGCAAATAGATTAAAAATTCATGGAAACGGAAATCTTCAACTGGTGACTAATTTTGAGAATACCAAAATATATATTAAGTTTTAGACGATGAGTGATAAAATAGCGTGTCTTAGGTATATTTATAACTAATTATTTTTTTGAACTGATATATAATATAATTTTGAAACGATTATATATAGAAAAAGTATAAAGCAACACTAATATGTCAGCAAATATTTTGAGTAAAAATAAATTGTACAAACAATAATAATAATAAATAAATTGTATTATATAAATGTTATTATCGAGCAATTGTAATTAAGGAAAAAATCTCGAAAATAACCAATTAATAAATACTTAAAATTATTTTTTGTTTTTAACTGAATTCTTAGAATTAGTAAACTTGTTAATTTTACGTTTATATAACATTTATTAAAATAAACGCTTATATTAATTATAAATTATATTATTTGGAAATCAATCGCAGTATATTTATGCAATAATTCCGAATGATTTACCATTTCTTGTTTAATAACTATTATATTTATCGTTTATAAACTTTAACATATATTCAACATAATTATGATGATGAATAATTTATATTTTTTGTTTAGAATTATTCCAAAAGATGCCGCTGATAAATAATCTTTAACGATAGATAAAAATGTCATTTATAGTAAGAAACGCAACTATAAACTGAAAACATAAAAAAATAATCTCCATTAATTTATTTCATTTAAAATGAATAAAATACAAGGAAATAATTATATTTAAAAAAATATATATTTTTGAACGTCATTCATAAAAATCGAATTCCTTTATAATATAGATATTATTATATTTTAACATCCTCCATTTTGATATTTCAATATTCCACTCAATTCTAATTTTACTTTAACGATTATCGATAGATAATAAGAGAACGCAAGAAAATTGCTTATAATAAAATTAAACCGCACTCGTCACGTGTTAGATACTTCTAAACATCGATTTTATGCGAAACCGTAATATTGCGCAACGGATCCAAATTTTAAATTTCGAATGAATCCCATGAATAAAAACTGTATTTGTCGAATCAAACTTGTACGACTGTAACGAGGACTACGAGCTTTTACTATTGGAAAAGTCTGACGTCACGATTCTCATTTTGCATTCACGCGAGTTTTCCGAGCACTATACTCGTTTCTCGAACGCATGCGAAAATTGAAGACTTTCGACCGTGAGGTTCACGTGTCTTAAAATAAATTACCATAAATTACACATTCGCTGTGCCGCCGTTTAAATAAAGAGTTCGTAGATATTTTATCGCGTTTTATATCGTCGACATTTTTATATACAGTTCGTGAAACGCAATTTCGCGTATTAAAAGCAATTCGTCTTTCGATTTTTTTATATGTTTTTATATAATTTTTACCATTTACTGCTCTTCGTTTTATGAAAATATTGTTACAAAATTATTTAAAATTATGTATTATTTTACCAATGTTAAACTTTATGTTTATTTACAACACATGGAAAAATTTAAGTTGTTTATTTGAAATATTCTAAATGTTACAGTTTTAGTAAATCAAAATGCAATTAATAGATAAAAATATAAATTGTGAGTATGATTATGCATGTGAATAGTAATAGTGAAAGGATAGATAGTCGGTCTACGTGAATAGGGGAAATTGGTGTGCGGTTATCGTTCATGGGCCATGAAGTGAAACTCCATAGACCTAGCTTTAGGGCTAACCATTCAAAACACCTGTGAGATGCAAAAGAAGAACTATATAAACTAGCATGTATGTAGATACCACAAAATGTATGTAAAAAAAATGTTGTATTTAATTTATATATCTCAAAGAATTACAAAATTACATTCGTTGTTGAAACATACAGTAAAAATACTGATATATTTTAATTTCATCAACAATATATATGAGTACATCGTCCATTAAGATGTAATCTTTTGATGAAAATCCAAATTTTTCTTTTGAAAAAAAAAATATACGATGAAAATATACATGAGAAAAAAACGTATATTTAATAGCAGTAACAGCGAAAGAAGTTTGTTTTCCGTTTGATAAACGAGCGTTTTTTTCAGCATAGAAAATATTAAGAAGATATAAACGGAAGAACGATAGTAAACACAGCTCTGACCAAATTAGTGGATTAACCTCGCGAACGACTACCATTTTCTTTGTGGGGGAAAGTGCAAAATGAAAAAAAAAGGAAAACATGGCATAAAAAATATGCCATAAGTCTTTGTCGTAAGACGTTTTTATATGTATACTGTATATATATATATATATATATATATATATATATATATATATATATATATATATATATATATATATATAAGCGAAGGCAGCGAAGGTCGCTTTCGAGGCCGAAGGGTTTGAGGCATTATTGGGATGAGTATATAAGCACGTGTCTTTAGTTTTACACGAATTCACATGTATGCTTAACACATATTACAAATGCAAATTATCATACTCATACATTTATGCAAATTTAAAAAAATATAAATTTTATATTATATATGAAAATTATAACAATCGTTTAATATCTATTAATTAATGAAATCATCATATTAATTTGATTTGAAAAAGTGTACTACTTATGTATATTTTATAATATATGATCAAATTATTAGTCATGTTAATGGTCAATATAGCAAGTATACAATAGTAAAACAAACTATGATTAGGTTTTCTTATATAATACATTTTTTACTTTATTTTTTAGATGAAATAATACCTTAATATTGAACACACAAACACCATTTATTTCTTAAAAAAATACAACAGAAATTTGATGTATCAAAAAATACAACAATGAAATATAAATATATATATTTATATTTCATTATAAATATAAATATTAATCATTTTAAATTCAAGTCATAAAATTATAACACAATCTTATTTTATTCAATAAAATTAACGTTTTCAAATTGAAATAATTACGTGGTATTTTTTTGCGAACTTCGCAATGATCGATTATTTTTTTCGAAATGAATTAACTACCACCAACATAAAATATATATATATATATATATATATATATATATATATATATATATATATATATATATATATATATAAATCTAAGAACATCTAAGGCGAGAAATAAAAATGTACATATTTTTAGTTATTTATTATATTAGTCGTTATTGTATTACATAAATAATTTATTGATAACGTTATATCACGAAAGCAACGTTATAAGTTAAAAATCTCGCCATGTTTACGTCCATTGAAAAGTCTAAATTTAGACTGAAATACTTTCAGAATGGTGCTGGCTTTTCGAAACGATTTATATATGATAATTTGTGGCACACCAGTGTGATTTACTCGCCACGATAGACAAAACAATCTACCCGGTTGTGTTTAAGGGTTGAAAACATAAGATAAAATTATTATTATTATTATCAATATTATTATTGTATAAATATTTGTATTACGATAATGCACAAAATTGATGGAAATTATAATAATTTTTAATGATATCAAATTTTGTGCATTATATTATATATAAAATACGAACTATTAACAAAAAATATAATATAATAATTTGAAAATATAGATACGTATGTAATTATTTATAAAAAATATTACTTAAGGGGTTGTTTTAATATTTAAAAATTATTATTGTATTTTAATAAAAGTGCAGTGTAGAATAGTTAAAAAAATAATTTCAACGTTTTAAAATAGGGTTATTTATATATTTTTTAAATGTTTAAAAGAAATATTTTGATTTTTTGTTAAAAGAAGAATATATATAATATATATTATATATGTATATATTATATTAGAACAACTTTGGAAACGTTTGCGAGATAACAGTTCCTTACTGAGGATATAAAAGATTAAAGAGGCAGCTGAAAGAAACTTCGCGAAAAAGCTAATATTAGTACTAGTTTCTTGCTAGCAAACAAGTTCATTCCCACAATTTTCATGAAGATATAAAAGATTTTTTTTTATTTACTATTGATATCGGGAAAAAAACTTCGGCGAATTTGAACTTTTCATCTTGTTTCTTTTTCACTGTTTTAACGATCAATATTCTTCAGTGTATGAGAGCACTTTTGAATCGCTTATTGTTTACCGGAAGAAACTTTAGCCATTAAAAGTTTGATTTGCGAGAATGTCCCAGAAGCGGCACGTATGCAATGTTTGTAGTTTGTAAAATACTATAATATGAAACTTTGAAAAACATTAGATTTAATATATAACATAATATTATAAATATGATATTATAATAATTCCAACGTACTTTAAATGCATTTATAATATTATTGATTTCAACATCCTTTAAATCATTAATATATGCATTAATGAATTATGTAAATGAATAATATTGAACGTGATTGGATTTATCTGATACTCGAATATTTCAATAGAATTATAATTTGTCGTAACATGATAATCTGGTGCAGCTGTTCTCGGATTGCTAAGTGGAAGCAAATTTATCCGGTGTGTCGTTAGATTCGCGTTATGGAGAAATGAAAAAAAATCTTAATGACCTTTGTTAACGAGAGGTATATTACAGACACTAATCGTCATAAAATTTATATATAAGTAACACATAAAATAGCACAAATATTAAACATAAGTGATATAGATAATGACAAATTCAAATGTATAGAGAAATTAATGCATGTATAATAAATAATGATTAATACAAATGACTAATAAATAGATATAGAGAGATCAAAAAAAGTTAATCACTCAATAAATCTAGAGACTATAAATCAAAATTCTATACACAATAACTAGGGAGGAGATAAATAGATTGCGTAACAACCGTTTCCTACGGTTGCAAGAAACGCGTGATTTCTTCTATTTACAAGTTCGTGGTACCTTTCCTTCACCATTCACATATTCCGCGACCGTGTGGATCTATAGAATTCCAGGATGAACGCTCTACATCAGCTTTCCCATGGCTTTCATTCTCATTCTGAAATTGTTTTCTTATTTACTGGCTTCTAGAAGGTTCTTTTTACAAAACGGCTGTTACAATGGTTTAGATCTGATTCTAGTTCTGGGGTCTGAACCACATCGATCCAAATATACATAATGTAGAGCTAACTACGCTTGATACTTCCCTTTATATATGTGCCACCCCGATATTTTTTAAAGAATTTATTATACTTTCCATTTCTATTTAAATTTATCGATATGTCGTTTACTTTCTATAACAAATCTACGACTCCATTACAAGAGATTAGAGATTTTACATATAAACGTAATGTTGATATTGTATGCAATTTTATCTATCAAAAAAAAAAATAATGTAATAATCAAATAAATATATTAATCTTTGAGGTCTTCACGAAATTAAGAAATTCTCTCAAGCGCGTTCATGAAATTATAAAATAATTTATTAACGTGAAAATGTAGAAAATTCAATTACGAAAGTTATTTTGCGTCAGTTCACTAGGACAAATTTTTAATTGAATCACAACTATACGAAAAAAAACACGCAAAAAGGGTGAGATTAGTCCATCCCTTTCATCAAATACAATATAATACATCATACTAAAAATATTTTTCAATGAAAATCTAATAATAAATACAGGGAAAAAATGTGTATAAATTATTTCTTTTGTTAAAAAAAATTAATGATGTACGTCATGTGAATTTATTATATTACAAATAGATTTGTTTAATAAAAAAAAACACAATATATAAACGTCTTCTTGAACATTAGCAAACATAACTTATCTAATTACAGATATAAATATCATATGTTCTCGTATATTCTAAATATATATTATATATATATATATATATATATATATATATATATATATATATATATATATATATATATAAATTTTGTAGTTGACTTTATTAAAGTTCTTTTTTCACCAAGAGTTTACATATCTGTGTTATGGTCAAATAAATTCTTAAAGTCCAAGGAGAGACAAACGTGTACGCTTAAAGTCTCGTTAAACTCTGATTTCTCAATCTTCTCCAGATGGGTTACATTAAAATTAGATTAATGTATTGAGGAATGCGTGACGTTGTAATATATATATATGAGTTTTTACATTGCAGGGACAAGGATTTCCATAAATATTGTAAAAAAATGGTAGTAAACAGAAGCATGTAACGTGTGAATGCAATGATCATAAACGATGTATGGTTTCTATGCTGATGCTGATAAAACCGGTGAAACATAAATGCGGTTCAATAGGATACTATCAAAATGATTTTGAGAATCCTGAATGAGTGTTCAGGATATCATGTTTCAGTTATAGTACGGTCAAATAAGATATTTTTGGAAGAATGTCGAGAGGGCAGAGTTTTTTTACGGAAATGTATACTAGACAACAAGGTTAATAAATGCTGAAAAGTTGCACCCTGTAGAGAGGGAGCTTCCCTCCGAAATTCACAAAAAACCTCCCAAAATTTGACCGTTTTTTAGTTTTTAGAATTTTTCTCCAAAACTATAATTCGGATTGAAAAAGTGCCGATGAATAAATTATTCCTCATTAAATTCTACAGTTAAAATGTTCTATTCATTATTTGCGTAATTGTTATCAGTTTCTCGTAAAAAGCGCTCGAAAATAGGCCTAAAATGGACCTCTCGACCAAAAATTCTCGTCGCGCGATTTTACCGACGATTATCTCAAAACGGATCAATTTTACGGGGGTATCAAAGAGGAAAAAAGTTGTAGAGCATATCCTGTTCTATTATAATCAGTTATTATATTTCATATTAATTGTTTCAGTTTTCTTAAAATTACAAATTTCCCGAACTCGATCCGACGATTTTTTACGTCACTCCGACAATCAAATGCATTTTTCGGGAACAAAAAAAGCGAGAGTGTAAAATTTTTTTTTGTAAATATATAAATAATTTTAAAACAAATAAGAATCCGAAAAGCAATATCCTCTTTAGAGGGAGCTTCCTCCCACATTTACCGAAAACCTCTCAATATTTAACTTTTCTTCAGTTTTTCGCTTATATCTCAAAAATTATTACTCAGACTAAAAAGATGTTTATAAAAGAAATATTCCTCTTAAAATTCTACATTAAAAATGTTCTATTCATAATTTGCGTAATTGTGTTATTTTTTTCTAACGAAGCCCTCAAAGTAGGAGATGTCGCGTTAGCAAAAAAAGTGCTTTTGGAGTTCGCGATAAATATTTCGAAATCTATCAATAATCGGCTATTTTTATTTTATACATCATAAAGAACAGGATTTTCTCTATACGATCCAGAAGTGGCGCCCATTTGACCCCCCTGGAACGGTTTTTGCGCGCCCTCAAAGTTAAGATTTTTTTTCGCGATTGCACGCACCACGTGCAAAATTCCATTGAATTTTGGGCATACTACCTGCTATGGGATTAGTAACCTTTTTATACCTAAGAATGTATTCGTGAATACTTTTTTTTGAAATTAAAACTTATTTACTATTTCGATGTAAATTATATATTATATCAACATATATATTTAAAAATATTTATTTAAAAATATAATAATTTTGTAATAAATTTCTATTTTCAAACCAACGCACAAATATTAAAACATTAAAAAATAAGTATAAAAAAACAAATAAAAAATATGGATATTTTTTTTGAAAATTAACAAATTTTATATTATGTTTAAAAACGGCGCATACACATTAGCTCGCATACTTCAGGTTTTAGATTTCTGCACTAAGGGATTTGTTGACTTTCTTTACTATTGTATACAATTGAAAAATATATCTTTACAGTCTTTCCAACAATACATAGGCAATAAAATAATGTTGTTAAATTTATTTATAATCATTTGCGGGTTTCTTTATGTTATTCATTATATTATAAACAGTTTTGTCAAGTTATTATGTATTACACTCAATAATAACGATTGTTATGGTTATTATTGGACATTGTGATAATTCTATTATAGGTGGTCAGTTTTATTAAATCATAAAGAATAATAAAAATTACAATTCTGTAAATTAAACAAAAATAACAAACTATATTCATTATCATACAGAGAATTTTATTAAAAATATTTCATTAACGGAAAGATATTATAAAGATACGTACTTATTAAATATTCTATCATAAATTTTATATTTCAAGGAATATATTTTAACGGTATATTTTTAACGGAAAAAACGAGCATTTAAAAAGCGGTTTATTTGAGAAATAAATATTAGAAATATATTTCTACATGCCCATTTTCCTAGAATATTTGTATTTAGTTTATTAAAAGAAAAAAATATTTTGGATTAAATAAAATTAACTCTTTGTACGTAGGTCTTTTTTCTTTCATAGATCCTGAGATTGCGAGTCGTCTAATCTTCTGATAGGCACATTTTTAAAATAACTGTGAGAACTATCATAGTAAAGCCGATCACCTGCATGATATTAAATTTGTTTTAGCATCTTTTTTACAGCTGTTAAAAAGTTGTTTCCTTATCACAGATTTAAAACAGTATGACAAAATTCCATCAAATAAAAAGAAAAAGAATTTTTGGATATATATATATATACAAGTTTTCAAGAAATAGAAACTCCAGCTAGAAAAAAATATTTATAATATCTAAAGAAAGAACTTTTGATTTATTATACGTTAACTGATATGAAATTTTGTATAATTAAAAAGAAATGCATTTTCGAAATTTACAAAGAAACCAATGGATGCTAATATCCAAAGATTATTTTATTACCCGTAATCCTTGTCTTTTGTTGAATGGTTGTAAAAATATCTTTTGAAAACGGCTTTAACATTGAATAGACAACTATAACAATGAGCGAGTAGTTAGTATGCCCAAAATTCAATGGAATTTTGCACGTGGTGCGTGCAATCGCGAAAAAAAATCTTAACTTTGAGGGCGCGCAAAAACCGTTCCAGGGGGGTCAAATGGGCGCCACTTCTGGATCGTATAGAGAAAATCCTGTTCTTTATGATGTATAAAATAAAAATAGCCGATTATTGATAGATTTCGAAATATTTATCGCGAACTCCAAAAGCACTTTTTTTGCTAACGCGACATCTCCTACTTTGAGGGCTTCGTTAGAAAAAAATAACACAATTACGCAAATTATGAATAGAACATTTTTAATGTAGAATTTTAAGAGGAATATTTCTTTTATAAACATCTTTTTAGTCTGAGTAATAATTTTTGAGATATAAGCGAAAAACTGAAGAAAAGTTAAATATTGAGAGGTTTTCGGTAAATGTGGGAGGAAGCTCCCTCTAAAGAGGATATTGCTTTTCGGATTCTTATTTGTTTTAAAATTATTTATATATTTACAAAAAAAAATTTTACACTCTCGCTTTTTTTGTTCCCGAAAAATGCATTTGATTGTCGGAGTGACGTAAAAAATCGTCGGATCGAGTTCGGGAAATTTGTAATTTTAAGAAAACTGAAACAATTAATATGAAATATAATAACTGATTATAATAGAACAGGATATGCTCTACAACTTTTTTCCTCTTTGATACCCCCGTAAAATTGATCCGTTTTGAGATAATCGTCGGTAAAATCGCGCGACGAGAATTTTTGGTCGAGAGGTCCATTTTAGGCCTATTTTCGAGCGCTTTTTACGAGAAACTGATAACAATTACGCAAATAATGAATAGAACATTTTAACTGTAGAATTTAATGAGGAATAATTTATTCATCGGCACTTTTTCAATCCGAATTATAGTTTTGGAGAAAAATTCTAAAAACTAAAAAACGGTCAAATTTTGGGAGGTTTTTTGTGAATTTCGGAGGGAAGCTCCCTCTCTACAGGGTGCAACTTTTCAGCATTTATTAACCTCGTTGTCTAGTATACATTTCCGTAAAAAAACTCTGCCCTCTCGACATTCTTCCAAAAATATCTTATTTGACCGTACTATTAACAGCCTAAGCTAAACGCGGATATTGATGACTATTTCCAAACAATACGGCAACATCACGTCCAATTGATTTGATATCTGTTGCTACGAATTTACATTTTAAAAATGTAAATATTACACTATATGAAATCGAAACATAATAATATTTTAAATTAAAATTCGACAGATTACAAAATTACAAAACACAAACGAAAACATTACAGACGAAAATAAAATATTTCTATTAGATAATTAATAATTGTTAAATGAAATAATTAAAAATTATTAAATATTAATTATGTTATATGTATAGTATTTATCATAATTATAATATATAGATTTTTTATAGTTATCATTAAAATTTAAATATTATTATAATTATTTTGCAATAAATACAGTCATATTTATTTTTTTGAAAATTTAAATAAAAGTATTTCATAGAAATTATTTGTACTTTTAAAAAACAAAAATTAATTGTTCTTAGTTGTTTACATCCAAGACTGTTGAAATATCAGTCCCTTGAGAAAAACCAATGATGCGACGATTCGGTATTTGCCTTTTATCCTATTTTCATATACGACCAAAATATGTTGAAAAACAAACGTGACATACATTACTTATGCGTACGTATGATACATATTTCCCATTTCTACGTTTATTTTCACCTGAAAATTTCATATTTTCCCCTACTTTTTGTATATATGTATTTTGGTTCCACGAAAAGGAATTTTTGAAAGGTGGTAACGGGGAGAAGTTTTTACCCTCGGATTTTCTGAAGGAGTGAGAGTTATCTGGAATGGGCACGGGAGGGCGGAGCTCCCGTTTTGGATCAATAAAACCCTCAGGAAGGTTTACGACCGTCGTTTAGGAACAGGACAACCCTGTTACGTGGACTAAACATTAGCAACGCGCCCTTCGTTCATCCACCACCATCACCACGCTTTTTCAAGGAGGAGGAGTATTCTCCAAAAAGGGTAATTCTAGAACGTCCACAAGTGTCTTTACAATTTGAGAAAACTATTTGATAGACGATTTCATATCTATGATTTAATTGTAAAAGGTAAAATTAATTGCTAAAATTAAAAAGGATCTTTTTAAGTAAGAAATGCTTTAAACATCATTAATCTATTATCCGTTTTAAAGAAGAAAGAAAGCTTTTAGGAAATAAAAAACTAATTAAAATGCCATAAATAGAATTTCAAAAACAATATTTATAAATCGTTTATATTTTGTGATAAAGAATAAATTTAATTTAAAAGCAAAAGCAATAATTGAATTTTATATTGGAATTTTAATACTCATACCCAAGTTTTTGAATGAGATCGGTCTTTGAATAAGTCATCCAAATCGAAATCGTGATTTTTATACGAAAAACCGCGTAAATCGAAAGTGAAGCTAAATACGTATAATTTGTTTTAACAGCTATATAATTAAATTTATTTGTTCTACCTTTTTTCGTTTATTTTAACGTAGTAAAATCCAAAAAGTAGATCAAATTATAAAATATTTAATACAAAGTTATAATTATTTGTGAAGATTATATATAAATTATCTATTAGAAAAAATATGTTTCTAAAAGTAAATGTTTGTCATGCTTCAGATAAATAGAAGTGTTATTTTGGGTGTGCGAGTGTCCAAATACAGAAAAACACAACTATTTTATGTAATACCTAACTATGAAATAATATATATATATATATATATATATATATATATATATATATATATATATATATATATATATGTGTGTGTGTGTGTGTTTCTAATTTTGCAAGCCCTGTAAAAAGAAAAACACAAATAAATTATTACACAAATTGAAGAACATGTACAACTTTAAAAACATTAAGCTTTTTCCGTACAAAATAGAATTTAATTTCTATTTATTTTTCCAAAAATATATTTAGTTTGCTTCTGTTTTAAAATAAATATTATTTTTAGAAATTGATCGATACGTCAAGTCAATGGTAAATTACCATATGATTGCGTATTAATTACACATACAATTTATTTACATATCGATTTCGGTTGTCATGTTTAGATTAACAATGGTTATACATATTTATAATTAAACGAAAATATTCAATTTTCCAAATGAAATTGGAAAGTGAAAATAATTAATTAATTCAAAGTGTGTCATGCATATTCGACATCATTGCGGAAAATCTATTATATGTATGCGAACATATAAGAAGACAAACGATCCAAATACACACGATATTTTAATAATAATAAAATTTCCGTTATTTTTCACGCGAATCAAGTAAAAATAATCGCGCAAAAATATCACCTACAAAACAAAATTTATATCCACTTTAATAGATAAAAGTATGATGATTTTTATAGCTAAAACATGATATAAATATAAAATGAAAAAATATACGTTATAATTGTGAAAATGCCATATTATTTTTATATGGTATAATATAATATATCAAATAAATTAATTGCCTATTTTTTTCTATTAAATATTACGCATTGATATTAGATGTTATAAGTAATATAATGTGACAGTGGCGATGTCATATAAATAAAAAAATATAAAAATTATACTTTAATAGTAATATTAACTTATTCATCTTCAAATAAAATTGTTTCTAAATCATTTTAAATATTTGTTGTAGTAGCCTCAAAAATTAAGATAAAATAAGAATAAAAGAAAAGAGATTCTTTGTTTTGGAGGATATTATTTTTATTGTATTCCAAACAGCTTTCTTGCGAAATTCAAATTATGTTAATCGTTTTATCATACAATTTATATACAGTACTTTAAAAATATCGCGAAAGACAGAGAATTTTTTAATAACGTCGCTTGTTTTCAGGTATGCTTTCGTATATTTTGACTACGAATACTTATACATATCTTTTTATCATATATTTATACATATCTTTTTTTCGTTGAAATGAAAAAGTGTCGTTGAATATTTTTATAAAGAAATACGTTGCTTCCAGATTAATATACGAGTTTTAAAAATAAAATTTTATATTTCATAAGATATATGCATCACACTAAAAAAATGAAGACCATACAGTAATGTATAATTTTTAATAAAATGAAAATACTGATATAAAAGAAAAACGCGTTCGTGAAAGCTATTTTATTAATATAATTTTATTGTAATTTAACTTATTTTTTTATCATAAAATTATAACTTAATTTAATATTTAATAACATCAGTAATCAATTTTATAGACAATTTGAATATATATCATTGCAACAATAGACATAAATACACATACATATATATGTATTTTGTGCGTATATCGAAAAAAATATTTAAACGTATATTTAAGTATTCACATATTATATCAATAAGTATGATAACAAATTAGATATAATGTGCTCATACGATACATATACATACAAATGTATTTTTTATCAAAAAGTAAAGCAGATAATTTCCTTTTTCTTTTCGCGCATTGAACCAAATGTTAACTTGACAAAAAATTAGATTGCTTTATAAGTTACTGAAATTGAATATATTTAAAATGAATTACAGCAAATACACGAAATATATAGAAAAAAAATGTCGCTGTTTAACAACTTATTGCTGTTAAAAATACATGAAGGTGACCATCTTTTTAATAACACGGAACCGATTACAAAGATATACTTTAATATCTTTGTAATAAAAATAATAATATATATATAAATCACGCTAGCTTACTATCAAATTAATTTAAAATTTTGGTTATACAAAAATTTACAATATCGATATTGACAAACAGACGATTGATAGCCATTCAACAAAAACTTAATGAACGATAGCAAATTAATACAAGTAGCAGTAAATGATGATGAAATCGATTCCTAAAAATGTTTACTTTATCGTACGCACTAAATTAACTTTTTTTTCAGAATAATTTAAATAAAAATATTTTTTTTGTATACCTTTTCCTATACAAATAATAAAATTTTAT
Organism: Leptonema lineaticorne; assembly: GCA_024500535.1. NCBI lineage: Eukaryota > Metazoa > Arthropoda > Insecta > Trichoptera > Hydropsychidae > Leptonema > Leptonema lineaticorne. Next base: position 7,185,572 of record JANIJI010000061.1, on the reverse strand, counting down.
TCTATTAAATATGTAGATAATCGATTTCTTTTGTTTTTTAATGAATATTAAATATATATATATATATATATAATAAAAAAAACACAATACTAACAAATATTTTAATTTTCTCTATCAATAGTGTTTTTCGAAAAAAATGAGTTAGTAACAGTACACATATAAACGCGAGGGCGTAGACTGGAAAAAAATGTGTGAAATATGGTTTAAATTATTAAAGTTTTTTAAACCGTGTTGCTAAGAAACTGACCAAAATGATATTTATAAAAATTTGTAATAGATATCGAATTGAAAATGCAATCTACTTATTAATTACTCCTATTTTGTGACAAATAATTAATTGTTGAAATATGATATATGTAAATGAATCTTTATTACAAAAAATCTTGAATCACTATATTAACAAAAATTACAACATGTTGTGTACATTGAAAATAATCAGCATTTTTTTTTTATATTTATCAAAAATCATTTTTATTTGAAACGAGATATAAGAAAGATTATTTATTAGATCGCTATTTATCTACAAAGGGAAAAATATTAAATTACAACTTCAAAATATTAAATTATACATTATATTGATAACTACAATAATAGATTTATATTTTCGTTTGTTTCGCATATCATTTTATCATGTTACGTTCAATGTTTATTTAGAAAATATTTTAATAGCAAATTTTTTCTAGTATATTTATTTTATCGAATCGACATAAACACGATGCATTAAAATTTATGGTTTTCTCACGATCTTTTAAAATAAAAATTTCACGACACTCTAAAAGCGTACACGAGATAATGGAAATTAATGATGAATAAACTGGAAATACTCACCCTCCGGCCAAACTGTAGCCCTTCGAGCCAGGAGTCATTTGCCGTCGAGTGTTAAATTCAAGAACCTTTTGTAACCTTTCGAGTCACTGCACAACACGATTAACACTTCCCCCTTTCTAGTTACTTTCATTACTGAATAGACTTCAGCACTTTGCCTGTCAGCTGCAAAGTGTCGGATTCGCACACATCGGCCACACTGTTAATAATTCGACTGAAAAAAAAATCATACTTCAAATAAATGATAACGATCACATTATCTCAAACCTTGATATAATATAAATATATATGTGTGTGTGTGTGCGTTTTTTTTGTAGATATTAATAGATAATTTTATAAACGCACGACATATTATTATAAAATTAAATAATTATCAAAATAAATTAAGAATATATATGATTTTTTAACCTTAGTAATAATTTATATAGTAATATATAATAAAAAAATATTTTATACACTTCATTAAAATTCATCAAAAAATATATTTCTTTAAATGTAACTAAATTAAAAAAATATTAAATTTAAGAGTTTTTTTACAATATTTATATTTCTGGATATAATATATTGGATAATGATCTTATTACATAATGGATAAAAATAAAAAGTAGTTTCCTCTTAACAAAACAAATGAACCATTTATAAAAATGACTTATCATACGTTAAAAAAAAATGGAAAAAATATTGATGAAGACGACCAAATGCTGGATTATATTGATGTTTTTGATAAAAATAAAAATAAAAATTCTATGGTAGAATGAATTATTCCACCGAGAAATAAATTATATATCATTTAAAGCCTTTTTTTATTTTATAATATCTGAAGTTTGAAACGAATTTTATTTTTTTCTGCCAAGTCAATATTTCTTATGTTTATATTATAGGAATATATTTATTACGTAAAAAGAGATTTATATACAAGTATTGTATATTAGTAGCCATATGGTTAATGTAATTGTCATTGAACGAATTTTTGATTTGAAAAACACAATTTTTATATTCATTTAAAAAATATATAATTATTATAACTCTCATAAAAATTGAAAATTTAAAAATTCAACTTAATATATAAAATAAATCATTAAAAGATTATTTTTTTTATTTTGATTACTGACAATATAAGCTAAAAAATAAAATAAAAACTGCGTTTCATATAAATTATCGTATCTTATCATATTACAATACAACTAATTGAAATTTAATTCTTTCTTTAATCTTATTTAAAATCATCGAAAAAGACAATAAACCCAAATATACTTTTGAAATTTTATACATGAGATTTTTTTCCGATTCCGTAATTTACAATTTATTTTTCATGTGAATCAATAAAACTTTTTTGTTTCTCTTTTGCGTTTAATTGTTTTGCGTTATTTTACTCAACACGTGATCGATTTATTTTGTCGGCAAAAACTGTCAATAAAAAAATATTTTAACAACTGTTTCAATTTAGTTCAATGACAATGCTTTATTTACAAACAAAATATATATATAAATCGATAAATATATATTAAAAAAAAATTAAATATGCTAATTAGGAATTTAGAATATAATCATAAGAAATTTACTAAAATTTTCAAAAAGCAAAATAAGTTATTAAGCATATAATTTACCAGGTAATTTAAAATTTAAATACCTATATAAAATTTAGGTAATTATCTTTAGATTGAGGTTTTTTTTAATAAAAAAATAATTTTATTATGTATAATTACTATCTTATGATTTAATCAATTACCAATTCAAAACATATAGGACATAAATTAAAATCATTTTACGTATACATTACTCGTAGTAACTCAAAATTAATAAAATATTTTGGTTTTTGTTAATTATGACTATAATATAATATTGAAAAAATATGGATTTGCGCGTAAAAATAATTTCTAAAAATAGTTTTTAAATAAATGTTTAAACATTTATGAAAATAATACCATAGATTAATTATTATATAAATCATAATTAACATAATTAACGTCATAACCTAAATAATAACAGTATGATAAGAAATTAAATAAAAGACGCACATATCGTAAAATGGCGTAACATAATACGTGTAAAATATATTTATTTCGTAAGCATAAAATGATTACTTAAAAAATCTGAATTAGTTAGTTATGCAATAAATATAAAATAGTAAATAGTAAAAAAATATACATACATACAAAAATTATATTGACATTATAAAATCGATACACTTCTAGTACTACCAGTGCGTTGATATCGCAATGAAAAATTGACTATGCATCATAGTAAACAATAAACGGTCATAAAATTGAATTCACCACACAAAATAGTTTCAAAATACACGCATCATCATCTGAACGCGTCCAATAACAAATTTTCGCTCATTTCAGCCGAAAAATTGTACGTTTCACGCGGAAAAATCGCAATTTTTCACCGTAGCCACATACGTTTTGAGGTTATGTCCGGATTTTCACGAACTACACCGAAAGCTCACCGCGTCGCGTCTGACGTTTCGCGTATTTACGAGAATTTTATTAACGTAATGTTTTTTTTTATGAGAATTTTAATTAATGTTTTATTTATTTATTTGTTTATTTATTATGGCGAGAATGTCGAACGGCGAAAAAGAATAAACAACGGACGCGCTACGCTCTCTGCTTCGTATACACGTAATGCTCGGACATGTTCGTTTATTTTCGTGCTTTCTCGTGCGATTCGATATTTCATAACGTCGAATGGGGTATATATTTATAAATAGAAATAGCCACTTTTGTTATAATGGAGCTGTAATATATTCATACACCAATATATAATATTATGCGTATACATTTCATTATTTTAAAAATTATTAAAATTTTGCATTTCGATAATATTTACGATCGATTGATAATATTTTGAAATAAATATAAAAAATTAATTAAAATAAAATTTTTAAAATTTAAAAAAAAAATTAACAGTAACAATAATAATGTTTTATTTTTATAAATAAACAATTCATTCCTGTTAGCCAATACACGCAAATAAGATTTGAAGTTAACTGAAATATTATAAATAAATTCGTGTATACATGGATTTACTTGACAAAATAAAAATATTTTTGAAATTTCTACGTATTAATTAAAAATATCAACCAATTATTTCATATAATTTATTTTTATTATTTTATATAAAATTACGTTCTGTTAATTATGAAAATAATATGTGAACCCATATAATTTGAAAAATATCAAAATAAAATTTGATATGAAGAATATCATATTAATATTTTTAAATAATTTTCAATTTAGTGTGTTCTTAAAATAACTTTTATTAATAAAAATTTTTCTAATATCGATTACAAATATGTAAATAGTAAAAATTCTAATTTTTAAAATGTGAACAAAATTAATAACATATACATTTTTTTTTACTAAAAGTAAACGTAACTAAAATTTTAATTAAATATATCAAATCTTCAAATTATGATAAAATATGGCAAATAATGAATTATATGATTATATATATATGATATGATGTTAATATATACAAACATACATATATATGGTGCGTGCGTTTGTGTGTGCCCATATATATATATATATATATATATATATATATATATATATATATATATATATATATATATTACGATGAAGTAAAATAGTTCTACATTTAACAAAAACATTGTGTCCTTAAATTTATTTCTAAATAAGAAATATCTATAGCACATCATTATTAGTGAAAGGAATAAAAAATATAGTACAATTATATTATCCAATATAAGAACACAATATTTTTATTCTTGTAAATGTTGACTAAATTCATCAATATATAAAATTATATAAATATTAATTATTTTTAAACGCATCTTCTTAAGTAATATAGTGTTAATAATATGCATATATTATTATTATTATTATAACTAATATAGTATATTATCATACGTATATTATTAACTAATATAGTGTTTATCATATGTTATAAATTTAAACATTCATATTTCACACTGACTACTAATTTTCATTGATAATTGTGTCAAAAATAATACAATTTTCTCTTAATTTTTAAGAATATATATCAATTAATCTTCTTTTCTATAACAGAAGTAGATGGCTTTCCATTGTCATCCTCTGTGGCTGAGCATTCATCAGCGGTTTCATTCTTATTTTTCAAGTCTTCTTCTATATCTTTAAACGCATCAGGATACTTTAACTGCAATGTATAAAAAATAAATTTACTGCAATTTTCTATAAAATTAAAGTGCAAAGGTGATGGTCATTAAAAAAATCAATAGTATGTTATTCGTGTTAAAATGGCATGCAAGGTTGAAAATAATTAACAATACTATTGTTTAAAAGAACAAAATGAAAGTTTATTTAAATATAAGTAATTATTATAAGATATTTTGTATTTTGAAACAAAATTATATAATAAATTCCATATATAATAACAAACGCATTTATACAATTCTTAATTGTAAATGATGTTTGTAAAAATAAAAGAAACTGTATTATTATATTTTTATCATAAATTGAAATAATATAATTACATAAATATTTAAATTAGAATTTATTTCCAAATCAACATGAGTACACATCTCTAGAAAATATTTTTTATGTATAAATTGCGTTTCGAAAATATAAAATTAAAAAAGTGTTTTAGTTATTTTTATAATTTGCAATTGCAAAAATAAATCCATAACTAACTATTGATTTATTTTTGCAATTGCATATTATAAAAATAATAATTAAAACACTTTTTTTTAAAAGAATGAAACACAAAGTTTATACCTGTTTTGAAAACAATATATATTAAATAATGTACCCTCAATTCATCCATAGCCTTCTGAACATTTTCTTTTTGTTCTCTAAGACGTCTTGGCAGCATAACTACAGCAATTACTAATCTCAAAAATACACCACCAAGAATAGCCAATGCTAGATAACCGAACATGGATTTAAACATAGCCCAAACGTCGACAGATACTTTCTGCGTCTTCATTTTGCTTCTAGGATTTAGTCTGATAATTAAATACTTTTTAAATCGATAAAATTTAAATTGCTATCGAAAGCGTTGCTATTACGATGACCACCTGAATACTTATGTTCAGTATCCAATATTGAAGCACGTCACACATTTTCTCATAGTTTATTAAATAGTTCGATCGATATGCGTCGTCCATAATCGCTTTCCTCATTTTATGTCTGGTGTTATTATAGTATGAAAGTATTCTTTGAAGGTATTATTTGTGAAAAAAAATCAATATTTTTTTACATCGAAAGTTTTTCATTAAAATAAAATATTCGTTTGAATTATATCAAATTAAAAATAAATAGGAAAATATTTAAAAAGAATATATAGATTCAGAAAAAAATCACTAATTAATAAAAGAAAATAAAAAGCTATAAATACAAAAAGGCAAATAGTTATAATTATTATAAGCAATTTATTTATAATGTATTCAGTACAAAATATGCATATGTGTGTAATTTTAATATGAAACTTGAATGGTCCCTATGTATTGTGATTGAATAAAAGACGATAGTAATATTATAATATACACATCGAAACATACGATTAATTCAATAACAAATATTATAGTTTATAGGTAACTGAAAGAGAAGGTTAATATTGATTTATAAAACATACCCAGCAAATAATTTATAATAGAAAAAAACATATCATTCTTCTAATACTAAAAAGTAAAAAGGAATAAATTGTAAAGGCACATTCTGAAAGAAATCAAAATCATTATAAGCTATGTCAGTAGAAATATGTATAAGATACAATGAATTGGTGATTATTTACAATATAAATATGATTAAATTCTATATAAGGTCAATTTTAAGGTAAATATCAATCATTCTTTATTAGATTTGCTTTGGTGTTGCTTTCAGTTAACTCAAAATATTGAAACTGATTTCAAAATAAAAGAAAAATATACATAAAAATTACTCCAATGAAGATTCATTTTAGAATATTATGTACATGTATATATTGCTTCTTAGTTCTCACTTTTGATAGATCAAAAATAAAGCAAAATTTTATATTCTAATAATGATATTTAGAAAATAAATAAATTTTAATTATATCGAATTAACGATTAAATAATCAATATATTCTTTATAATTTTACATTAGATTATATTGTTATTATAAGTAGCAGCACTGATATATAAAGCTTAGTTTATATCAAGGAAATATTCACAATTTATAAAATAAAACTGGAAAAACAATATTTTTAACAGAATATTATTTTAATAAAGCTTAATATTTATATCACAAGATTAACACAAATATTTATAATGTAGAAAGTAATAGAAAAAATCGTCAATTAACTTAACAATTTAATTAAACCAATTTAATTTAAAAAATCTTTGGTGAATTGTAAATATTGAATAGTAAAATAAGTAATTTCCTTGTAATATATGCAATCATAAAAAAATAACACAGCACTATATTTTGTACAAAAATTAAGCGCAATAAAAATAACTATATTAACAATAAATATGTTTTCAAGCGTATATCAACAAAGAAAAAGGAATGTAAAGAGAAATAGCATAATCTCGACATAAATATGTACAAAATTATTAAATGAACACAGTCACAATATTCAAAAAAAAGTTATTTATCCTCATTTTAAATAGAGATTTGAACATCTAAACATCGTTCATTTCTCTTATTAAAAATACAAAAATATAAATAATTGTAAAGATTACATAATAATAAGAAGTTATATTTTCACAATTAAGTAAATATTATCTCTCATGGTATACTTTCTAAGCAATCTCGTATCTGTGACCACGCTTGCAAACCCTAAAAAATATTAAATAAATTATATATATAAAATGTGAATAGTAATAAAAAAATATTCAAAATACCTTTTTTGCATTTTTTACTTGAAGTCCAACATACCCAGCAAGGGTTTCTTGCAAATCTTTATCTTTCTGTTTTTGAAAGCGCTCTATATCAATTAAAGCTTTTTCAGTAAATTCTCTAAAATAAAATAAAAGATATTATACATGCATATGAAATATAATAGATCAAAAAACATTCATACTTTAACTCTTCCTGTGCTTTCTCGATAGCAGTTTTATCAGTTATAATTTTAGAATCCAACATTTTACAGGTTTGATCTCGAACAATATCAGGATCTGTTGTTCCAAAAAGTCGGGACATAAGTCCGGACTTACCTTGAGCAGCTCTTTCTCTTTCAGATGTTCTAAAATATACAATAAACGATTAAAAGAAAAGTTAATGTTATGCCATATATTATATAATAATAATACCTGGAAGATAAACAATCTTCAGCGTTTTCTACAGCAAGCTGTAAAGCTTCATGGTGTCTACAAACATTTTGTAAAGCATCAGCAAAAAATAAATATTCTTTTAATTGATCGGCATATTGCTCTTCTTCTTCCAAAATACTATCAATACCATCGGCAATGGAATCTATTGAAATTGAATTAATAAAAAATAAGAAATATAACAGAAACCATATATAATAAAAACTATATATAATATATTGTTACCAAAATAGTGACCAGCTTTTTGAAGACCATCACCCATTTCTTTTTCAATAACACTCCACTCACTAAATAATTTTCCATAATTAGAATGTAATTTGCTTAATGTATATTGTTTTTCTACTATACGAGATCTCGTAGATAATAAATTGCTAAGACTAGATTCTAGCTGCTTGCCGTAAGATTTAATCATTTCAAATTTCGCATCAGGTGATTTAAGTCTAATTGCTACACTTAAAGATTTAATTTTTTTCTCAGCCAATAAAAGATATCCTTTAATAAAATACAAAACACGAATAAATATCAAATTTTTGAGATAATAAACATATTCGATATAATTTTACATTACCTGTTTCTATAACAGTCTCTCGCCAACCATGCTCCAATTGTAGAAACCCTATAAAATGATTATCAAAGCATAATGAAGGATGTGATGCTACTCTTAATAAGAAATTTTCTAAACCAGCTCTTCGCCGATCAATAAATTCAGGATTCAATGTGTCAGACTTTTGCCAAGAATACAGAATCTAAATATAGAAGTTAATATTTTACAAACTTTACTAATATAAAAGAATAATAATAATAATATAAATAAAATATCACGTACTCTTTTTTCAGGCAACGGTGGCATTACCACAAATGGATAAGTTACTTGTAAATAATCATGTAATTGTTCAAATTCAGAATATCTTCTCCAAATAGAACTAATTCTGCTTTGCATTATGTTGAAATTAGTATCGTGAACCCTATTAAAATTAATTAAAATGAAATACATTTTCTTTCAAAGATAAATAAACGAGAAAAAATACATACTTTACATCAATTAAGTAAACGGTGTAATGATCTCTCACATGTAAAGGTCCGTTCGCTCTTTTTTCTGATTCTGCTATATTTATATCTATATGTTTTAGTAATATGTCCTAAAACATAAGTTTAAAGAAATTTTATTAGACTTAATACTTTATAATAATAAGCAAAATCTAAATCTAAATTATTTATATTTTGGTACATAAAAATACTATTAAATTAAAAAACAACAAATCTAAAATATTTAAAGAGGAGTTTAAAAGTTTAAAAAGTCGAAATCAATGTAATAAAAAGACAACTTACTACATGTAAAAGAAATAAGGTATATTATTTTACATAACAGAGATTAACATGTAACTAATATGTTTATACTGAAGAACATAAGTAACTCTAGTAAAAAAAGATTTTTTTAAAACGAAATTAATTCGAACATTTAATCTAGTAAACATTTCGAATATGAATATTCAAAAGTCTGAGTTAAATCAATCATAAATCCGTGTCACGGAATACTATACGAAAAAATATAGGTTATAATATGCACAAAACAATGTAATGCAGTTAAAAAGTATGTAATATGAAAAATATAACCTCTTGATCGAGGAGCTGCGATTGGGGAAGAATTCCATGTTCGGGAGAGATTTGAGATTCTTCGTCGGGAGCCTCCATGTCCAACATTGTGTTTCACCAGCTCACGGACCGTAGCCTTCTTTCTCTTACAATTTCTCTTGTCACATCTGTCATCGAGCTGGTAACACTAAAACGACGAACGATGGTAACACCGATTGACTTTCTATAATATTTTTTATTCTTTAAAATATATTTTTTTAATATTTTCTTATCTATTTATTGTTAGGTATTTTATATTAATAATATATATCTTATATTTGTCGAAATAATATTTTTTTGTTTATTATTTCCGATAAAAAATATAAATAATTGCATTTTAAAATCTACCTACAATAAACATTTTATTCAATAATATATTCAACCATAATATTAAGTTTATTATTATTATATTTTCAATATTGTGAAAATTACCATTTTATTTAAGAAAATATATATTGGTTCAATATATATTTTTTTATTTGATAAATTCAAATAAATATCATTTGAAATTAAAATTGAAAAAAAACTTTGAATACTTTAAAAATATATCATTTTTAATATTAATTATATATAATATATTTTTTATAATTATTAATATTTTAATATAGAAATTTTAAAATTTTGAGAAACAAATTCTAGACTCAAAGTATGTCTTTTTAATGAAGATAGAAATGATAAAATAAAATGTTTAAGCCAAAAATTGAGGAAAAATTAATATTTTTATTTCAACTAAAAAAATAATATTTATTAAATATATTACATATCACTAAAACTTCAAATATTTTTTTTGAAATAATATTAATAAAATAATAGAATTGAAAAATAAACTAAATTATTATATACTCGTATATTATATTTTCAAGTCTTACGGTCGAGTATGTAAATATTAATCTTATCAAACTATAATATCTACAAATCCATATATAAAAATAATGTAATTTGATTAAACAATATGTTTACAAAATAATATATATATATATATATATATATATATATATATATATATATATATATATATATATATATATATAATTTTTTTATTCGTATAGTAATAAAAAATTCAAAAAAATATTAATTGAAGTTGTTTTATATTTTATTTTTAATAAACAAATATTTTTTAAATAAAAATAATGAATGATAAAAGTGAAAAAACAAATCACGAGGAGGTAAATTTGCTAAATCATATATTTTTTGACTATTCAATGTAGCTAAATTAATCTGTAATCAAAACAATATTTTTAGAAACTATTCATAAAAAACATTAAAATAATTTAATAAAAAGAAGAATAAAGTACAATTTGCTTGCGAAATATGCGATTTTCTTTAATACAATGTCGTTCATGTTTTTTTTTTATTTGTGACACATATTTAATTTTATTCGAAGAGTAAATATTTTTGTATTATCATTATTTTAATATTTTATTAATATAAAATATTAAAATAATGATAATACAAAAATATACTTTTTTGAAGAAAATATTTATTACATTTTATATGATTTTTAATACAAATATTTTTCCTTTTACTTTTATTATTATTTTCTATTTTTATATGTGTATAAATATTATAATGATCGTTACTGAAATAATCTGATATTATTTTTCTATATTAATTATATTAATAATGAAAATATTTAACATTTTTATTTTGCTAATTTCTATAATAAAACAAAGAAAATTTGATTATTATAGAATATTAGTAGTAATACTTTTTTATTGTGAATATCAGGAATAAATAATACATCTAATACAATCGAGAAACTTGGATTTTCGCGAACTAATTTTTTGATTTCTGTTAACAATTTTTTTATTAGAAATATTTGTTTTTGTTATTCAAATTGAAAAAAATATCTTTATGAAAAATATATATTACAAAACATTTTTTTTAATCTTATATAAAAAGTTTACCGCCACAATATATAATTCAAATTGTAACCTTTAAAGATTTTATCCTTAAATTTATTTATACGAATTATTCGTTTCAAAATCAATTTCCATCTGGATATTATGAAAAATTTGTGAGTTCTGCTTCATAAAGCGTAAATATTAAATATTAATTATTATTTAGTTTAAAAAAAATCGTATACAATTTAAGCATTGAACATATTCATTATCGTGTGATAATAACCAGAATATGGTTTAAATTTTAAGCGTAAATGATTTGAAACATTAAATTTTATCATTAAGTAGCGCAGGCGTTGATTTGAAGTAATGTAGATCAGGGATATTTAATTTTCTATATATTTATTTAAAAATTACATGCGAAAAAAAAATAATTTTTAAAATCTAGATTTAATCTAAAATATACATTTACTTAAAAAAAGACATTTAGATTATCATTTTTAGAAATTATTTTAAATTGTTTCTCAAAAATTCGATAACCTCCGAATATAATAGATTTTAGAAGATCGAAAATCAGACATAAATTAAAAAAAAATGTTTATCAACTAAACAAAGCAGTTCTACAAAATATTCACTTACTGATTGAATTAATATAAAATTTGGATAAAAAAATAATTTGAAAATATGTTCCGAAAGTCATAAAGAGACTGAATTATCTATAGTTGGATTTTGTAATATTATCATGTATACAATAATCTTCCTATATAGTGAACTCACAAATTTATGAAAAATTATGTTGAAATTTATGGAAATTATGTTGGTTTTTCATATAAAATACTTACTTCAAAAATAGTTCACGGAATTGCATTTCATAAACCAACGCGCAGCGTATGATCTACTGGTTAAATATTAAATACCTCATTTGTAGGTAGTTTACACTTAAAAACAACCACTTCTTAATAATAGCGCATTCATATTTTTTATTATTTAATATGAAATATATCTATAGATCCTTTTCTGTCTAGAAGTTCAATCCAACCTACCGCAAATAACAATTATATATATTTTTTAAATCTTTTATGTAATTTTTATATATTTAATTAATTTTTCAATGAAATTATTGGAATCGATCTAATTTATTAAGATCAATTATTAAACATTCTCTTAAAAAAAATTCAAATCGCACTATTGCACGATTTTGTATATTTTTATTACGATATAATAAAAGCTGATTAAGGTATTTTAAATCACAAATCAAAAGAAATAACGTAATCGACAAATAGTTTACTTTAATTTTATAGCGCGATTATCTTTGAATAGTTTTAAAAACGCCACCGCGACCATTTAACAGTGTTGCCAACGGTTAAGTTGGCGGGCAAAATGCGCGTATTGAATTCAATCGATGATTTCGCAGAAACGAATTCACCGACGACGACTACGTTTCAGATGACAACGATCGATCTATTTAACGCGTCGTATTATTTATCTATAAATAATTAACATCTTTCGATAGTTTCGCAAAATGACCGATGCGCGAATAGTGATCAACCGTTCGCAAACTACTACCAACAATATATAAACTCGTCGCACAAGCGCTTTAACGCTGAATACGATCGAGTCGACGCAGACGTGTTCCGATTGCGGACGAAAGCGTCGCGTTTCCTGCGCTTTTCTTCCTTCTTTTTTTTATTTAAAATTTTAATCTGAAAAAAAAAATATAGGAAAAAAAAGGATTTTCTTTTCTCGGTGACGATCTTTGATCATATCGATAGAAAAAAGTTTGAAATTCGATAACAAATCGTCGCTAAGAAGAGACAACCTGTCAGATGTTGCCTGCGAACCTCGCCGATCTGCTGTTGACGCGGGTCTACTGTCAAGAGGTGGGTAAGTTTGATTGACATTTTTTCTACTAATTAATTAATCTTTTCGCTATTTTATAAATACAAGTTTTATATATATATATATATATATATATATATATATATATATATATATATATATATATATATATATATATTAAAATATATATATACAAAATCAAAAGCTAACTTTTACGAAATAAATATGTAAAGTAAATCTGCGAATATGCGAGAAATTTCGCGAATATGTTACTTGCATACGTGCGCGATTTCTATTCGCGTACAATTAATATAAAGTGTGTAAAAATAATCGTTTAATTTTCATAAAGAAAATTTTATCGTTATCGTGTTTTTTTTTTACAGATTTCGTTGACTGTTACAGGTTGACGAAATTCGTCCTTGGTCCTCGCGACCTCGTTTTCCACGACCATGACCGTCACGAATGATATCTTCCCGAAAATAGAAATATTCTATTTATTCATCTCGTATGCGATCAAATATTTCTATCATATCTATATTAATTATTATATATAATCGGTTATAAAAGTATTGTATTTTTTTTTACACTATTCTTCAAACACGTGAGTAACATTTATGTTGACGACCTACAAATACCCTTGAAAAACCACGAGACATTCTTGTATAACGCGCTTGGAACATTTTTGAAAATTTAACTTAATGTATATATTTTATAATATATAAAATAATATGATTAAAAACAACGTTTCTCATTATAATTTATTTCAATCTTCTCAATTTAATTATTCGTTTTCAATTATTTCCATAGTAATATAAATGAAATATTGTTAAATAAAAAAATATTACAATCTTATGAATATTTACGTTTCCTAATTGCATATAATTTAAATATATATATTTAGACTTTGATAATTTAGACTTATTTTACAAAAAAAAAACATCGTATTAACCAATTTCAAAAAAAAACTAGTTAATCTTATAATTTTTATTAAAATCAATAAATGTATGGTACAAAATACCATACATGAACTTTTTTCAATTAAACAAATATATATTCATTGATATCACGGAAACACTATGTTTTAGTCATTTTTCCTTAAAATAAATTACATTTTCTTATCAGTATGATTAGTTTAAAATGTTTTAAAAAATGATATGCATCCAAACACTGAGTGAGTTGCGGAAAAGGAAATATGTCAATCAAATAATACGATTCAACATTCAAACACGTGAATCCATTATCAACTTGTATACGATAATAAATCTCTATAAACTTTTCGTACACAAACGCGTTCATATAAATATTATTGTTATAATTATATAAAATTAAATATTAAAATATTTTTTAATAAATAATTCACGAAATTTTGCATCACGTCAGTAGCGTCACTAGGGGGTATTATGGGTGGTAAAAACCGCATCGAACGACACAATTAGGGGGAGTAAACAGTATAACGATTTCTCGATAAATTTTAAGTTATATTTGCTGTAATTTATTGTAAAGTTATTGTTTCTATTTGAGTTTCAACAATTATCAAAATAAATATAAATCGTAAATTTACTTTTGTTTAATATTTGTTTTCATCACGATTTACAACACGAATTATTTATTGATTTGTCATTAAATAATGCGATTTGCAAAAATAAATAAATATATCATTCAATATAAAATATCTATTTCAATGTTACAAAATAATAATAATAATAATAAAGAAAATGGTATGGGAATTTATAAGTAATAATTAAAATTATTGTATATTTTTATATAAATATATTATTTTACATAAATAGTTGCGATTTAGTCGACAAAAAAAATAAATCAATTATCAATAAATTGATTTTTCGTACATTTTATTTGTAACATCAATTTTATTATTATAGTCTGTGAATTGCTTTGCGTGACCACACACACACACACACACACATATATATAATTTTTAATTATATAGCACGTGAAAATAACCATGATAAATTTATTCAATATTAATTATTCCTTTAGCTGAATAATTATATGCATTATACGTATTTCATTGCTTTCACGTGAGAACAAAAGACGTAAAAAATACTTATGTAATACTAAATATATAAATAAAATATATATAAAGCAGAAATTATTTTCTCAATCTATTTGACTACTTATTTTTAGTTGTAGCCAAGTGGATTATTATAAATTCAAATATACATTATTTTTCCCCAAATCAAATGTACGATCTTATCGAATAGTATTAAATATTCTTATTTATAATTATTATCATATTACAATATTTAGCTTAAAATTAATGCGAAGGTCACTTCAGTTATTGTCATATCGTGATTTATATATAATGAATTTGTTGCACTTTCCTGTTATTTTATTACTACTTAGGCGTAGTCATATAAAATATCTATTACATGTACTATTTTTTAATTTTTATAAATATTATTTTCCTTGGAAATGTCGTTTAATAAATTTACATGACATTTCTATTTAAGTTAACAATTTGCTAAAAGCATTGTACGATCTAAAGTACATATTCTACAATCATATAAGATACTAATAAACGTAATACTATCCATCATTTTTTAACGTGAAAAAGAGTATTAATTTTCTTTTAATGTACACAGGTAAAATTAACCAATTAATCTAAACTACGTAATATTTTTAGAATTAGGAATTAAATTGCATTTCTACAATAAAGACATCTTTTTATATAGTTTTGTTGAAAAAACATATTTCATTTATTTTGATGTTAGAATGATTTTATCTACAAATTTTCTAGCAAACTCAACGTTTAATAACTTATTTCTACTCATTTTTTTAACGATATGATTTTTTTTAATTTAAAATATAATTATAAAATATTACATTTGAAGAAGTCAAAATAAAAATAAAAGCAGAAATGAAAATGATCGTTCTTCTTTACAATTAAATATAATTTTCAGGACTAACAAACGGGTCGCAATTTACGTATATCAATATAAAACACGTTTTTATGTAATTTTATATAATTCTACCAATTTTACTTCAAAATCTTGCAAGTTTTTAGTTGATTTCTTCTTATTTATATTAAGGCAATAGTAAATTTCAACAAAAAATAAGAATCTTATTAAATGATATTGCTCAGTGAAATATTATTTATATTGTGACTTATTTTTTTGTAAGTGTTTCTTTTTTTTCTATACATCAGAGGAAATCTATCTTTTTAGTAAATGAATGAGTTATAAGTAAATTTTAGTAAATAAAACAACTTAAAAATTTTGGCAAAAAAGCAAAAAAAAAAACGTCCTAACTTCATCGGAAAAAATATATTTTAGTTTTAAAAAACTAAATCTCATATATTGTTTTCACATCTTCAGAGCACGTTGGAAAACCTTGATTTATACTATATATATTCACACTGTAATATTTGTATGTCAATCAGTTCAAATATAAAAATAGTCGATGAAAACTCTGATTCATACTAATTTGAAATAATATATAAATAATATTAATATGCTATGTAATTTAACATTAAAGGAATCATATTAATATATAGCAATGGTCGACGACCTTAACGACGTCATTATATACTATTATATAAAATTAGTATATACATAACAATAACGATTTGATCACAAGATTCACCGATGTCTTTCATCTTAGCAATCGAAAGAATATTACAAATATAACAAATTTTACTACGAGATCATAATTTTCATGGTGGCTAGACTAATCAAGTTTGAACCGCGTCTTTTGTTAATAGAGAACAATTCATTTTGCAAGTATAATGAGCAATACGTAAAATAGATAAAGTGCTTTATTTATCTTTTTTTTAGCAAATATCGCAATCACGGTTAAAGAAACGAATTGTTTGTTTTTTTTTCTTTCTCTCTATCGTTACAAATATTGAAAATAGTAATGACGATAATATAAAAGAAATATATTGACCTTTGACAATAATTATCACATATATGAAAAATAATCAAATCAACGATAATGACATCTGCTTCATCATAAGATCAATATTTTATATACTTTATATATTTCCTTAATATTTGTAATAAAATAACAGTTTTATTATGCGTTTAGTTGTACGAATTTATTTATTTTTTTGTCTGAAATATATGTTATAAATATAAACGACAATGTTGCGTTTCGTTTTGATTAGAAGTACTTGCATTAGAGTTGCGTGTTTGAAATTAACCAATTTTCCTTGATGACAATTCAGTTAATGATCTTGTTTTGTTATATTATGTTCTTATGTAAATGTTTAAATCTCTAAATAATTGAACATTGTTCCCTCGATTCAATTTATCTCAGTTAAATTAGTTTGTACTTTTTAATTATTTGATTAAATCTAAATACAAATTAAATGTATTTACATCGAAATTTTGATAATCATAAATCTTAATGACTTGCATTAAATGTTGATAAAAACAATTAAATTTACCGTTTATATATCTTATCGTTTTTTACGATTTAATTTTGAAATATTTATATTAATAATATTACATTATATTTTTATGGTAAAAATCCAATTTAATAATAAAAGTGGAAGATATAATATAATTCTAAAATTGTGTGTTTCTATGTAATGAAAATTCATAATTTAATTTGTCGTCTTTATTGCTTGTCATAAAAGATTTTTAAGTAAAGATAAATATATTTGAGACAACTATAATATAATCTATGACGACTATTTACGCATAATTACATATAAAACTTTCATTATATATAATGGTACTTAATGTTGCAAAACAATATATTATAACTATTATTCTACAATGCAAAATGCTAATTAAGTAATTAACGAGTAAATATAATATATATATATATATATATATATATATATAAATTTTATTCTATTAGTAATGGATTCGTGAAAAATTTATCTTCATTTTAAAAATATGTCAATTTAAGTTTTTTTTTATTAATATATCCAATATAAATTTAAATAAAATAATATATACAGCTTTGATTTAACTTGACCACTCATATAAACATCGAATAACTTATTATTTAATCCATATAGAGAACGGACGAACTCAATTTAACTGAATGGTTAAATATTTTGCAGGGATATATATTTAACATTTATTTATTTTTTGTGAATTATCTGTATATAAAATATATAACCGTTATTTTATTTTAATATAATATTTTTTTATTATTATTAAATATATACGATTTATATACTAATCGATACTAAATGTTTTTATAAAATTATTTGCTTTAGCATCTGTTCAATAATTGTCGATAATATACGATAAACAATTTAATATGAATCGATAAAGATGCATACCGGTTTTTACTGGATTTTCGTTTGATACATATTTGACCTGTCAATTTAAGATTTGTTTATTTTTTTACGTTGCTCATTTTATCTAATAATAAAAAAAAACGAGAGATACTCAATCGTAATATTTTAAATGCGTTAATAATATTTTGCTTTATGTCTGTAAGTTTTAATTATTATTATCGAATTTATCGATAAATTCTGTGACAAAGTGCAAAAAATTCGTCGATCTTCAAACGATGATAATATAAAAAAAAATATACGTCAATGTCGATTCGATTGATCGAAGTCTTTTTTCAATTTATAAATTCGTGTCGTTAAATAGCGAAACTCGTTAATCCGAACCATGTTCAATTATTCTCATGCTGCAAATTGGACTGATCATCGTCTGTTTGAACGCGGTTTTATGCATTCGTGATGTAGTTGAAATTAAAATAAAAATCGATTTATTAAAATTATTATTTTGCAATTTATTTTATGCATCCGTTTTATTATGATATCGTTATTTTAAATAACGAGAAATGGCTGGTATGGATTTTTTTCGTAATGACGTCGAAACATACATCTGTTGTGCATAAGAATTTTTTGAAATTATATATTGATTAAATTAGAAAAAAAGACATTTTTATACGAGTATCGTGACATGACTAAAAGATTGTATTTATGGTGACCATATGTAATCATGGGAAAAATATGTTGGTTCAATATTAATAAATCCTTGCGATCGTTGTTAATTTTTGAAACATTATGTGGATTTAATATATTATAACTGACTAATTTGAATTATTAATTAATAAAGGTTAGTAGTTTTTTTCAATTGATATGAAAGGTAATCAATTTTATATCAATGATTGATATTTTTTTTGATTAATATTATATAATGTAACTACAATATATTATAGTGATATTATATATATTTTTTTTAATTTTAATAGTAATATTATAATAAAATATGATAAATTAATATTTATTTTTACCAAATAGAAAACACTCATATATTCGGTCTAATATTTTAGACGAATTTTCGAAACATATTTCAAATTATAAAAACGACAATCAATCTTGAAATATTTATAACATATTGTGCATTTTTTCAATATTTTAATAATAATCAGGTTTGCTCTGCATATTATCTATTAATTTTGTTGACTAAACCTTGACCTTGCTTTGTGCAGAACTCGCGTGCGTAAAAGTAACCGTGCTTGGTACGTGGTTTATCACGAATAGTCTTTAAACGAATCTTATATTTTAAAATTAAATATTTTTTCCAATATATATATATATATATTCATGAAGTACATTATAAATCGTTACAATTTTATTGCAGATATACATATTGGTTATTGTGCCGTAACTGATCTAGGTAAAAAATTGCACTGGTCACAGTTACGAGTTTTATCTGTATGACGCCATCCAGAACGAATAGATAGATATAGTGGAATATTTTATATATATATATTTTTTTTCAAATATATATATATATATATATATATATATATATATATATATATATATATATATATATATATTATACCTCGAATAATGACATAAAAACGTGTACATTCGATAATTTTATACAATTGCTAAAAAATATGTGTAGGTGATATTTTTTAATGCACCTGAATCAACGTTTTGACGATTCACAGTACGTAAGCAAACTTTTAAGTATTTTCAGATTACGTAATGTAAAATACGTAGACTATCAAATAAATTAATAGAATAAAAAAAATGATGGTTAATTAGAGAGAAATATACAATGACGATAGAAAAGAAAAATTTTGAAAACAGCCGCTGTTTATTATGTAACTTTAATTACTAGATCTTTTTAATGTGTATATGTTGGATATTTTATAAGACTTTGACATTGACATTTGGATCTGAGTTGATTCGATTTTAATTTTAAATCTGAAGATCGAATATTACAAAAGAGCTTGATTAAAATATCTATCTTTATAATTTAAAAAAAAAACTCTTAGAATATAACAACGAAAACAATGTATATTACACAATAAATCTAGTTCCATACGTAATATGTTTTTCGTACTTGAACTCTTTATTTTCTATCATATTTATGTCTAATTATATTATTGGTACTTAAGATTATTTTTCTATTGACATTTTATCGATAAATATTTGCTGCGATTTGACGCATTATGAATTTTCCGAAGCGTTATAAAATATATTATTTTTTTATTATTTTACGATATAAACGAAACTATTGTAACGGTTACGATTTATTTTTTATTATATTATTTCTGATTAATTTTATTTTTAACTATTATAAATGTTATACACGTATATTACACATATAAATCCTTATCGACGGATAAATAAAGAAACGAATAAGCTGATTTCATTGATCTCAAAGAAGTAAATTATTTCGTAACACTTCTATAATACTTTGAAATATTTTTTTCTATATTATGACATTTATATATAATAAGATTTGGCCCGTATTCCTGAAGAATTCAAAAACTGAAAATTTTATTATTATTATTTTTTTTTTTTTAGAAACAAAACAGAATTTTGTATGTATACGTGTGCGTTCATAACGATCTTTGTATTTTGCATACTTCACGAGCTATTCACGTGCCAACAACTATCATAAGTTTGGATAAGAACGAGCGCGTGGGAACACGCATAATATAATCTAAATATATATAATTTAAAATGAGATCGCTGCCGATTATTTCTGAACCAAGTTCTTGATCACAGCAAAAACTTGGAGAACACCAAATGAAAATCCTAGCGAAAAGAAATATTAAAAAAAGATATATATATATATATATATGAAAAGACATGCGTATTTTTACCATAACATTTGTTGGCTAACTGTGTAACCGTGACCCAAATACGATTACGTTGACCATGAAGCGTTTATTTGCAGGACCATTCATAAACATTTACTATGACATAATATTGTTGTTGTTTTTTTTTTTTATTGATGATGATAACGTTGTGTCATTATACTATTGGAGACTGGTTATTCGGTTAATCATTTCGTCTTAACTAATAATACCTTGATTACTTTGTCTATTTTTTTTTCTTTTTTTGTCATCATTTTAATGTCACGAAAAGTACCACGAGTTCTACGCATGATATTATTGTTTATGGCGCGTGTTTCCATGGTCGTGCTTAATTTCTACGTTCATTAACTTTTTTTTTTCTAATCGCAGATTGCGTAAATCTTGTGTTATCAGTAAGAAATTTGACCAAAATAGATAGAAAATTACGTACGAAACTTTATCAATTGTTTTTCTGACTGATTCATTTTATTTAGTGTTTCCAACTTTTATTTAAAATAATGAAATTATATATAATCATTTCTTTTTTCGATTTAAATATAAAATTATGATATTAAAAATAATACACTATTTATTGATATAAATTAATAATTATATATTATAATTATTTATTGGGAGTTTATATTTGCATCAACAGACCTCAAAATGCTTATTTATGAATTCTGTTTTCATGAAATGATATTTTATTTTATTATCAGTAATGCTTTTAAATCTATTCTTTAATGTCGTTAATTAGTCATATTTGATTTGTTATAATCGACCATTTATAAAATATAAATAAGGCATTTCATTGGTATAAATGAGAAATGGTATTTCGCAGTGAAGGGCAGGATAGAAATGATTGCTATATATATATATATATATATATATATATATATATATATATATATATATATATATATATATATATATATATATATATATATATATATATATATATTGTATAAATTTATTTGTAACGCGTTAACGATATTTAAAATATTTCTTAAAATATTTTTTTATTTATATATATGTATACAATAGTAATAAGCTATTATTTTTGTTTAATTAATAATTATTTTTAATACATATTATTCTAATATAATAAAAAATTGCAATAGAAAATAATTAAATATTTTATTATCTACAATCGTAAGAATTAATATTAATATCAAAAATATATAATAATTTTGGTCTAAATTTATAAATATGGAAAATATTTGTAAGCCAATGAACTAAATAACCCAACTTATCTACAGTGATTATTAGGTCACCGATAAAATAAGTTCGTTCAATTCATTTTTATATTATTTTGTTCAGTCACATTTCGTTCATAATTTATGAACGGACACATACATTACAATAATAAAATTGAAATTTATTTTTCAATATTCTTATGAACGATTTTCTTCATAACACACTGTACTGATTTTTATCATTGCTCTTTTGTACACATCACTATCTAGTAACTTGATATTTATGATTTGTAAAAAAGTCAGTATTACGTGCAACGTTGTATTGCATCCATGAGGGTGAGACATTTGGTTTTTTTTGGTTTTATTTTCTCATTATTTATATTAAATACTAATATGAATAAATAATATGCAATAAAGCCTCTAGATAATAATTAATTTGATTTAGCCTTTGCTGCTTTTTTTAAAATTTATTTTGTTGTTTTAATTGTTACAATTTTAATGTTATTTTATATTTCTATATATATATTGTCATTAAAGTATGTTTTACGTTATATTTATTTCTTTTACAGGGATCAGGACATTTGAAACGTGCGGATCCAGAGAAGCTAAAAGAAATATTCAATCAACATGCCTCCATAGAAACAAAAGGAGAAAAATTTATGACCGGAGATGATTTCGTCCGCAAATTCCTCGGTTTATACAATGAAGGTAAATCCACAAAGCCATACAACATCATTTCATTTAACCTTTTCTACAATATCATATGAACTTGCGTGTTACATAACATTAAATATATCAATTGACAGTAAAATTTTAATTATAGGCGATTTTAATGAAGAATCGGTTCGTCTCATCGCCAGTATCGTGGACATGGATAAAGATGGACAAATTTCTTTTGAGGAATTTCGTTCATTTGAAGGTTTACTCTGTGTTCCGGACGCGCTATATAAAACAGCTTTTCAACTGTTCGATGTCAACGGAAATGGAATGGTTACATTCGGTAATATTAATTAAGTTTATTTTTATTTTTATCTTATTCAAAGTATTAAGTAATATTATTTGGTTTCTATTGTTAAGATGAATTCGCTGACGTGATGAAAAAGACCGTTCTTCACAAGAAATTACCTTTCAACATGGATGGAACATTTGTTAAACTATATTTCGGCAAAGACAAGCAAAGAGTAATAAATTACTCTGAGTTCAGTCAGTTTTTGCATGATTTCCACGAGGAATATGCTGTGGAAGCCTTCAAGAAATGTGATACGGAAAGTTCTGGTTTTATAAGTGCAGCTGATTTTAAGGATATCATGTTAAACATAAAAGGTCATTTGCTCACCAAGGAACTTAAAAGCAACCTGTCTTCTGTAAGTGGCTTCATTTATATTATTTATATTTAAGTTTTTTTTTTAATTAGATAATTTTAAAGAATGACATTTGTAGATTGCAGGTTACGGTCAGCAAGGTAGAAAAGTTAGTTTTCCATATTTTATGGCATTCAATAAATTATTAAATAATATGGAACTTATAAAAAGAGTTTATTTAAACGCAACCAGTGGTCATAGAACACAAGAGGTTACAAAGGAAGAATTCCTTTCTTCTGCCCAACTTATGAGTCAAATAACACCTTTAGAAGTAGATATTTTATTCCAACTTTGTGACATGATTCATCATGCTGCTGGGTAAAATACTTTCTATTGATTTCAATTGTTATTAAGTCAGAATAATTTAATATGTTTATACGTTTTATATTAATAGACGTAATAATACTACGTTTTACATTGATTTATTATATGAATAATAATGGATTTCTTATAAAAATTATTCACTTTTTATTCTGTAATTTATTCAGAGATGCTACCGCGTACACAGAAAGTTCTTCGTCGCAGTCTTGGGGGTTGGTTAAAAAAACATTAATTAAATAAGTGTTTTTTTTTCTTTCAATATAAAGGCTTTTTGCACTAATCAATTTCCACGCCAAATACATTTATTGTATTTATTCCTATTTTATGTTTTTATATTACAGGAATAGCAATCATTTGCAAATGATTTGCAGTACATTTTACACGTTATCCTTTATTCATTTATATTTGATATCAGCTGGTCACTTGATTTCATTTATCGAGTATTTTTTTTTATCATTTTTAAGTTATCATCATTATATGCATGGTGTTTTTTGATTCATTATTTATATCAATATCAATCTTTCAAATTATGTCTATAATATATAAAAGTAAATACTATTTTTCATGTATTTCATATTGTTTTTTAATGTTATATTTTGGTCATATTATATGCTTTTATGTAAGTTATCAACACTTAAATCAAATATTAAAATGTTCACGTTATCAAATAATATATAGTATATTACATGAAATATGACCAAAATTGTACAAATGTATTATATGCCTGTACTATTTTATACTTTTAATTATCTTTTTTTTCAGATATTATATTTATTTGATGGAATTTATTTTTAAAATACACAAATATATAAGATATCCCCTTCTAATAAAGTTTAAAAATTTGTACTTTATTTTTCGCATTAATTTTTTTTTCATTTTGAAGAAAAACTTTAAACCTGAGAAATCACTTTAAATGACCAAAATTACGCAAAAAATAAATAGGTGTTTGTTAAAATTACATCTATTTGATAAAGTTAGATACAGAGAAATCAAAATGTGTTTGAATATAAAAAAAAATTTTTTTGTTCAAAAAAATATTACACCTTTATGTCAGAATACAAAAACACAAAATTTTCAACAATATAATTTAAGATATAATATCATTAGTATATATATATATATATATATATATATATATATATATATATATATATATATATATATATATATATATATATATATTTATATATATATAACAATAAAACTTAATGAATTAAAAATGACATTAAAAATAAAAATGTAACCATATATGTAATCTTAAAAGTATACATTTTGAATTTTTCTGTATATATAAATATTATTTTTTCGTTATTTTCATAACTAAAAATATATTTATTTCAAAACCCATTATAAACAATGGAAAAATATTTTTGTAACATGCTTTATATATATATTTTTATATTTAATACGTTATTCTATAATTATTAAATATTACATAAATAAGTTTATGAAATATGTGATATTAATCGTGTTTTATAGTTTATTATATCTTTTCCAAGCATAACCACTGGGTTTTCATCATAACTAATAACAAGTAATTTTTGACACTACAGTTTAACTTTTAGATTTTTATAGTATATACTTCAATTATTATATATATATTTACTATCTTTATTTTAATGTTGTACAAATATATATAAACGTATATTTATATTCATTATAAAGCTTAGTAAGAATTTATTTTAATTTAAATCTACTTTTTTGCACGTCCAATAGAAATTATCTATAAAATATTATCTTTTTCATTATATACTTTATTCATATGTAGTATTAAATACCAACATACTGCACTTTTGAATATTGCATAGATTAATATATTCCAATATTTTAGCACTACTTTTTTACCGCATATTTCTTTTAGTTATTAATAAGTTTACTTTATTTTTTTTTACAGGAGGATCGTATATAGTGATTTAAATGCTATAACTCCAGAACAATATTTTAAGTTGGTAACTCGAAGAATAGCAGAAATTAAAGCTGTTTCTGTAATGTCTACATTATTTTAATCATTTAATTTATATATTAAAAAGGTGAAAAATAATACATATTGTTATTTTTGTTTTTAGAGTCCAGAAGAACGTGGGTTTGTTATTCAAGTTTTAGAAAGCGTATACAGATTCACTCTCGGTTCAATTGCTGGAGGTAATTTTATAATCAATTATATGGAATTTAATTTTTTAAATTAGCATTATAATTTATAATTATTTCCTTCGTAGCTGTTGGCGCTTCAGCGGTATATCCAATTGATTTAGTAAAAACTAGGATGCAAAATCAAAGAACTGGTTCCTTCATTGGTGAAGTGGCTTATCGAAATAGTTGGGATTGTTTCAAAAAAGTCATAAGACACGAAGGTGTCTTTGGTCTTTATAGAGGTTTATTACCACAACTTATAGGTGTTGCTCCAGAAAAAGCCATTAAACTTACTGTAATTTGATTTTTGTTTATATTTATATATTAAAAAAGTATTAGTAGTATGTATACGTCAATTCCTTTTGAATTCTTGTATTTCGAAATAGTAGTGAAAAAAATCTGTTTTCCAAATATAGTTTGATTTAGGAACTATTAAATTAACGTGTTGAAACATTTATAATAACCTTACATGAATATTTTCATTAATTTAACGAATAATATAATACTTTATAAATTGTTGAATGATAATTAATTTATATTTATATATAATTCATATAGGTAAATGATCTTGTTCGTGATAAACTGATGGATAAAAAAGGGAATGTACCATTATGGGCAGAAGTGATTTCTGGTGGTTGTGTAAGTATAATATAAATTTTTACCAAGGTATAAACGATTGAACATATTAATTTATTTTTATTTATTTCACAATTAGGCTGGAGCTTCACAGGTAGTTTTTACAAATCCTTTAGAAATAGTCAAAATTCGACTTCAAGTAGCTGGTGAAATAGCTGGAGCTGGACAAAAAGTTAGCGCATTAGGAGTTGTTAAAGACTTAGGTCTTTTTGGTTTATATAAAGGTGCTCGTGCATGTTTTCTTCGAGATGTTCCGTTTAGTGCTATTTATTTTCCAGCCTATGCTCACGTTAAGGTAAGAAATTCGGTAATACTTAATATATAACTTTTAAATCAAAATATGTATTTTTTTAATTTATTAGGCGTCATTTGCTGATGAAAATGGATACAATCATCCATTAACTCTTTTATGCGCTGGTGCTATAGCTGGTGTTCCAGCAGCATCACTCGTTACACCAGCAGACGTTATTAAAACTCGCTTACAAGTATGTAGAAAAAACGATATATAATATATTAAAAATGTGCTGCAATAAATAATATTTTAAAATATTTTAGGTAGTAGCTAGAACTGGTCAAACTACATATACTGGAGTATTTGACGCTGCAAAAAAGATTTTAAGAGAAGAAGGACCAAGAGCTTTCTGGAAAGGAACAACAGGTTTTCAATTCAATTACTTTTTATTCACATTTCGAAATTAATTTTTCTATGTTTTTATATTACCCATTGAATTAATATATTGTCAATAATTTTTGTGTATTATTTTTTGTTTAGCTCGCGTCTTTAGATCGTCACCACAATTTGGTGTAACATTATTAACATATGAAGTTTTACAACGACTTTTCTATGTGGATTTTGGTGGATCGTAAGTATCGTTTTAATTTTATAGCAATATTTATTAAGAACGAATGTTAAATTAAATCATGATAATTCGAATTTTACAGCCGACCTACTGGTTCAGAATTAAATGTTCCATCCACAATGGAAACCGCGCCTTCGAAACCACACCATATTGGCGGATACCAAGTGGCAATACCGATTATAACAGGAATGGAAACGAAATTTGGAATTGCGCTTCCACGTTTTCATACATCAGTATAATAGAACAACATTTCATTATACATATCATGGTATACACATATAAAAAGTAGTTACATACATATTTATTTATATGTATATAAAAATGGAAAGATATAATATTTTTTTAAGTCTTTACCGAGATAACTTGGTGAGTTGAGGCTGGCACTAGTTTATTTTAGTGCCTAAAATATATTTTGATAGACAATGCACAACTCATTGTGGTATTTTATTATAATTCGAAATTTAAAATAAATTAGTCAATTTTACTCGCATATGGCTCGTGAATGTTATTTAACATTTTCGCTAATGGTAAAAATGGTGCTGTAAAATTTATAAAATACATACACACATATACATACGCACACATGCATACTTAAACGTGATTGTATGCATGTGTGAATGCGTGTGATATAATACATACATGCAAACTAAAATGTATGTAAAGTATTTTTTTCTAATGAATATTTTCTTGCAAGATTCAAAGTGATATTTAGTAAAGTAGTTAATTGTGATTCATTGTAAAGTATATTATTTAAATTATGAATATTTGAAATTTTTATGACGAAATTAACCAAATTTCTTATAAATACATATATCGATATAATGTATTACTCTAACAATAAAAGAATTCTAAAAATATTTTTTGGAAAAAAATGATTATAACATTTAGTACTAATTATTATATGCATTTAATTGACGAATTTCTATATACATCTCTTTGATATACATTTATTTCAGTAAGCTTTATATGCAAAATTATTGGTTATAGCATAAATTGCAAAGAAAAAAAAAATTTGTTCTTTCATTAAAAAGAAAAATTATTATTCTCATATTTGTTATTAAATAAGAATTTGTACAGATTTAAACAAAATGATGAAAAATTTTATACATTTGCACATTTTGTAAAATATATTTTTATCGTTATAAATTATTCATATATTATGTATACAGAAATACTTGCATTTAAAATTGTTTTACAGCATTTTCTGTTTTAATTACTTTCGCTAATATTTTGAGCAAAAATTTTCTTAATATTTAAAACATTTTAATTTACGACATAGCTTAAATTTAAAAGAATATTTATTAGGTTTCTTTATCTGCTAAAATGTATACTATAGTAAAATTAACTTTGTATATGTAAAATGTTAATACATGTGTATAAAAAAATTGAAAATAATATCGATTTTTAATATTTTAGATCAATTTAAATTTAAAAAGAAAATTTAGTTATTTTAGAATTTATTTATAATCTTTAAAATAAGCAGTGGATCGTGAAATACGAGTTTCACATATTTTTGGACTATTTTCATCTAATACTACTTAATATCTTAATTATATATATATATATATATATATATATATATATATATATATATATATATATCCATATATATATATTAGAACAATTCGAGAATGAGACGAAAATCAGTCGTAGGGGTACAATTTAATTTTTCCCCAGTAAAAATTGTAAAATAAATAATATTAATAAAATATGACAGCGAAACATGATTTATATTTTTATCAACAACAAACCTCAAAAATTACATTCTCTTTACAACTCTTTGGCAAGAAAAACAAAACGTCAGGGGAAGAATGTACGCGTTGAACATTTTCAACATAAACATTACGGTATAGTTATATTAATATGAGCATAATTATAAATAGGATATCATTCAACGAAGCTAATTTACAACCATAATTTTAAATGCGTCATAAGTCTGAGCGAAATCGAATTAAATCGGCTTAGATTTTTAATTTTATGCGCTAAATTTCACTGAACATCGTATGGTTAGTTTCTAAAGTGTGTCGGTTTGCACTTTTTAATCCGATAAGAACAACGTTACAAATCGAGCACTTCGCTTGAAAATTATTAACGTCGGTGCAGGGATGCGAAGATTTCGCCAGCCGTTCCGCGTCCAACAGGATGTCCGCGTCTTCGATTGGAAATATCGTTTGTATGCTGCCCTACAAAAAAAAAAAAAAATAACTAGCTTTACGTCGCATCGGACGCGTTACGTTTTGAAAAATCGCATACCCCTTCTTTTTCCGAATACAGAGGATCGTAATGAATTCCGTCGAAAAGCAGAAAGACGCGCTGTCCGTAGTCCTTATCTTCGCCGAATTTGTTCACCACGGCGTTCAGAACGTTCACGACGTCGATTTCGATGCCGTAAAACGCGGACAACACGGATATCTCGATCGCCCCTCCCCAGGAGTTGGGCCTCTGAATCCATTCGCAATATTCGAGATTCGGCTTGCCGAGGAACGCGTCGCAATAATTGGTCGGATCTCCGGCGACCGCTTCCGCTATGACTTTTCTCAGATACGGCGCTACGGACGTGTCGATTCTTCCGCTGGTGACGTATCCTGGCAAAAACGACGAACACAATAAGAGCGACGGACGGAAACGAGCAATATTGAAATTTAAGAAACGGTCCGTTTGCTTTTACCTATGCTGGTGAAGAGGCAGGAGTTGTCCGAGGGCACGACCCGTTTGACGAGCGGAGTGCGTCCGACGAGGTCCGGAGCGGGAGGAGGCGCCGGAGCCGACGCCGCCGGTTCGGGAGACATTTCGGCAACTAGGGTGTCTCCGGGTCGGACGCCGCACTCGGCGAGGGTCGCGTTCGCCTCGCTCGGCAGAGGCTTCGGAGGATATCCCTGCAGCAGCGCGAGCCGCGAAGGGGACGCGTCCAGAGAGCGCGCGGCCGCGGCCACCAGCTCCGACACGGACGAGTCCGGCCGCAGCGAGCCGACCTCGATCTGGCCGCTCGCGCTTCGGACCCTCACGCTGAAACTCTTCATCTTAACGATAAAGAGACCGCGCCGCGACCTAAGACCGAACGTCGCGGCCGACGCGACCGCGTTTCGACCTTCAACGGTGACGTTCGATTTTTTCGCTCTCGTTAGATCTTATCGTCGCTTTTAAACCGCGTCGTTTTAAAATATCGGCATCGCCGTCTCGAATTCTCTCCGAGAACGTTTTAGGCGGTGAATCGCTATCGACATTAAACCGTCGACGGTTTTCGTTTCGACAGAAAATATAAATTTAATCCGCGCAATTAAATTTATATTGTATAAAATAAAATTTTTGTTCGCATTTTATCTCTATTTAATTTGTATTATTTTGTATTCGGTGCGATTTTATCCGAATCGGTGACGATTGGCACCCCCGGCGAGCAAACGTCACGAGCGGACCGCGGTTCGGCGTCGATCAGTCGGAGTCGCGGTTCGCGCGGCGCGGCTCGCTCGAATCGGGCGCGTTTTTCGTTCGCGATGCGCGCAGACGACGATTCGTCTCGCCCCGTTTGGCAGCCGCGGTCGCCCCTCCGTCCGCGCCTTCCGCTCCCCTTGTGACGTCGACGTCCGCTTTGTTATTATGGAACAGGAGGAGGCCGATCTGCGCGAACAGATCTTCCACAACAATGTCCGAGAGCAAATCGTAAGATAACCTCGCGAATTTTACTCCAACTCGAAAATTTTATTCGAAATCCATCACGAAGCATTAGAAAAAAAAAATGGCGCCGACGACTCGTTCGTTTGTTTTTTTTTTTCAAATAATTTTTGAGCTCGGACCGTAATCTCGTTTTATCCGTCGACGTCTAATATAACGAACATTTTAATTTCAACTTAACGGTACAAAGTGTTTATCCTCGTGAAAATTTATCGTTATTCCTCGTTCGTTTTGTGTGCGATGCGAATTTATAACGTTAAATCGGACGGCTTCTTTTGTTACCCTCGTTTCGTTTTCTTCGATTGTTTATCTTATTTTGTTTCTATTTTTAACGCATAATTTCTATTCTATTTTATAAAAACGTTTAAATTTCAAATCGAACGAAGTTTTCTTATCGACGAATTTATATTTGTAAAGTGAATTTGTTTATAAAATGTATATTCTTTATTTATTCTTCCGAATCAATTTTGTCCCCTTCGCAATGATCTCCGTCCGATAAAACGCACTTTTGTCAACGATTTTTACGGTCCTCGAAACCTTCAATTCGGCTTTTATCTCCTCAATCGTGTCAAAACGGCGTCCCGCGTTGGCCTTTTGCGTTTGACGAATATCCAGAAGTCGCGCGGAGTCAAATCCGACGAATACGGCGGTCGCAAAACGATATGAGTCGAGTTTTTGGCAAAAGTGTCGCGAAAAACCAATGCAGTATGACGTGGTGCATTATCGTGATAAAGGAACCGAGAGTTTTTGAAACGCGTGTAACTGAGATAATTAAACCTTTTAACAAACAGACGTTTAGCAAATGTTATAGACAGTCCTACTAACTTAGGAAAAAATATTACAATTTACCTGCTTTCCTAATTAACCTGGAAATTTTAAATGACAATGTTCACCTTACTTTTTGATCAAAGTAGTATATATATATATATATATATATATATATATATATATATATATATATATATATATATATATATATATATATATACGTGTGTTTGTACACGTTTGGTACTAATAACAAAATAAATTTCTGCTTCTTCACATATTTCTAAAAAGTGTGACGTCCTAGATTTTTTTGTTTGCAACGTGTTCTATGCTTGGAATTTAAATAATTTATATAAACGAGTTAATATTATATTTCGTGCACTAAATAGACATTCATTGCAATGATCAAAATAAAAACAGACCTTGCATCATCATTGTAACAAGATATATATATATATATATATATATATATATATATATATATATATATATATATATATTTGTTGTTTTAATTATTTTCGTTATAAGTGTTATGTTTGTAAACGATAATATCAAGCAGCTAATAATAAAACGCAACTCTATTATTAAACCAACGAAAGTGTTCCCAAATTATGTTTTTAATATTTGCATCACAAATTTACCTGACTCTTTTACGCCAGGAGCCGCTTTTACTCTTGGAATTTTTGGCAAAATTTCAATATTTTGCTTTAATGTTTAAAAAAAACGACCATTTTTTTACGTGCATACATATATTAATATTAATGATTTTTTTAGTCCTATATTTTCTTATTTTTTATAATATATTGAAGTATAACAAATGATTCCATTTTACAATCCTAGCAAAATATTTTTTTCTGATTTACTTAAACCCCAATAAATTGTAAACATAAACTGTTGTTTTAGCATATATAAAAATAAAAACGTTAATTTAAATTAACGTATATATATATATATATATATATATATATATATATATATATATATATATATATATATATATATATATATATTAATTTAAAATCAGTATATGAATTCCATGAACGAGTATTTGAAATTTTTGTCATTAAATTAAAAAGTGACATTAATCGTTGCACACAATATAATCAGATTTAAATATTTTTAAACAAATAAAATTTACAATATTCTTCCTTATATCAAAAAAATCCTTTTGATTTTTAATAATTAAAAAAACAGAGTCGTATTTTAAATTAATTCAGTTTTTTTTACAATGCAATTGTTTTATTCTAAATTTATGGAAAATCAAAGTTTCCTTTTTATCTATGTTATATGTAAAATTTGTATAAAAATATATATTTTTCATTAAAACTTAAAAAAATATGTCAAATTATTTTTTTACTACCAAACCCTTAGGTCCTATTGTTATATTACTATAGAAACGGCATGCATTTTAACACAAATTGATTTAAAAAATAGGTATATATTTTACTGTCGCCATATAATGAAATTAGTTGTAACGTAATAAAATGATTATTTTGCTTCTAAAAATAGTTAATTTTTCGTAATAAAATTAACAGAAAATTCTAAAATTTCTTATAACAGTTGTATACATTTATACAATTTTATTATTTAATATCTTATCAAAAACGATGGGATCTTGTTAAAATTTGTAAACTTTCAGGTGTGCTATTTAAATTAAAATGTATTTTTTATCTGGTTTTTTCCACATCATAGAGATAGCATTTTTTTCGTATCTTATAAATATATAAAAAAATATTCTCATTTTTAAAAAAATATTTCTAGTATTGTTTTCAAAACATAAAATATTTAATATGCATCCAATTTATAGTATAACAAACGTAAATACCATTTAAGAGTTATAATATTTTCGTTACTCGTTAAAATAATTAATAATTTTATAATCAAATTTAATAATTACATTCACAATTAATTTACTATTTTCCAAATTGAATTGTTTAACGTTAATAAGAAAAGTTGTAAATATTATTTTTCTCTTATAAGTAATATAAGTATAGTTGTAAGTTAATTTCTCTTATCTTTAATTATTATCCTAATCTAAGTAATTAATTTGTAACCCCCCTCTCACCTCCCCTCCATTCTTACTTCATTTAATTTTAATTTATTAATATTTTTTTTTACTAATTTTTCTATATGAATTTTAACAAGATTATAAACAAATTTGAAACGCAATATGATAATACTAATACAAATTATTTTCGACATTATGGTTCATTAAATTCATATTTAATATCATGTTTCAGATATTTTTGCTGCTTTTCATCATGTTGTATCTTGCTTCGTACACATTAATTGAAAAATTTAGACGTAAAGATCATGAAGACTGTTATTCAACAGATGATGATGAGATCACAGTCTACAGGATAAGTGTATGGCTTTGTACTTTCGCCTTAGCTGTGACAGTTGGAGCTTTACTTTTATTACCAATATCAATAGTGAGCAATGAGGTTTTACTTATTTACCCTGATAGCTACTATGTTAAATGGTTAAACAGCTCTCTTATTCAAGGTTATTATTATTTATTAATAAATATTTTATATAAACTAATACATGTGGTACATAATCTCATTTAAATCTAGAAAAGTATCTTGCATTTCAAATTTTATTTACGAGAGACAATTTTTGTTGTAAAAATATTAAAATATTGTGACATGTCAAGTATTACATTAAAAAATATTTATATGTTGAGTTTAGAGTTGGCGACCAAAAAATAAATCAGCGCCAAAGATTCAAAAAGAATTTTTAAGTCGCTGATTTGTTATTACGCTATATTAATTAATGAAATGCAGTATTTCTTGATATAATTGATATATGATATTTTTATTTGAAAAGAAAACTATAATCATTGTTTTTTTCAGGTCTTTGGAATTATGTGTTTTTATTTTCTAACGTGTCATTGTTTGTTTTGCTGCCATTTGCATATTTTTTTACGGAATCTTCGGGATTTTTTGGCTATCGATCAGGAGTAATGTCTCGTGTGTACGAAACTTGTATAGTTTTAATATTATTAGCAGGAATAGTTTTGGGTTTCACTTATGTCATATCATCATTGGTAAATAAAGACAATACGACAATAGAAGCCTTAAGTTAGTTTATTTATTATATATTTTATTAAAAAACCAGTTATATACAAATTGTGAAAATATAACGGAATAATCAACTTTCTATTTTCAGATTTATGGAGTTACTACTTGCCATTTTTATACTCGTGTGTTTCATTCATAGGTGTTTTAATGTTGTTAGGTATGTTTTTTTTAATATCACTCACTATTTTCACCAGATTCCCTATTTTGCAAGAATTCACATATTAAATCCTTATGTTGAGAATATTCTTGTAATAATTCGTTATATAAATTCAAGTATTCAACATCATTGTTAAGTTCTTTATTCGCCTTTACACGATAAAGCTTAGCTTTAAAACTATGCTTGTTTAATTTAAGAGCCCATTCGCAATCCATTAACACCTAGTTAAATAAAGATACAAGTTCATTGAATAATTTGAATTAAACTTTTTTTTTAAATAAAATATTAGAAATGTTTACTGATACGAATTTAATTTATTGAAGAAGTTTCGTTTATTTTATCTGCAACGAATTCAATGATGAATTCTAAAAACTGTTGTATTATATATACATATATTATTTGTATCAATGAGTAAGTCACCGAAGACCAATTCCATGGTCCACTTTTTTGTACTATCTTTACTATGAAAAAATTAAATATTTGTTTTAGTATATTAATAAAGTGTTCATTTTTAAACCATTTGTTAATATAACTATAAAACTTTATTTTTAAATCATCAATATTAATACTTCTGATAAATTCAGTAATTTTAATGCGTACCTTTTCATACTCCTTTAGTTTTAGAAGTGTCAACGCTCTATTTGTATATAACAAGCAGCTGTCTCTTATTTGTTCAATTGCTTTATTGTATCGTGTGAGAGCTAATTCGTATTCACCTCTTTTGAAGGCTCTTGATGCTTGTGTTTTTAATGTTTCGGCTCTCTCTTTGCGAATCTTTTTATCCGCAGCGCGTTTCTCTGCATCTAAACTCACTTGTTTCATGAATACTTCAGGATCCATTTCATTCTGAAACAAATGAATTGTTTCAATAAAAAAATGTATTTGTACTTTAATGATCATCATCATTACGTAGTTGATTTTTTTGCGCATTTGTTTTTTTTTTAATTTACACATGCTACTTACTTGAGATGTTTGTTTTTTTTCTGAAATATTCGAATTCTTATTGATTAATGTTCTATTACATACTATTTTTACATCTGAGTCTTCATTTATGACAGAATCATTTTTTGCATTCAAGTATTTATCAGCTTCAATTTGGGCGTTTTCTGCTACATTTTTATCTTCAGACATGAGATTATTTATTATTGTTGTTATTTCATTCACTTTATGCATGAAATTATTAAATTCTTCACTGTTATCCATTATTAAAGTTCTTGTGATAGAATATCAATTCAACACTGTCTGGTGTTTGTTATGTATCCATGGATACATTAATGATATGCGTATAAACTACGTCGTAATATTGATTTTATTAGTTATTGTTATGACTAGTTGAAAATTAAAGATATTTTAAATATATATTTAATAATATTAGTGTTGATAATTATATTTTGAAGCCGCTCAACTTAAATTGTACATTTTTGGAATAATAATAGTGATAAATAAAATTACGCAGTCAGATGTTTTTTAATACTTAAAAAAATATTTAAATATCAGATGATAATACAAATAGTATATATTAAATAAACTTTACAATGATATAGACTGAAAATATTTCATTTTTTCCAATATAAATTGTTAATGTAAAGATAATTGACCTTGGAACATTATTGTTTGATTTAAATATTTATTTTATCAGTTATTCAGAATACTGTTAAAAAATAGTTTTTTTTTAATAATTTATATTACATTTTTACCAATAAATTATATACACGAGTGGAAAAAACAATATACTATATAATAACAAAAAAAACTGTAATGACGTCTGTTTTATTAGTTTTGCTATTCATTTTGATATTTTTTACATATTCTACAGTTGCATATATATATAAAGAAATCCATAGTTTTGATTCAAAAATTCTGATTCATAAATTATTTAATGATTTGAATTTTTAAAATGCCGTTTAACAATATCATTAGTTTTAAGCTATTAGTCACATTTTTTTAATGTAAGAATAATTTTCATATGCTATAAAATAAAATATTTATAATGTAATCAGTATTCATATTAGAAAATAATGTTTTTTTTAGTGTGCACTCCTTTAGGATTTGTTAGATTGTTTGGTGTTGTTGGACAAGTCCTAGTCAAACCACAGTTTCTTAGAGATTTAAATGAAGAATTTTTTGCATACTCGTTGGAAGAAGAAACTGTTCGTCGAAGATTGAAACAAGCTTTAAATACAGGTAATTTTCTTATTATTTTATAAAATATAAAAATTATTTTACAAAATATAAAAAATATCTACATTATCATAACCATAACATAAATACACTTCATTTTCATATTTTAGGTGAAAGTTACATATCGCCACCACCTATTAGTCCTCCCACTGATGGTAGTCTAAATTCTAATGGTAATAATTTTGAGGAAATGGAAAGCAATAATTTATGTAAATTGAGGAATGGTGCTTTACAAGCTCGTCTTACTGTAGAATTAAAATATGTGCAGGAAAAAAGAGAGGTCTAATATATAATATTATTTTTTGTGTTTTTTAAACACAAAATTGTAAATACTAATAAATGTTTCTAGTTGGTTGATAGTCAAAGGCATACATCTTCATTTCGAAGAAATGTAGTATATCCACTTGCAGTTTTACTTTTGCTAGTTTTAACTGGTATAGTGGTGCTTATGGTTTTACAAAATACATTGGAATTATTGGTTGGATTCAAAGCACTGCCAATGTCAACTTCGGTAATTTTGTTTTATTGTTTTTTTATAAATTATTAGAATTTCGATATTTTAAATATAAAACGAATATTATTATGAACTCTATTACTTTGTATAAAACTTAAACTAAAAAATACCAACTTTACAACCTATTTTTTTTCAGCAATTTACTCTGGGAATCAGATCTTTATCAAGGTTGGGACCTATAGGTGCTGCACTGGAGGTAGCTGTACTATTATATTTAGTTGCAGCGTCATTTACTGGTTTATATGGATGTGCCAGACGTTTGCGACCTCGTCCTGCGCGTACACCATTGTCACATTTAGTAGCCAATTGTGCGATGCTTTTGATATTAAGTTCTGCACTGCCAGTTCTTGCCAAAATTCTTGGTATTTTTTTTTATAAATGTTAAACAAATTCAATTGAAATTTAATGAAATATTTTTCATGTCATTTTATATTTTGCAAGGTGTAACCAATTTTGATTTGCTTGGAGATTTTGGAAGTATTGAATGGCTTGGCAACTTTAAACTCGTACTGTTGTATAATCTCGTATTCGCAACAGCGGCAACATTATGTTTAATCAACAAGTTCACTGCCACAGTTAGAAGAGAACTATATAATAGGTTAGTCGAAAATGTCAATATTTTGTCAGACTGTGTAACGTTTTTAAACTGATCTTATGATCGATCATACGTATATATTCGTTTTTGTCCGTGATTATTTCATATACCACTCATCATTATAATAAATATATTATAATGTTGAATTTGGTCATTTCCAATATGGTGATGGTTTATTTCTCAAAATCTTGTGATTAATTCAAGACTGAACATTTTTTTATTGTGTTGTGTGTATCATTCCATCATGTCTAAGGCTGCTATTTTTAACTATTTTATCTATGTATATCGTGATATATGTTCATTCAATTTTATTACTATATTTTATTTTAACTGTCAATAAATTAATATTTTTGACCGCTTCATATGTTTGTGAAACCAAAATTAATTCAGTTGTG
Organism: Leptonema lineaticorne; assembly: GCA_024500535.1. Lineage (NCBI taxonomy): Eukaryota > Metazoa > Arthropoda > Insecta > Trichoptera > Hydropsychidae > Leptonema > Leptonema lineaticorne. The sequence continues at coordinate 7,146,292 of JANIJI010000061.1, read as the reverse complement.
TGTTAGTAGTAGTGTTACATCTATTTTGTTTTATTATATATTCAAAAATGTACTTAAATTTATACCGACAACAATCTTTAATACCAATTTTTAACTGGAAAAATGTTATTAGAATTCTGATCAAAAAATGCTTTTAAAGGACTTAATTATTGTTACTAGATGTAAATTAAAACAAAATTCGGATCACATGGCAAATTATAAATTTTAATTTAGTAAATATGTATTGAATGATTATTTAAATTTTAAAATATTTTGTATTTATTTTTAATATGTGTCATAATATATGCATTTATTTTAATTATAAATTATATATACGCACTGTTTCCTTATTTTAAATTGGTGCAAATTTAAAACTTCTTATTATAGTAAAACTTCATTTTTTTCGTATAGGTTTTAATACTCTTTCCTTACGTAATAAGGAAATCAAACATTTTAAAGGCTGATAAAAATTTTAGTATTTATATACATCTTATTATGTGATATAATTTATAAATCGGTTTAAATTTATTGTTTTGTTTTTTATATATTAAAATAAAATGAGAGTATTATCTCATCTTTATTATAAATTTATATAATTAAATACAGGCAGTTATTAAATTATAAACATTATTTTTTTAATATTTTTGTGTTTTATTAAGCTGATATACCTTAGCATTCAATTTCAAAAATGTATTTTTTTTTAAATTAATCATTTTTAATTACTGGTGATTATAATTTAAGTCATTGTGTAATTAAATATATTAAAAACGAAATTAATTGTATGTGTATATATATATATATATATATATATATATATATATATATATATATATGCGCAAATGTGGCTCGTCAAAATATTATCCAGTATCTTCTGGACATATCTTAAAATAAATATAGTATATCAATATTTAGACTGAATAAAATAATAGTTTACTGAAACAAATATATATATATATATATATATTAAAGTTCGCCTTTTTTGTACATATTTTTTAATACATTGTGTATTTTTCTTTGAATTTCGAGCCAAAGAATGCATTTATTTATCTTTATCTCGTTTTCTTTTAATTACTTTCAAAAAGATATTTCTGTATTTATAATTATATACATTAAAAATCAAAATATAAAGTGTACACAAGGGTATTATTAAAATATATGTATATTTTTATACGTAAATTAATAAAATCAACTATATTCGAAAACTAAATCATTTCTATATTTCCTTAATCCTCCCCTCTTAACTTACTTTCAGAATTTTAAAGCACTGAATGCATATATAATTTGACATAGTCATTGCCATGTGCTTAATAAATATATATTCACCTTATTTTACGCATATATCACTATGTGACATGATATTATAGCGTTCTTTTTTTCATTTCTTTACATAATATAGATATCAAATATTTAAGGATATTTTTTTATTTATTTAGATTAAAGTCGATTGGAGAGTTTCTTTTTCCAAAGGAAACCGCTTATGTAGACCAAAGAAGAACTTCGTCACTCACACTGGGTACTAGGACTAGTGTAATAATTACAAATTCAGGTGAAAAAGACACGAGTGATCATATAAAAGACGATTAAATATTCTTATATTATAGATTGCTTTTCATACGTTAATTATATATGTTCAATGTGTTCTATGTGAATGTTTTTTACAAAATTAAATATATGTGTAAATATTCTAAATAACGTCGATAATTAATTTTACGTATTAAAGACTGTTCAAAGCGCTATAAATTAAGTATGTATGTATATGTGTTTTTTAACGATATTTATAATAACTAAGTTAATAATTTGTAAGAAACATTTTTTTTTGAGATTTTACGAAATCTTTTAAGATTATGCAATCGTGATGAAATTCTCAGAGGCTATGTATTACCTATTGTAAATTACCATGCAAAATACAATTTATAAAAAATACTGCATTTTTTACTTCAAACTTAATATTACAAAGGATTAAAATGCGGATCAATGCCGATAATTGGAAAATAATTTTAACTAATATTTTGTTTTGAATTCATAGAATTCGCACTATTTATTTTTCAAGCGAACAGCAATCCTTAACTTTTTAGTTTTCTTACTGTTTATACTCAAAGTCGAACTATAATACAAAGATTAAACATAAATACCTAGCGAAGGCCTTTCTTTCAAACACAAAACAAATTCTTAAATGTCAACGAGTTATATAAGCGTAAGTAGTAATTTGACAGGTACGTTTTAATATAAACTAAGCGAGAAACGGTCACTTTTTCGATTTAGAATAGGGTAATTTTGGAGGGGCCCATCGCAACGCGCCGGGGTCGATACATAAACGCGGTTTCTTGAAATTATGGCTCGTAAGATGCTCGATAACTATTTTGGGCGTCACGCATATGACATGCTGTCCTTTCCAATATTTCACCATATTCATGCACTGAAGCGTAGATATAATATCGGTCTGCGATATTCCGGTCAACTGGCTCAAGTCCTTAATGGTGACGGTTCCCCGTCCTTTGCGCAAGTAGTCGAGCAACACCCAAGACCAATAAGAGCGATAACTAAGTTTACCCAGATCGGAGAGAGGTTTTTCGGGACTGCCGACCACTTGTTCCAAGCGAGAGAGCTCGTAACTGAAAGCGATGAGTAGCTTTCCGTAGCCCTGTCTTTGATACGGCGGCAACGTTAAAATGCAAGCGACATTATTTCCTTCCGGCGACTCTTTCTCCTTGGAGAAATAGCCGACTACGTGAGCGCCTTGCTTGTCGACTTCGCAGAGCAAATAAAACAGAAACGGTTCGACGTCAAAATAGAGGGTCTTGTGATCCAAAAACAGTTTCGCCAGGAGACATAAGTTCTGACAGTAGGTTTTGTGATCTTTGCCGTCGACTTCGAATATGGCTAGCGTGCCTTTTCGGTAGATCTCGTTGCCTTGGGGTTGTCTGTGCGGACAATGAAAACAGTGATCTTTGTAAGTCGCGTCCAGTCTCATATACGTGAGGCAGTACTCGCAGATCCACAGTTTCGACTGTTTGCCGTATTCGTCCGGGTAAGGACTGAAGTACCAGGTGTCTATTTCGTACTTTCCGATCTGAATGCGGTCGATATATTTGACTTTGGTGATGGCTTCGTGCTCTTTCTCGAGCGCGGCCGTCGCCGGATCCATTTCGGCGTAAGTCTTCTGCACGTGATTGATTTCGTCGTGTTTCCGCTTCTGGTTCCTGGTGATCTTGCGAGACCTCGCCTGGTCGAGCGGATCGTCTCCGGCCACGGTGACGTGCGAATGCGGGTGCGGATGGGAATGGGGATGCGAATGCGAATGCGGATGAGAATGAGAGTGCGGATGCGGATGAGGATGTTGATGCGAGTGCTGGTGGTGCGGTTCGTCGCGGCCGTCCGGGTTGTCGCACGACTCGAACCTCTCGGGCATGACGCGGTCTTTCGTCACCCATTCGTCGAGGCGCCGATCCGAACCCTCGTAGTGAACGTAGTATTCGTGCGAGGAGTCCTGAGCGTTGAACCGGCTCTGGATCACTTGCGCGGACAGCCACGACTTGCCCCGACGCACCAAGTAGTGTTCGCCGACTTCCACGGGCTGGTCGTCGGCGTTTTGGACGATCGGCTTCTCGTTGCAAGTCGCGCCTCCGTTCGAATCGCCATCCTCCGTCTTAATTTTATCGGACGCCGCCATCGCCGGTATCGCGCGACGCGCCGCCGAAATGTCGCATGAGAGTGCAGCGCCGCCAACGTGACGAACGCTGACGCAAGTCTTAAGCTTTTAAATAATTAAGTTTACAATTAAAATTTTGTGCTATAAAAACTGTCGATAACGTTCTGGCTCGAAAACGACAAAGCGTTTCGGACACTCATAATAAATAAATAAAACGAAATTAAAATTATTTGTTAAATTCAAACGTTATTGTCGCTTAAAATCGTAACGAAAACGTGGTCGTTATTTGTCGTTTTAGATCGGTTTTCGTTTTATCGTAGGGTCGCGGGACGGTTGTCGGACGGCGTTTCAAGATGAGCGCGCTCGAGATCCCTTTGCGGGATACCGACGAGGTGAGTTTGCCGACCTTCGAACGACATCATCAATCCGACGTCGACGAATAAATTAATTGCAACGTTGCGATGCCGGTTTTTTACAGGTTATCGAGCTCGATCCGGTGCAGCTGCCTCCCGGAGATGAAGTTCTCGGTATTCTACGACAGGAACGTTCGCAACTATACACCTGGGTCAACGTTGCGGTACGTCTATTACTTTTCTATATCCGCAAAAAATCAAAATATTGACTTTTCGTTTTTTTGAAACGAGAACTAGTGCGAACGAATTTATATATATATATATATATATATATATATATATATATATATATATATATATATATATATATATATATATATATATATATATATATATATATATATATATATATATATATATATATATATATATATATATATATATATATATATATATATATATATATATATATATATATATATATATATATATATATATATATATATATATATATATATATATATATATATATATATATATATATATATATATATATATATATATATATATATATATATATATATATATATATATATATATATATATATATATATATATATATATATATATATATATATATATATATATATATATATATATATATATATATATATATATATATATATATATATATATATATATATATATATATATATATATATATATATATATATATATATATATATATATATATATATATATATATATATATATATATATATATATATATATATATATATATATATATATATATATATATATATATATATATATATATATATATATATATATATATATATATATATATATATATATATATATATATATATATATATATATATATATATATATATATATATATATATATATATATATATATATATATATATATATATATATATATATATATATATATATATATATATATATATATATATATATATATATATATATATATATATATATATATAAATATTATTATCATTGCCGTTTGCAATGACGACGTTGCAAATATGCAGCGAAACTGAAAGTCTAAAGTGTAATATTAAATTAATTTTCTTCGCTTTAGATCGCGTACTATAAGCAGAATAAAATTGACGATTTCCTCAAAATTTTGGAAGCGTCTCGAGATGACGCCAACGTTGACTACCGGGATTATGAAAAAGATCAAATGCGAGCACTCGATATGCTCGCCGCGTATTATGTGCAAGAGGCCAACAAAGAAAAAAACAAGGATAAAAAGAGGGAGCTCTTTATAAAAGCGACAGATATTTATACAACCGCTGACAAAATTATTATGTACGATCAGGTAAAATGGTGTTGTGTTGATTTTTTTTTAATGCTATTTGTATTATCACGCGATTAATTTTATACTTTATTTTAGAATCATTTGTTGGGAAGGGCGTATTTTTGTCTTCTCGAAGGAGATAAAATGGAACAGGCGGATGCTCAATTTAATTTCGTTTTGAATCAGTCTCCTAATAATATTCCGTCGCTCTTAGGTAAAGCTTGTATTGCTTTTAACAAAAAAGATTATAGAGGTGCGTTAGCTTTTTATAAGAAAGCGTTAAGAACGAATCCCAATTGTCCTGCCGCTTTAAGACTTGGAATGGGTCATTGCTTTATGAAACTTGGTAACCAAGAAAAAGCCAGGTATAATTATTGACACGCGCACGGACACGCATATAATTCCACACAATACATGTTGAATATATATTCAACGTGTATATATTAAATATTTTTAACGTGTATGTTGTTCTATATATATTTATATAAATATTTATTTTAGAATGGCTTTTGAACGCGCCTTAACGTTGGATAGTACCTGTGTTGGTGCATTGGTTGGCTTATCAATTTTAAAGTTAAATTTACAAGATCCAGAATCAAATAAAATGGCAGTAATTATGCTATCGAAAGCGTATTCCATCGATCCCAAAAATCCAATGGTGTTAAATCATTTAGCAAATCATTTCTTTTTTAAAAAAGTACTTTCATTTATATATTTATAAAATTTGTACAAATATATGTGGATTATAAGAAATATTATTTTTTATAAATTTTAGGATTATAGTAAAGTGCAACATTTAGCTCTACACGCTTTTCATAATACTGAAAATGAAGCTATGCGGGCTGAAAGTTGTTATCATTTAGCAAGGTCTTTTCATGCCAACCGAGATTGCGATCAAGCTTTCCAGTATTATTACCAAGCTACCCAATTTGCTCCCCCATCATTTGTATTACCGCATTTTGGATTAGGACAAATGTATATTTATAGAGGAGATTCTGAGAATGTAATATCTATTTAGATTTTTTTTATATTTCCAATACGTTTTTAAATGTATATTGATTATTATGTATTTACAGGCGGCTCAGTGTTTTGAAAAAGTATTGAAGGTTCAACCAAATAATTATGAAACAATGAAAATATTGGGATCTTTATATGCTCAATCGAATTCTCAATCAAAAAGAGATATTGCAAAAACTCATTTAAAAAGAGTCACAGATCAGTTTCCTGATGATGTAGAAGCTTGGATAGAACTAGCACAAATTTTAGAGCAATCAGATCTTCAGGTTTGTTTTTTTATATTATTATTATATGAATCTTTATAAAAAAAATATATTTTATAGGGATCGTTAGCAGCATATGCAACTGCAACTAAAATTTTAAAAGAAAAAATTCAGACTGATATACCGGCAGAAATTTTAAATAATGTTGGTGCTCTTCATTATCGCCTGGAAAATTATCAAGAAGCAAAGGTGTATTTGGAAGAATCACTTGCAAGGTGTAGAATAGAAGCAGAACAGGATGCCCAATATTATAATTCGATTGCTGTTACCACTACTTATAATCTTGCTCGTTTAAATGAAGCACTTTGTCAGTTCGATAAAGCTGAAAAATTATATAAAGATATTTTAAAAGAACATCCAAATTATGTAGACTGTTATTTAAGGTTAATTATTATTATTATTTAGTTATTACTAATAATTTTTATTTCGTCAGTTTTTATTTTTTTTTATAGATTAGGGTGCATGGCGCGTGATAAAGGTCAAATCTACGAAGCTAGTGATTGGTTTAAAGAAGTTCTTCAATTAAATAATGAACATCCTGGAGCATGGTCATTATTGGGTAATTTACATTTAGCAAAAATGGAATGGGGTCCTGGACAGAAAAAATTTGAAAGAGTGCTTAAAAATCCATCAACATCAAATGATACTTATGCTTTAATTGCTTTAGGTGTTTTTATTTTGAAAGCAAAATAACTAATATTATTGTATTATAAAAAGTAATTTATCTAAAATTATTTTATTTTCATAGGTAATGTTTGGTTACAAACATTACATCAACCAACAAAAGACAAAGAAAGAGAAAAACGACATCAAGACCGCGCACTTGCTATGTATAAGCAAGTATTGCGAAATGATCCACGAAATATTTGGGCAACAAACGGAATTGGCGCTGTTTTAGCATATAAAGGATGTATTAATGAAGCAAGAGATATATTTGCTCAAGTTCGAGAAGCTACAGCTGATTTCTGTGATGTTTGGATGAACATTGCACATATATATGTTGAACAGAAACAATTTATTAGTGCAATTCAAATGGTACATTTGTAATATAATTAATTTCATAGCCTTATATTTATATGTTTAATCTTAATTTTTATGTTTTAGTATGAAAATTGTTTGAAGAAATTTCATAAGAATCATAATGTTGAAGGTTTGGTTTATTTAGCAAGAGCTTTAGCTGGTGCCAGTCGACTTCGTGAAGCTAAGATTGCTTTACTAAGAGCTCGTCGTGTTGCGCCTCACGATACTGCTTTGTTATATAGTACAGCTTTAATATTAAGAAGATTGGCAACGCATGTTCTTAGAGATGATCGTAGTACATTATCAATTGTACTTGGTGCAGTTCATGAATTGGGATTAAGCCATAAGTATATAAATACTTCGTTATGCATGTATATATATATATATATATATATATATATATATATATATATATATATATATATATATATATATTATTTTTAGTTGATGTGTAATGATTAAATTTATATATTCATAGATATTTTACATACTTATCTCAAACCTCCGGTGGTGATAGATTACGTTATGATACCCAATTAGCTGCTCTCGAAGCACGTCAATGTCAGGATTTATTATCGCAAGCACAATATCATGTTGCTAGAGCTCGTCGTGCTGACGAGGAAGAAAAATCTCTTAGACGCAAACAGGAAATGGAGAAGGAAGCCTTTAGAAAGAAACAAGTATAATTTCATTATATATAGACATTTGTTATATAAATGTATTATCATTTTATCTATAAAATATTTGATTTTCAGGAAGAAGAACGTAAGAAACGTGAAGAAGAAATGGTTAAAACAACTGAAGAGATGCTACAGAAACGTCGCGAATACCAAGAGAAGACCAAGAATGCTCTAGTGATTGAAATGCCACCTGAAGTGAAAACATCTAAAAAAGGTAGAGGTAGAAAAGATGAATATATATCTGATTCTGGTGGAAGCGGAGATGATGAAGGTGCACCAAAGGAACCTGGGTAAGTATTTTTTATGGATTTTATTTTTAATAAAATTAAAAAATTATACCTATTTAAATTTTATGGTTATAGCTCTTCAAAAGACAGAAAAAGGAAAAGAGATCCAACTGAAAAAAAGAAAAGAGGTCGTAAAAAGAGAGAAGGTGGTGCTGGATCAGATTCTGATAGCGATAAACCAAAAGCTAAAAGGGGAAAGAAAAAGGTAGTTTATATGTATTTTTAATAAATCTAAATTAAAAGCAAGTTTTTAAAATTTTAAATGCGTATTTTATTTACAGGGCAAAGAATCTAAAAAAGCATCAACTGATGGTCTATCTGCAAAACAAAAATCACGGATTGTGTCTAAGGCTACTATTTCAACTAGTGAGTCTGAAGACAGTAATAAAGAAAGCAGTAACACAGGCAGGAAAAGAATTATTCAAAATTCAGATAGTGACAGGTTAATTTAATATATTATATATTCTGGATTCATATACTAAATTTTTGTATTAAAAATGCAACATATTTAATTAGGTCAAGAAGCAAATCTCGATCTGTGTCCAGAAGTCGTTCTGTTTCAAGGAGTAAATCTCGTTCAAGATCAAGGAGTAAATCTCGTTCAAGATCAAGGAGTAAATCTCGTTCAAGATCAAGGAGTAAATCTCACTCTCGATCTAGAAGTAAATCTAAGTCAAAATCTAAAAGTCGATCTAAAAGCGTTTCTCGCTCTCGATCGAAAAGTATATCACGATCTCGATCAAGAAGTATTTCTCGATCTAAAAGTCGGTCTAGATCTAGGAGCGGTTCCCGTTCGAGATCAAAATCTCCTTCAAAAAGTCGATCACAATCTAGATCTCGCTCCAGATCAAAAAGTGCCTCACGTTCCAGATCCAGGTAATAATAAATAAGTCAACATATTTTTATTTATTTTGATAGTTATATATGTATGTATATATATTGTTTAGGAGTGTATCGCGTTCAAAATCAAGGAGTAGATCTAAAAGTATATCACGTTCAAGATCACGATCTCGTTCAAGGTCAAAATCAGGTTCGCGATCTAGGAGCGAATCAAACCATTCTAGTAGATCTGGGTCTAGACCTGATACACCTATTTCTAGAAAATCAATTTCAGCCAGTGAGGATGAAGGTAAGTTAACACTTATTAATGTTTTTTTGCGATATCGTTGTTACCAATTCTTTTTATCTTTCTTTTATTTCAGGTTAAGTGCCAATTGCGTAAAATTAATAAATATGTTATTAGTTTTTTTGTGAATTTTCTTTTTTTTAATATAACATTATACTTTTTTCAAATGCCTGATTTTGTTTTTATACTGTAATTTTACATATTAGATATATTATATATTCTGAATATCAATTGAACAATATATTGAAATGTTATATTAAATCTCCATATTATTTTTTTTGAATTTAAGTTGATAGCTCAACTTTGTAATTAAATGAAATATAAAACGAGTTATATAATGTGTAAATCTTTTATTTTTATATAAAAACCCATTCAATTATAATTTATATAAACACATTCAGTAAAGTAGAGCTTTCTATCAGTGTTCATAGGTTTAAAATTTGGGCTTACAACTAATATATTAACAGAATCACATTGTCGTAAAAATATCACGAATATTAAAAAAGGAAAAAAGGTTTATTGTTTTTTTTTTTCATTTTTTAAGTGCAGTTTTAACAAGTTGTATGATTAAAAATTGAAGGAACCGTTATCGAAATATTATTCAGTCTGAAATGTTTATTTGAAAATGGCAAATATCGTCATAAATTCAACATTTCCTTCGATGATAAGGCCCCTGTTGCTTTTTATTTATTTATTTTTCTTTATCTTGTTTAAATAAAATTTTGGTGTAAAATACAACTGCACTGAATCTTAAAAATTATAAATAACATCCATTATTTTGTTTACAATACTTTGTTTTATAACATAAAACACTTTTTAACTCAATAACAATTATTACATAATTGGCAAAAAAATATATAATAAAATCAGTAATAAGACTAGAAAGTATACATATTTAAGTTTTGAAAAAATATCATAATAAAAATCGCTATTTGCGAAGTTTGGTCAAAATATTTACAGAAAAATAATACGTGAAATATTTTTTTTACTACATCTTTTCAGAAGATGTCATTGCAAACTACTGTTCCATACATTTGCAAGCAAATTCTACAATTATTATTTACTGTCACAACTCTTCAAATATCCCCTAATGTCTATACTATTAAAAAACCTCGATCAGGTTTCAAAACTAATATACATTTGTTGTTATAAACTTTAAATTAAAATTATTATTAGCCCATTTGCTGTCATACTTTGGTGACATTGTTTTTATACAAGATTATGTATGACGATTAAAAAGAAGTGACAGCTAACGGGTTAAGATAGTAATATATAAAATAAACGCTATAAATAATCGAAATAATACTTAACATATTTCATTTTAGGTTCATTTATGTTAAGAAAATATAACAAATTTGGTCAAAATTGTGATTTAGGCAACCCTCATTATTTTCAATTCTGGAATTATTACATAAAACCATCAGTATTTAAAACAGTGCTATTTTTTATCTCACACGTTTCAAGCTCTAATAAGAATTAATTATATTTTAAATTGGAGTTTAATTAGTAAAATAAATGTTTTCATAAAGTAAAGAGTTCTCTTTTCTTTTAGATTTGATGTCTGAATTACAATTTTAAGAAGGTTGCCTTTATATATATAGTAAATATCGCTTATCAAACAAAATAAATATATAGCGTCAATGTTATTGTTTATAATTGTAAAGTAAACAAATAATAACAAATTCAATAAAATATTGAAAAGAATTCTGATATGTTTCAATTGAAAAAAAAATGGATATATAGAAGCCAATCTTAATTAAACTAATAAAAATCTGTTATACCTATCCAATAATTATGCATATTTCTCTATTTGTTTGCATTTATTTTAATATATAAAAATTAAATATGTATAAAAAAAAGGATATTAAAAATCTAAATATACACACAACATGCGATTTTGCACTTTTCATGTCACTTACATAAAATGGTTAACAATTGGCAGTGAGACTTTTTATTATTATCGTCATGAATTATAGTGCTTTCACAAATATATTACATTTTCACGTCAATAAAAAAAACAGTAAATTTGTTTTTTATCAACGACTTTTAAATATTTATTTTGTGCCCTAAATTATATTTATTTGTAAAAGAGTCATCTTATTGTGGTAAATATTACGTAAATTATTTTTAAAGGGGAACAAATGTTTTGTTAATTATTAGACATTTTCAACATTAATGTCATATATTAATTAGATTTAATATATTTTACTATAAATTATATGGTATGATTTTTGAAAATAAATAATTTACATTTTTTTGTTACTCTTCGATTTTGTTATCATTAATTAAACTGTACATATGTATTATATATTTGTGTTTCCTATTTAGAATTTATTAAATAGTCAGTAATGTCACAAAAGATATAACTGCATTATTTGAATTTTTCAGAAATACAGTACTTATTATTGACATTCAGAAATTATTAAAGAATTCTGAAGTCTAGTACTGTAATAGTATTAAAGCACAAAGTGACGCCACTGATATTAGTGTAATGCTATTTTAATTAATTTTATTTTAGAGAAATCAACAATCAAGATCGTTTTAACTGACTTTTCTTATATAACAAATAATATATTTAAAATTAATATTATATAATGGAGAAAATACATAAAAATCAAACTTTATGATCACAATGTTCAGACTAGATTAAAAAATTCATATAGTAATAATGTTCGATTTCTAAACGAATAAAGAGTGTGAAGTTAAAAAAAATAGGACACTTTATATATGGATTAATCATTTTGCTATACACAGTATTTTCTACAAATGTTCAATTTTTTTTTAATTTTTAACAGTAATAACTATGTGTTAAATAATATTTTATCATTTATATAACTTGCAAATGAGGTAACATTAAAAACTATTTTATATTAAAACTTATATAAAGAATAAGCTTTTTTATTTGTGAAGACTTGCAGTGATTGTTTAAATTTTGTTCTATATTTAAATTCAAATGAAAACTTCTTATTTTAAATGCTGATGAACTCCATAATTTTAAATATCAATGGTTCAAATGTAGTGAATCTTATATATAAGAAGTTTTATTTTTGTATGATCTACTTTTTATTATTGAATATCACTGAACGCCATTGACGTTTGTTTATATATCAATTTTTATTTTAGAAGTTATTTAAAAGACGAAATTTGAACGTAATTAATTCACCATTTTAAATCTTGGCAAGAGTAATTTGAAGAAAGTAATATCTTTCTTTGCTTCTTAAACGTTTACATTTTTATTGTTATTAGTTTTATACGTAAAAATTTCATTAATATGGGCGAATCAGACCCTGTGTGAATTTTTTGAATAAATACTATAAATTAATGTGTATAATTGACTAGAAATATTTTCATTAAATAAAATTAAAATAAGAATTGTTATTTTAGACAACAATTCTTAATATTATAAAATGCATTCGTGTATATATTTTTAATGAAATATGGATTTATATAGAATTTTCAACAAAAATCTTTGTATGTACAAGATTTTGTTTCAAAATGATCAACTGAAATAGGTATGAATTTGTCGTTATTTAAAAATTTCAACTATTTATAACAACTATATGGAATATTAATAATGAAACATGAGCTAAATATACAAATACCCATATAAAACGATAATAAAAAATTGAGCATAAATCATGTTTTGCTAAAAGAATCGCTCAATATATATATATATATATATATATATATATATATATATATATATATAAAGAGTATTTAGTGTTTAATTGATCAAAATTGCGAAAGAAATGGCAAGATTTGTCCTATCAGAGAAAACGTTTCCCTGGACAACGTATTTTGAGCATATATAATAGTATTGATTTAATAGATTTAAACCAAATATGTTATATGCTAATACTGTATAAAATTTAAATCACCTTTTCATCGTTTGTGATTTTATATTAATAAATATAATAATTATTGTTATTATTCATATAAAAATTTCACTATTCCAAAATTAAACGAACAATCTACTCGATTTCATTATGTGATGGTTGATCGTGAATCTTTATGTTGTTTGTCAACATATACCATTTCCATTTGTATTATTGTGATTTGCAGGAAGTCCAAGAAACGATGTGAATGTTGTATCTCTACTTAATGGTGGTTCCAATCCTTCTAAAGGCAAACAGTCCAAAACTGGTACCACATAGTCTCTGTCGAAAAAATATATATAAATGTAATAAATATAGTACATATTTAACAAAGTTTTAAGTAAAATAAAACCTTGAAATATTATCTTGTGCTACTAAATTATCATTCGAAGGAGGTCTCTCTTCAATAATTCGTTCTTCTTCTGGTGGAGGATCCCATTTTTTTGCACTAAATAAAATTACTCCAACCATCGCCAGAAAGTATGATAAAAAGTACAAACCATGAAACTGTAACATTAAATTTATTAATAAAAGAAAAGAAAATAAATTTAATCATTAAAAATACTCTTAATAAATCATACTTTAAATTGAAATAGTACAATTCCAGCAATAAGAGTATAGTAATCAGCTGAAATAAACGATAGATGTAAAGCTACAGCTCCGGCATCTCTCAGCATAAATGCCATAAATATGTGGAATAATAACTGTACTAAAGTGAAACTTGCGAATTGTATTAACATTTCAATGTTGAACCAATGAAAATGATATATTTCTTCAGATTCAAGCATAAATATTTGAAACCCTGCAACTATGGTACCAAAAAATCCAATCATAGATAGATATTCGGTACAGGACTGTTTTTTAATTATAATCTCTTGAATGACTGTTACGACTGCAAATAGCAGTGAACCACCCAAACAAAGCATATCACCCACGAGTTGATTACGACCTAAAACATTATTAATAAATTACTTTAAAAGATATATATGAAATGTTATAATAATATGATGGATTCTAATTCATCTTACCATCGATTGGAGCTCCCTCAACATCAGCCCATACTATACAGCCGACCGCCATTAAACCAGCCGTAGCACCGCCGACGTGAATAAGTCCAAGCCTTTGTCCACCAAGAGCACCACCCAATAAAGCTACTCCAACTCCACTACAGTCTAGCAGTTGTCAACTGATAATCGATGTATATCTTTGTGACATTACCAGTAAATAGCTCGCTTCAACGTCCAGCACCGAACATATCAAATACATCCATGGGCGTTTCCAAAATGGACCTTTTAAGCTTTTGCATGCCAGCATTGGCATAAATATTACAACTAATATAGCATAGGGAATTATTAATTGGGCTGTAGTTGGAAATTGCCAAGTTGCACTTTGCAGCAACGTGCAGAGAACACATTTTACACTTAGTAACAATGATAAAGCCTGTCCGACAATAATGTTCTTCCATACATGCCTGAAAATGAAACAAAGATCAATCAATGTTAAAATAATATAAATTTTCTTTAATCTACTAATTTCATACAAACGAATTAAAAAGAAACCTTCGTATTGTTTTTGTAATTTTTTGGAAAAATACTGTTGGCTTATTTTTTGGTATTTAGTTTTTTATTAATAATAAATTACTATTATTATAAAGCAAATTATGACTATCAATTTAGATAACAATAATATATGATTAAAATAATTTTTATTAATTTCATAGTTTATTTTTAAAATAAGCTTAAAGTTAGAAGTGATATAAAAGTGTTGTAATAAATTTTAAAATTCAACGCATTATTGAAAATTTGAAATAACCGTTACAATTTTTAATTAATGTATATATTATTGTTTGTTTTTGTTTTACAAATTTTTTTTTTTCCAGTTAATGAAAAACTAATTAATAATACGCGAGTATTTTAGAAAAGTTTGTTACTTCATATTATTATTTATTATATAAAAAATATATAGTTTAATAAAAAAATAAATAAACAAGTTTATATTTTTGTATTGCATTTTAAAGTAAAATAGTTTTGATATCAATTAAGAACATTTCTGAAATTTAACTACTACTCAATTATCTTAAAATATTATCATCAAGAGAAAATGTTATACATCTGAAGATTAATCGTAATACATGTTATTAATTATCATTGTTGAAAATGTGTAATATATAAAAAAAATCTATTTTTTTTCTAATTATTATTTTAGAAAGAAAAGAAATTGAATTATTACTATCGATAATACCATAATTAATATTATCATCTACATTCGGGGGATGCGCGTATCTAATAAAATACCCGTAAAACAAAATAGAAGGGTTGTTCCTATTACCAATGAGCGAGATGGGGAAGATGTCCTTGAAGTCTGTCGGCTAGGCTGCCTCGTTGCGGCTGAGGCGCCTCCATGGCTTCGTCTCCAGGGCCACGAGTATGAAACCGACCCCTATTCACTCGCTACCCTTAGCCGCTGCCCTTAGCTCGTCAGGCGCCTGCGCGACGTCTACGCCCCTCAACGATTCACTTACCGCGTATTTCTTTTACGACAACAAACTCTTTCCCTTTCATTCATTTTGACTAATCATTGAAACAAGTTAAAAATAAAATTAAAATACTTTGTACATACAATGTGATTTTAAATAATAATTATATATTTTTAAATATCATTTACAAAATACTACTTATAAACTGGCTAAAACAAATACAATGATGTTTTCAAAAAACCAACTACATACACACAATAATCGGATTGAATAAATAACATTCTATAAATACTTGGAGACATATATCACAGCAACCTATGACCTCAAGAAGGAGATCCGTTCTAGAATAAAACAAGCTAGAACGTAATTCATAATCATGAAAAAGTTTTTAATATCGTAGAGTAAAAATATAGAACTAAAAATACGTATGCTTAGATAAGGCTGCGTTGATAGTTTCGTTAATAATGTGTATCTCCAACTTTTTAAGTAGACGACGTGAGGAAGAAGCAAAATTATAAATTGAATTAGCAAAATCATTCTGTATTTTTTATTATAAAGAAATTTCTTCGAAAATATATATATTTATATGGTTTCATCTAATTGTAAACAAAATATTTTAATTTAAACATTTTTAACTTAAATTGTATAAAAATATTTTTTATTGCTTTTAATTTGAAAAAATAGTTTTATATATATTTTTATAGAGTATATTAAAATTAAAAATATATTATTATTGAAAAAATTTTCTGTAATAAAATAATTAATATTGGTCATAAAATTGTTTGTTATATTCAAATCAGCTGAACAAATGCTACGAATTTTGCTTTAGTCTGCTGCGGTTTGTTCTTTCGGCTGGTCGTTTTTTTTTATTGTTCGGGAAAAATCTTCAAAATGCTGCGTCATGCGTTTCTATTAGGATTCTTTTTTTGTATAGCGGCAGCCGAATTTCATAGGTAAAGTTTTGATCGTGTTTTATAAAAAATTTTCAATCATTATTTTAAGTTTTTCTGTTATCAATACCGAGCCCCTAATAAAGTTTTTTTTTCTTCAAAATAACAACGCTTCATTTATTTATTGTGCGACCGATCACTAGTATTCATAAATTTACACAAATTTTATGTTATGATTGTGTCATTATTTTTACTTATAATTATATATATATATTAAACTCGCTCAATTTGTATAATCTTATTAAGTTCGTTGTTATGTTGGACTGGCGGAAATAATCTTCTATTTCAAGGTGACACATTGCGACATTATGAATTAACTAAATTGTATTTATTTTTGTATCCAAATTCGGTTGCAATTTTGTTATTTTTTTTGGCAGCACTTGTAGAATACAGTGTAGTTCAAATCTGAATATAAAAATAGTTTGTTTTAATTATCAGTCATTAAAATTCTATTCTATCCAATAAAAACATCGAGAAATAACAGAAACCTTTTTAAAAAAATAATGAATTTGTCTATTTTAATAAACAAAAGTTTTAATATAATTATACCATGTAAATATAAAAAACGGAACCATACAGTTTAAAAAATTGTTGTTTGAATTTATTATATTATATATAAAATTGATATATAATATAATAAATTCTTAAGGAGCTCAATTCCACTAATATATTTTGAAAAAAAAGTATATACGCAATTATTTATATAAAAAATGCCATGTTGCTAAATTCTTCATATAAAAAAATACGTTTCCTTCGATATACGGATTTATGACATTTATCATTTTTATTATAAATAAATATATTATATTTTTGAGAGTATTTTTATCAGAGTAAAATATTCTACGCAAGCAATTCTAATCATTAAATAAATATATATGTTAGTATTTATGTTCAAAAATATATTATAACGTATTAACATGTTTTGCCAATAATTTTATTTATTTATATAAAACTAAAAATTTATTAAATATTTTTATGGCACACACACAAAACATATATATATATATATATATATATATATATATATATATAATATTATAACTTTTTAGAGTTCCGTTATATAAAGAAAAATCTGCACGCAGAACTTTACAAGAAGTAGGCACAGATGTTAAACAAGTTCGAGTACGATATTCTAGTGGAGGACCAACGCCTGAACCTTTGTCAAATTATTTAGATGTATGTTTTTTTTCTTAATATATATATTATTTAAAAACTCGGAAATAATTTTATTTGTTAAAAAAATAATAGAATGTGAGTTATAATTTTTATTTGAGGTAGTTTTTTTTAATCTAATCATGTTGATATTTCATCAAAATTTAGCGAAAATTCGTGTTTTTATTATTATTCTTATTATATGTGGACATATTTTGGCTAGTATATGTAAACTACAATAAATATTATTTATCTATAAGTGAAGAAAAAGTATTACTTCTTTGTTTCAGTTTTCACAATTTTAATCGTATTGTTTTGTTGAATATCCTTTTGTTGTGCAGTTTATTTGTCATTATGTTTTTAACCAATAAAAATTGCTACGAATGAATCACTGACTAATAATGATTTAAGTACTATATTTAGCTTGTTTATTATAATATTTTTCTTATCAATAATTGTCAGCGATATATATGGTAATATGTTTATTAAAATATTGAAAAACCTATTTTATCATTCATTGACATATTATTTTTATATGAAAAGATATGTAATTTTATTGCTTTAAGACGTCGCATTTTATTGTAAGAATGTAATGTAAAAAATATAAATATTTATGCTGTAACTATCTAAGCTTCTAATTTCTAAAAAAATATTAATAGCGAAGATTGAAATTTTGTATTTATCATTTGGAAGTTGTTTTTTTATTTTTATTGTTTGTGCTTAGGTTTAATATTACATATATATTCCTATACAAATGAATATTTTATTTACTATTGTTATGCAAATTTATAAGTGTATATATGAAAAAAGATTGATTTTATCACGGTTATGTGTGATTTTAGGCTCAATATTTTGGACCAATTTCCATTGGTACTCCACCGCAAAGTTTTAAAGTAGTTTTTGATACTGGATCTTCAAATTTATGGATACCATCTAAGAAATGTCATATGACAAATATTGCTTGCTGTAAGTTTATGTTAACATGAAAAAATGAATAAAAATTTGAAATCTGTAATAAAATATATTTTATATATATTTACAGTATTACACAACAAATATGATAATTCAAAATCGTCCACTTACAAAGCAAATGGTACTGATTTTGCTATCCATTATGGTTCCGGAAGTCTTTCTGGATTCCTTTCCACAGATGTTGTTAATGTAAATATAACCTGAATATTTTTTTTACTATAATTAGAATTTAACGTATAAATTAAACTCTTATTTATTTAACGCTTACTTTATGTGTTAAATAAAATAAATTTTAAAATTCGATTTGCAAATATTCTTATTTATGTATAAACTAACATATTGTATAATAAAGTTCTTCTAAATTATAAAAAATATTAATCACAATGGCTTTTATAGTGTTATTTCATTTTCGATTTGAAAATGTTTTTTTAGAGTTTTTTTCTATAATTTAGGTATGTTTATATTTGTTATTACATAATCTGCTAATCTTTTAACAAAAATATTTTAAGGTTGGAGGACTAAATGTTAAAGATCAAACTTTTGCTGAAGCTATGAGTGAACCCGGTCTTGCATTTGTTGCTGCTAAATTTGATGGTATATTAGGAATGGCATATAGTTCGATATCTGTTGATGGAGTTACTCCCGTATTTTATAATATGGTTAATCAGGGACTTGTAAATCAGAATATTTTTTCATTTTATTTGAGCAGGTAATTATTATTGAATTTTATACGTAATTTCTATTTGTAATATTTTCATATTATTCAAATTATGCCTATCTTTAGGGATCCTCAAGCTCCTGTGGGTGGTGAAATAATTTTAGGAGGGTCTGATCCTGCACATTATAAAGGAGATTTTACGTATGTAAATGTAGATAGGCAAGCGTATTGGCAATTTGCTATGGACAAAGTCATGGTAGGAGATAAAGAATTCTGTAGCGGAGTAAATATATTTTATATATTTTTTTATTATCACATTTGGTTTCTTTTTATTATCAATACGATTTTTTTTACAATCTTTAGGGTTGTCAAGCTATCGCTGATACAGGAACTTCTTTGATTGCTGGACCAGTAGCAGAAATGGAAGCAATAAATAAAGCCATTGGAGCAACTCCAATAATGGCCGGTGAATATATGGTTGATTGTAATTTAATTCCTAAATTACCTAAAATTGATTTCACAATTGGAGGAAAAACTTTCTCTCTGGAAGGAACAGATTATGTTCTTAGGGTACATACATTATTCGTGTTATATAATTGATATAATGATAAAATAAGAATATTTATAATGTTTTATTTTTTTAGGTTTCACAATTTGGAAAGACTGTTTGCCTTTCTGGTTTCATGGGGATTGATATTCCTCCACCCAATGGACCGTTGTGGATTTTGGGAGATGTGTTTATTGGAAGATATTATACCGAGTTTGATGCCGAAAACAATCGCATCGGTTTTGCAGATGTAGCTTAAAATATTTAGTTTTAGATTAGCTTAGTTTGTCATAACATTTTTAGTTTTTAAAATCTTATCTCATGTAACAGATTCTAGTCTGATCGGAACAATTTCAAAGTAAACAATTAATATCTTATTATCGAAATAAATGCATGGTCAATTAGTTTTTCTCGAATAATTAACAATAAATTTATGCGTGTTTTAAAATTTTTATTAATTAGTAAATAAAGTGTGATTTTCAAATTTCAAATTTATTTTTATTTTTTGCTATTTTAGGTTTAAAAAAATGCCAATTGACTATTTAATTTCACATTTATTTTTGCTATTCATCTACAAATGACATCAAAAATCCGACCGCATGTACAAGTATATAAAGAACATTCATTTGAAAATCGTAATTTTATCTATGATAAATATTTTTAATGATTTATAAAAATAATAAGCAAACAGCACTGATTGCAAAAACCCAATATACAGTAGAAAATATCATTAATTATAAATAGTCATAATAAAAATACACTATAAATATATTATATTTACAAGTATAATATTAGATAAATAGAAGTCAAAAAAATTAAACATGATCTTTTTTACATTTAAATCTATAAAACAATGTTGAAAAATTCGACTCTTCTCCATATAAATTAAATAAAATTCAATTACTCTTAATAACTTGAATAACCTAATTTCGAATTCGTCTTATTTAGATAAATGTGCTTTTTTCCTAAATTTTTTAACGTAAGCTTCTATCAAAGCTTGTATTTTGGCAGGATTTATTTCTCCGCTGCGATTGTGACATATCTAAAAAACATTCAGTTAAATTATAATACAATATTTTAATAGAAAATAATATATATATATATATTGTGTCATGAAGAAAAAAAAACCTTAGGAACTGCTCTCCTCAATATATCTTTATATTCTTCTTTGTTAATATGTTTTTTAGTGTAATGAGGTTTTAAAACTAATTTAACTTCTTCCACTACTCTTTCTTGACGATTCAATTTCTTCAAGAACTATAAAAATGTTAAAAGTAATTTTTCTTTATATATTATCTAACTAAACATTGCAAATACTATATTTAAATAATCTTACTTTAGTTTTCACCTGCATTTCAACAGCAGAACTTGGTAAATCATCTAATATTTTTAGACTATCTTCGTCTATCTTTACACCAACTGTTGTTTTGCCTTTAGGAAAAATAATAAATATTTTAAAGAAAAGGTTCGCAAAAATGTTTTATGAAAATTAAAAAAAAAATAAGCACCTTTAGATTTCTTGAGCTGTCTTACTGCGACTTTTGTGGTATTCGTAGACGTTTTAGTATTCTTTGAATTAGATTTAATACTAAAGAGAGTATCAAATGCATCATATTTATTTGTCTTTTGGGGAAAGACTTGTGTAGTTGTCGGATGTTTTCCGTTGTCTGCTGGAGGTTCAAACAAATCACCAAAGTCACTAGAACCTGGAGAATATGGAGAATCAATGTCCATATCTACATTGATAACGTCATTTCCATTTTGACCAGGTTTTGTAGACGTTTTAGATAACTTTTGACTTCTTGATAATGGTTTGACAGTAGGCATAGGTAGTTTTGATATAAGTGTTTTTGATGAAACCATTGGTTTAATTGGTGTAGATTTAATAGGAGATGGTTTTGACAAAAATAATTTGGGAGGTTGTGATTTCAACGGACTTGATTTTGTTGGCGATTGTAAGGAAATTTTTTGTGATAACACTGGAGTCGTTCTTTGAGTCGAGGGCGAATTTCCCATGCTGAATATTCCTATTCTAGGAACTGGTGGATTTAAATAAACCGGAGTCGAGGTAATTACTGTAGGTGCTACAGTTGAAAATATTGGTTTTGGTGAATTCGCTTTTATTACAGTCGGATATGCTGGTTGAGACTGTAAATTTTTATTTGGAATCGATGAACTACTTCTATCTGGGGACTGAAGCAGATTTGTAGTTATGCCAGTGGATGGTAATGATTCAGAATCAACTTTTTGATTGTCATATATTGGTTCAGGGAAAATTTGTTGAATATTCATTGCCATACAATTGTTTGGAGACAAGCTAGCTCTAGTAGATTTTAATAATGCCATAACTTTTTCAGTAGGACTAATAGGTTTTGACTGAATTACGTCATCAGCTGATAGATTTGATTTTTGAGCAGTTTCTAATGATATACAGGGAACGATAGGTATTTCCTCAACTCTAGTATCTTGATTCTTTTCATTTTCAGGCTGAGATGGTAAATTTACTTGTTCCTCAGGTGTAGCAGAACCAGACTTCGTAGGTTCAAATGGATCGTAAGCATCTGGAGAACTAGGTGGAGAATTAGGAGGTTCTGGAGGAGTATTAGGACCTTTAAAACCTACTTCACACGATCTATTTAAGGAATCATCAGGTTGATTCGTCTCTTGATTTTCAACAGTTTCATCCTCATCTTCATGAAGAGGATTTATTGATCGTAATTGTGGATTAGTTTTACTTACAATTGTAAACTTAATTGGCGGTTCTGGAGGGGTTTTAGGACCTGTAGATGTCACATATATGTTTTCTCTAGTTGGACTGCTAGGTATTGACTCTGGTTCAGGTTGAGGAAAACCAATTTCTATTGATTCTTCTCGCAATATTTCGCGTCTCTCTGACAACTCCTCTTTTTCCCCATTATCGCTGTCACTTAAAACTATTACAGCCTTTGGTGATGGTGTAAGTTCTTTGAATGGAGATTTATCTAGATCAATTATTGCAACGGGTTTTTTATTTTCTATTTCTTTAGATCGCACTTTTCCTTTATCTATTCTCTTCTTCTTAATTTTATCTTTATTTTTATCTTTTTTAGATTTAACAGCGACTTCCGCTTTTCTTTTTTTCTTTTTGAGTGATGGTTCAGGTGGTGGCATTGGTACATTATCTACATCTTTATTTTTGTTAAAACTTACACTTACAAGAATATTATTGCCAGATGTAAAAACTTCTTTTGAAGGACCCATATCTTTTGATTGTTTCAGAACTCTTTCAGCAGTTTTATTACGTTTATTAGATTTCTTTTTCTTTTCTTTCTTTTTATTTTTATCTTTTGTCGTTAAAATAACTCTTAAATTCCGAGGTTCAGGCGATTTTTCCATAGGTGGAGGTGTCCAACCCGGGGACATAAGACCTGAAGGACTCATTGATTGAGATCCCGATGTCCAATCCTGGAACATTGGAGATTTTTCATTTTCTGGCCAATGGGAATGTCTTAATCTTTCGTGAGAAAGTGATCGAGATAGAGCAATAACAGGACTAAAACTGTGAGAACGCTTTCGTTTTACTTTTGACCTTACCGGTGACCTAGATTTTCTATTGCTACTATGACTTCTATTTCTCTTTAATTTACGCGGTTTTTTGACTTTTGGCGAACGAGATCTATTTCTAGAAAGAGATCTTATTTTTGACCGTGATCTTCTAGATAATCGTCTACGAGGAGATTTATTCCTATGAATTTTTGGACTAATTCTTCTAGGTCTCGATAAAGATCTCATTCTTTTTGTTCTAATTCTTGATATCGAACGCCTGT
Organism: Leptonema lineaticorne; assembly: GCA_024500535.1. Classification (NCBI taxonomy): domain Eukaryota; kingdom Metazoa; phylum Arthropoda; class Insecta; order Trichoptera; family Hydropsychidae; genus Leptonema; species Leptonema lineaticorne. The sequence goes on along the minus strand of JANIJI010000061.1, from coordinate 7,122,134 downwards.
TTCTTGATCTAGAACGCCTATTATGAGGTGTTAAAGAATTTTTATTACGTAAAAGAGGAGTACGTGATCTTGGGGAAATTGATGCTCTTTTTTTGGGAGACAATGAATCACGACGTCGTGGTGATAAACTTCGTTTTCTAGGGCTTATGGAAAGCTTTATTTGGGGCGAATTCGATCTACGTTCTTTAGAAATAGATCTCATTCCACGAGATAATGTTCTCCTTCTGCGAGGAATAGATGGACGACGAACAACTGCAAGTTTACGAGGAGATTTGGATTGATCAATAGAAATTGACCTATTATTTCTAGAAATTGATCTTCTTGTTCTTGAAAAGGATCGTCGACGGGAGGACGATTGTCTTCTAGATAGTGATCTTCTTGAATTTGATCTATGCGAAATTGATCTTCTACGTGAGGTTGATCTTCTTCGAGAAATTGATCTTCTTCTTGAAACTGATCGCCTTCGGGAAACTGATCTTCTATATCTTGGCGGAGATAAAATTCGCGAACTAGGGCTATTGGAACGTGGTCTTGATTTATCTCTACCAAAGGCATCTTTTATTCTTCTATTTTTATCAGATATTATATTTCTTACATCATAACGTTCCATATCTTTTCGTTTTTCTTTTTTCTTTTCCCTTACTCTATCTTTTTTCTCTTTATTTTCTTTATCTGTGGATTTACTTCTTCTCTTATCTTTCCCTTTACTTTTGTCTTCTCTTTCTCTATAATTTCTCTCTTTACCAGTTTTGCTTAATTTTTTAAAAGATAAACTAGCGCTATCTTTTCTATTTTTAGTTTTTAAAGATTTTTCCCTATCATCTTTCTCATTCTTTCTATCTCTTTTCCTTTTACGTTTTTCATCTTCACTATTCTTTTCTTCAACTTTTTCTAATAATTCTTTAACTTTACTCTTAATTTTTTGCTTATTTTTTTCAATTATTTCTCCTTCCTCACAATCTCCAGGTTGTAACAATTCCGCGTCGCGTCCATGTGACTGTGTTGTAGAAAGATTTCTACTTCCTCGGATTATTTTAGAATCTGTATATATGTCATTTCCTTCATCTTCAGATATTAATTCGGTATCTAGACCTTCAATACCAGCATTTTCCTTTTCGTTGTCTTCTAAAGATGTATCTTTAGATCGATTTTCATCTAAACAAGGCGTATAACTTCTTTCATCTTCGATATCACTAATAGATTCCATATTATTTAAATTGTTAGATAATTGAGATTTATTGTTTATAATTCCTGAATCATTTTCTTGTAGCTGTTTTTCAAATATTTTATCATCAATAACTGTCGAATCAACATCGCATTTCAATAAATCCTTTTCAGACTCAGATACTTTAAAAGGATCATCTCCAAATTTTTTCTTAGAATTGAAACTAGAAGAGAGATTAATTTTTATCAAATTTCTTTTAGATGTAAATTTAGATCCTAAAGAACTTGAAGGTTTTTGAGATGTCATATTGTCTTCAATATTATTTTTATCTACCATTTTATCACTAATAACATTGTTTTTCAAACTACTTGTTTGATTTGTATTTTCTAATTTTGGTGTTTCGTTATTATTGCTATTAACTGTAGAATCTTCCTTATTATCAATATCTTCGTCATCTTCTTGAATAAGATCATCTGTTGGAACCTCTAATTGTTTCATTTCACTGTCTATTACTTCTTTCTTATTTTTTGCAATATCCATACTAGTACTAGAATAAATAGAAAAATTTGGACATTCTCCTTCAGGATCACTTTCTACATCTTTATCTACTTTTTCTGTAGCAAACGAAGGTACTGTAATTAGAGATAAATTTATTGTTTGTTGTGCATTACTATCATTCTTAGAAATAACATTTAACGATTCGGATATCATTTCAGGACTAGTGGAAGCTAAATTGTCTTTATCACAAGTTTCAACATCTGTAGTGCTTATAATTGTAATTTTATTTTGCGTATTCATAATAGGTCTTTCAACCAATACTTCATCTTCTGAACTAGAATCATCTAAAGTTGGTTCTGTAGGATCATATTTATCATCTATATCAACAGCAGATTCACTTTTTTCATCATCTGATAGTGATGGTTTTTTAAATCTTATAATTGGTGGTTGAGGTAAAATGTTATTTCCTGAAGTGTTAATTCTGTCATCTGAAACTTCATAAACACCTAAAGGTCTGTTTTCTACAAAATTGTCAGATATTCCTCCATCATTTTCTTGATTAGACTCAATATCATTAGAAGTATTAGAAAGTCTGTTGCTTTCTCTGTTATGAGACCGTGTTCTGGAAGAATTCTCATTTAGTCGAGGTGAAATATCAGATAAATTTTGTTGTTGCCAAGATGAAAATCCGCGCGAACGTTGAGATTGGGGAGAAAATCTTTGATTTCCTCTACCTCTATTAATATTAAAACCTGGACGTTGTTGAAGAGGGCGATCATATAAATTAGAATATTGATCTCTAGATTGTTGATTTCTTGGTGAATTATTCATCCAAGGATTATTCGTATTTAAGAAAGAATTTGATTGGTTGTTGAAATCATTGTTGTTAAAATTGCCACTATCACGATAACCACCGGAATTTCCACCTTGATATGTTCCTCCGCTGTATGATCTTCCACTTCTATTGGGATTGTTACCATTTTGATATTCGTTGCGTCCACTACGCCACCCACTATAACCCCCTCTTCCCGTGTTACCATATGCAGGGGCGTTTTTAATTTGAGTATTTGGATCAGGTTTACGAATATCAAGAATCTTTTCACCATCAGGTTTTAAATCATTTGAATTTGAATTGGGTAAACTTTTATTATTATTAGGAGCTTCTACTATGATCGAACCATCTTTCTTAACGCTCATTGATGAATTTTTAGAATGAAATAATGTTTGACTTTCAAGAATACTGGAAAGAATATCCGGTGCTGAAGATGCATATATTGGAGAAGGAATTGATATAGTTTTACGACGATTCTAGAAATAAAAAATAGAATATGCAAAATTTATATAAAAAATATAAAGTAATATATTTGCGGAAATTAACTACTTGTCTATGAGCTTCTAAAATAGCCGATGCTGTAGATCTAGGGGCAACAGCAAACGCAGTTCCATTACCACCGTTAATAAAACTTTCAAATTCTTCATCTTCTGATATTATTACATCTAAATCATTTCTAGTTCCAAACAATCTCAATTGGGGAACAACAATATTTGCAAGTTGACCTCGTTCATTACTAACTGATGTAGATTTAAATAATTCTGCCAAGCGTCCTTTAACTGAACTGCGAACAAGAGTTCGTCGTGCAGCAGTACGTGAGATTCTTTTTGTCTATATGTTTAGAAAACAAATTTTATTATTTTATGTTTGACATAAAAAAAATATTTTTCAATGATAATTTAACAATAGAAAATATAATAGATTACCTCAAATATAATTATTGACAAATAAAATAATAACTAACCTTTCTTTTGCGTCTTTTGGCAGCGTATTTCTTTGTTTTAATAGGAAACTTTTCTCCATCGCGTATCTCATATTCAATAACGACAGTTCTCTTTCTACGAGTCCGTCTTCTGCGTCTTTTTGCTTTTCTACTTGTAACTCTATGACTTACAGAAAGAGATTGATTTCGAATATTTCTCGAAGTTGTAGATATATTATTTGTACTAGTTGTTGATGTAGATGGAGTATCTCGGTTTCCAAAATTCGATACATTATTAGTTTGACGCGTACTTCTAATGCGCGAATTTGTCGAATAAGAAGCGTTCGTACTCGAACCGACAACAAATCCGCGCATTTCATTTATTTGTTCTACGTGATCTATGGAACAGCCCGGACAATACCAATCGTCGGGAGGAATCTGAAATGTGAAAAATGGAAGCGGAACGTTTTTGCGTTAATTCAAAAATATTACTAGCGTTAAACAAACCTGATAAAGCGGAGGTTCCAAACATGCCATATGAAAACCATTATCACAATAATCACACAATAACATGGTTTCCTCCGAATCGGCCGAATGACAAATCTACGAAAAAAAAAATTCGTTACCCAAATATCACACGTAACGGAGAAGCATTACTTTCGTACTGAAGTCGAAAACTGTCAAAACTCACTTGGCATATCGTAGGTTGTTCTTCGACCAAATCGTCTAACGAGATGCGCCTCGGTTTGGCGGGAATCGATTTGATCACTTTTCCGCCGATCTTATTTCTAACTTGAACGAAGGCGAATTCTTTTCGATCGACGGGACAAGTGTTCACATGATTGGACCATTCCGTCAAACAATCCGAACAGAACGAGTGATCGCACGTGTTCGGGGTGCCGATTTGTTGATTTAAAAATTTTAATAAGCAAATGGGACATTTGTCCGAATCTCCTTCCGAACTGTCGGTTAAACAATCGTTACCGAGAACGTTGGCGGGTTTAGAAACGTCCTCCGCTCGCTTGCGCTCTTCGTCGTCCGAGGAATCCGAAGCCCATTCTTCGCTGTCTTCGTCCGTTTCGAGGGGGCGACAGCCTCGCGACGCCGCGGCTAAAATCGAGCTACCGCTTTCGCTGTCGTCTTCCGATTCCGGCGAAACATACTAAAACAAAGAAAAACCGCTAAAACAAAATCGATATCGGAAAGCGAGGTTAAAGAATCGCAGAATAAGAACGAACGAGCGTTGATTTTTTTAAAGACACTAGATATATTCGAATTCGAGATGTAAATATTAAAATAGATCTCGCTACAACGAAATTCAAATTACGCGTGACGCGTCTAACCCGTCTCCTTTTGGCCCTGGGATGTCCCCGAGGCGAAGGCGAATCGTCGTCCTCGACTCGACGCGAATCGTCATCATCGTCGTTGTCGTCGTTGTTGTTGTCGTCGTCGTCGTCATCGTCGTCGAAGGCGAAACGCCTCCTGCGACGGTTGACGGCGGCGAACGGTTCGAACGCTTCGTCCTCGGAGCGTTCGCGTTCGCGTTCGCATTCCCCGTCGTCGTCGGCGTCGACGCGCGCGCGCGCCGTCCGCTCGGAGCGATCCATGGTCGGGGGGCGGAGTCTCCGCGACGCGTCGCCCCCCGAGACGGACCCCCGCTCCCGTCCCTCTTCTCTCGTCCCCCGCGTCGGCGAGCGCGGCGGCGACGGACGCACCCCAGCGCCACCGCTACCGAACCGATGCTGCCAACCGCGACGACGCGCAATCCATAAGTAAGCGCCGCGCCCCCTCTCCGCTCTCCGACACTCCCCTCATCCCTTAATTCCAACTAAAACGAATATGTGCAACGAAATTTAGCTGCGACAGAAGTTCGATTAACAATTCGGGGTAGCTCTATCGAAAGAAAGTCGATCGCGGTTTTGGAATTTAGTTTTAGAATTTATTATTTTTATTTTGTATTTTTGCGATTTATTTCTCAATTGAAAATAAATAAATCGAGAATTACGGTTCACATTAAATATGTAACTTTTTAATAATCAGAAATTTCAAAAGTTTGATTATATTTTACATATATAATTATTGAACGAATTAATTCGATACGTTTTAATATACGTAATAAGGTATAACATATTTTTTTAACGAAAACAACTTTATATTTTCAATAATAATTCTTATACTTATAAAATAATAATAATTGTTTTAAGGAAAAATAAAAACAATTAAGTAAACAATGAACGATATATCTTTTTATTATTATCTAAAATCGAAGTAAACGTGTTAGTTCATTTTTCATTAAGTTTTGTTGTAAAACTATTTTAAATTGTTAATTTACTTAAAATATTTTTATTTAAATATATATCACATTTTACTTCTTATTAATTATTCCGCTATGTTAAATAGTATTTAAAAATTGTTTTATTTTAATTTTTAATTTTTATTGAGATAAATATATATATTGTATAATTTTACGATATAGCAACACCGTTTAGTCGAGTGGGTCGATTTTTAAGGTGCGGCAACCCTTTCCGCCATCTTTCTTTTGGTCGGTGCGGTTCGTACAAAATAGCAGGATGGGTCGTATGCACGCCCCCGGGTTTGTAACGCTTTAATTTTATATTTATTTTGTCGAATATTTCCCACGAAAATGGTAAATCGCTACGCTTTTATTAGATAACTGTAACGACGCTTTTACAAGTGGAACCGGGTTCGGCTAGGCGTCGCTGAATGTCTACGCCACGTGCGCCCGCTTTTCGACGCGTCTGTTACCTTATACATATGTTTGCTGTGAATTTTCATGTTTAATGTTAATATTTATCAAAAGTTTTGCATGTTTCTTTACGGCATCGTTTCACCGTATATTGGTTGTACCCGCTCTCGTTTGGTTGACATGAAATATAACCTCACTTTTGTAAATCGCTATGACGTATTAAATTGTAAATTGTTTTTTTTTTGGTTATTCAAAAATAGATTATCACATTTTTTTTATCTTTTTGAAGCGCGTTTCATTTATATTTTAATATTCCACAAAAAAACTCGTTTTTTTAGTAGTATTATTTGGTCAAATATAATATGGTAATGCTGTGATTGGTCTACCTATGTACTTTTCAATATTTTTATTTATGAAATATTGGTAGTAAAAATAATACCGAATACAAACCTAGAAGTCGAGTCGAAATAGGGAGTCATTAATTTAAATATTTAATTGTTAGATGTGTTGACATTCTGCTATATTATCACGTATACAGCTCAATATATATATATTTATATATTATAATAGTTATTTTTTCTTTCAGTAAGGGTATATCCCAATCCGCTTTGCCATATCGGCGTAGCGTCCCAACATGGCTGAAGATGAATCCCATCGATGTCACCAACGAAATCATAAAGTTGGGAAAGAAAGGATTGACTCCATCTCAAATTGGTAATTCATTAATACACATGAGCTTTATTTAATTATAACGTATTTTGATAATTAAAAATGCCATTGTTTTTTGTCATAGGTGTTATCTTGAGGGATTCTCATGGAGTCGCCCAGGTTAGATTTGTTACTGGAAAGAAGATTTTGAGAATCATGAAAGCTCACGGTCAGGCACCTACGTTGCCCGAAGATTTGTATTATCTCATCAAAAAGGCTGTCGCCATCAGAAAACATTTGGAACGCAATCGCAAGGACAAGGATAACAAATTCAGACTTATCTTAGTAGAATCCAGAATTCATCGACTTGCTCGTTATTACAAGACAAAAAATGTGTTGCCACCTAATTGGAAGTATGAATCAAGTACTGCATCTGCATTGGTCGCGTAAAGTGATAATGGAACATAATATCTTAATTCAATAAATATTTTTACCAAAATTATTGTCTTTCATTTACCATTTATAAAATTTTACTTATATAAAGTATTTCATCATTCATTCTTATTTTTCAAAAAAGAAAAAAAAAATGATTCTCAAGCATATCATAGTATTTTAATGGAAATGTGAAATTATTAAATGTGAATTTAAAAAAAACATCGTATGTAAATTATTTTTTTTATCAACTTGAAAGTGGACACTGAAAGAAACATAAAGGTCATAGTCTGCAACCCCTGTTTGGCCGTGATAGTCTGTGCATGGTACCATGGTAGCTTCTATGAAGGATTCTAGGTCACGACGACAGTAATGAGTAAAAATATAACTATCATTAATCGATGCTTGAACGATAACTAAATTATAATAATTTTGTCGTATGACAGTTAACTTTTTCTTAGTTAATTATAAATTTGGCTTTCGTGTGCGTCATTATTTTATACAATTCGTTTAATTTATAAGATTACTTTGTAAGTTTTTGGAGAGCTTTAGAAGTTAATGAAAAAAAAATATTTTCATGTGTATTGAAGTTTGGTAATTATTTTTTTGCTCATGTTAAAATTTTATAAATTCTAATTATTATTAAATTTGTCTTGGTTTAAATATAATAAGTTTATATAGGCTTTTATTTTAAATTAATATTATGATAATACTATTCACCATATTCAAATTGTTTATATAAATTATATCTAATGTGGCATCCGAAAAAGTGCATAAGTTTTTAAAATAAACGTTTATGGTTATATTTACTAGTTAGTTTATTGTCAGAATACACGCTCAAGTGTTTCTCAAACTTAATATTATTTTTACAGAATTGAAGTTTTTAAGACTTTTAAAATTTGTTTTAGAATGCATAAGATTTTCAAAATTGTGAAAAATATCTAGGATAAAATTCCTCTTTATTGAGGACCGTTAAATTAAGTTCAAAATTATTTATTAAAGAAAATCTGAAGATTTTAAAATTATTTATATTAAAATAAAAAAAAAGAATGTTGATATAATTAAGAAAATTCATTACATTCCAATTGAATTATAATTTGATCAAAATAAATTTAGAGTTCCAAATTTGAGATGGAAGAAAATAATGTTTATAATGGTTTTAAATATGCATCATCAGTAAAAAAAAAAAATAATTCAATTAAAATCAAATATTTATTTTTCATATTATGCTTTGTTTATTAACATTTTTTGATTGTTTAGAAATCATTACAAACCATAAACGTTATATCTATAATGCAACATTGACTAGAAATAAGGGCATTATTAAAATGTAAATTTAGTATTGTTTTGATTGACAATTATATCATACTTGATTATGATATGAATGTATAATAAATAACAATATGGCAATTTAAAATATATAAGGTTACCACTTATTTTTGAATTTATGGATTAGTTCACGAAATGAGCACAATACAAAACTGACCCTATGGCAAAATCGACTCATACCCAATAAAAAATTTTTCGTTATGGAGACGCGTGTCGCATGGCACCAAGTCAGTTGATACCAATTTTTAACTTGAGAATGTCGTTTTTCGAATCGTGCACGGTTTTCGATTTTTTGTTTATCGTTTAAACTCTAAAAGCTTATGTGCTTCAGTGCTGTCTGGTTGAAATTTTCATTAGTTAAAGCTTTACTTTGGTTTATTATTGTGCGTTTTATAAAGTGGAGATTGATCATATTTTAATTTTGTTTCATTTTCAATTTCAATGAAATCTCCAATTAAAATGATATCAATGAGCGCCAATCGTCGTTTTGAACAACAACAGGTGAAAATATGATTATTACTATAATTATTGATCAGTTATTAATTGAATTCGATATAAATTTGAATAGTTATTGGAATCTTTGAGAGGATATAATCCTTGGGGTCGAGCCGGAGGTGGTGCTCCGGTTGGAGACAATCGACGTCGTGATTTATTAAGCCGCTATATATATCCACAAAGTGAGGTATTTACGTTAATGATTACGAAAAGCGATTTCATCATTGGTCTTTATTTAATTTTTAATTTAAAATCAATCAATTTGTAGTCGATAAGATGCGGTATGAGAGAACAGGCTCCGTTGAGCGTTCGTCAAAGACAACGTCCTCGTCGAACTTATTTAAATGATGATTTAAAAAGGCCACAAGAGATATTAACGGAACATTTGAGTACTCTATTATAGATTGATTATACGTAATATATTTGTATAGTTAAAATTTTAAAATTTACGTTTATTATTCGTTTAGAGTATAATAATTATGATGAATATGAGAAACGACGTCGAGAAGAGGAAGAAACTGCAAGGAAAATTGTGCATGTAAAGTATTTTTTTTTATATTTTTATAAATAAAATGATTTCAAATATGGGTTCTAAAGCAATTTTTAGATATTTTATTTAAAAAAAAATGCAATTTTAAAGGATGTTGTAATAAAAGGATAGTCGTTTTATGAAAATACAAAAGAAGTTATTTTTTGTTTCATTTTATTTCTTTATTTTTAAATATTAGATCAATTTATATGTTTTTTATAATTTTTGAAAAGATTTAAACAATGAAAATATAATTTATATTATTTAAATAAACGCCATATATTTGTCATTTATAAATCTAATATCTAAATATGACATTGTTTATTTGCAAATATTATTTTATAAATTGACCCGATAAAAAGTAAATACATACATATATATATATATATATATATATATATATATATATATATATATATATATATATATATATATATATATATATATATATATATATGAATTAAATTTTTATTGTTTAGTTATATAAGAAAGAAAGTGATTCTCTGAAAAAAAAAATAGAAAATCGCATAATTTAAAGTATATTAAAAAAAATCGAATTTGATTAATCGAGTGAATTTGTGATTTTTTAGGAAAAAGGAAAGTATTATTAATTCTTGTTGAATTTAAAACTGGTTATTATGCTGATTTGCATATTTTATGTATAATCGATGAAAATATATTATATTTAGAATTTTTTTTTTATAAAATTCATCATGTATTAATTAGGTTTGGAGTAGTGAACCATGGGATAGTCGAGGACCATGGGGAAGTCGAGGTCCTGGTGGTCGCCCTTGGCGTCCTGCGGCCCACGTGGGTCGCAATTTTCATCATTCCATGGTACGAAAGAATATAAAATATATAATCGATTAAGAGAATAATTAATAATTAACGTGAAATAAGACACTCGATGCACGCGTAAAAGTTCTATTGCGGTTAGCAACTGTTGTTTTTTTTTTCATCATATTTTAATATGTTGTTTTTGTTTTCATTTTGATAATTATTTATTTTGATCTAGTTTATCTATCGTAATTGCTTGGAATGCGTTACTTTCGACACGAGCACGATTTTCATGCGAAAAGAATGATGCAGCTGAAAATTTTTGGTTATGCAATTGCACAAATAGCAATTGCTTTTTTTTTATTGCACTAGAAAATTTCGGTACGATCATAAATTATAACTGTTTAGAACTATTTTGCATTTAACTACTAAACAAGTATAATTTATAAGTTGTTTTATAGTTGTTTTTAAAATCAATAAAACGATTTACGTTCAGGGTTGACGCTTTTAGTATTATATATATATAGCTAAATAAAAATAATATTTTAAATTATTAATCTTAATTAATTAACAATATTTTTTTTTAATTTGAGGAATTAAATAATAGTTAAAAACAAATATTTTCATTTTAAATTGAGAAATAGATAATTTTAAGGGTTGGACTACCGGTGAGACGTTTCATTTTCCAAAAATCAACAAGTGCGATAACAAAGAAAATCTATCATTGATTGCCAATCCGAAACTGAACAACAGACGAGATCAGAGGGAGGACTTCAAAAGGAACAAAATGCCGCCAATAAATAGAACAAACAATTACAACGATTGTTTCGATCGTGTCGAATATCTTCAGCGAAAAGAAAATATGGACGGACACAATGATAATAACGGAAGTAGCGGTGTTTGGGATAAAAAGCATCACATCGGATATGAAAAGGGGCAACGGCGTGCAGGAGGTACTCCCACGCGGCAGCTGCTTCAATTAACTGGTGGAATTGAGCTGGTGCCATTGATGAGGGCTCGCGCTTGGACTTTCAAGTATATATTCTATTATTATTATTATTATTATTTTAATATTTTTAGTGTAGAAATACTAAAAAAAAATATATATATATTTTAGGCAAAATATTCCACACGAAAACTTTTCCAGTCAATTCTTTAATCATCTGCGTAAAAATAATAAAAGTATTTTTTTTAAATTAATTATAATTATTATAATTTTTGATTGATAATATTAATATATTTTTTTAATAACAATTGTTTCAGGCAATAAGTAATGACGTGTTTAAAGGAAAAAAAATCAAAACTAGGAAAACGAAAATTCGTTCCACTATTTAATTTATTTATTTATATATTATGTTATATGATATTTGAGAATGTATAATTAGCATACGTTAATTGAAATAATATGCAAATGAAGTCATGTAATAATTAAACACACATATATATATATATCGATTGTTGTTTATTGTTATAATGTATTTTTATTTTTCTCTAGGGAAATTTATATAATTACGAATGCGTTACATTTGGAAATTTAATATATTAAAGTATTTTTTATTATATATATATATGTAAGTATTTCAGGCATATTATATACATATTAGATAAATAAAAATTTCATTAAAAATTTGTGTTGTAAATATTGCATTAAATTTATTAGCGATAGTTTGTGAATTTAAAAAAATGACACACATATATAATAAATTTATAAATAGGACAATCAATAAATTGTTCGCCATATTGATAAAAGGAATGAATAAAATTAGATATCAGCAATCGTGTATCACGCTATTTCAATATATTTATATCTCATTATATATTTTAAAAATTACATATTTAATATATATTGTTCAGATTGATTTTTTAATATTAAAAAGTTAATATAATATTCGACTCTATGAAATTCTAGAAATAAATTTTGCTGTATTTTTAATCTTTTTATAATTTTAAAAATGAAAAAAACTATGAATGACATTAGAAATATTTGGAAATTTGTGGTAGCATTATATCAAGAAAGTATAGTATCTAATTTAATTTATAGAGATTTTTATGATAAAAATATATTTATTTTCTATTGAGAAATCTTGTATAGATAATATTTTATTGACAGAAAAATAAATTAGAATAAATTTAATACATATATTATAATTATTATTTTTTTATTTATCTTATTTTGAATATGAAAAAAAATATTGATTTAACGTAAAATACAATAATAATGCATGATTTGTGCAAATAAACAATTTTATGAGCGTTTAAATTAGCCGAAGCAAATAACCGTTTAATTACAGTTAAGCAGAGTAATATATATATATATATATATATATATATATATATATATATATATATATATATATATATATATATATATATATATATATATATACTATCGTGTGAAATTTTACGTGTGGAACAATTTCATAAATGTTTATTATTATTATATATCGCACGCCTTATTATGATATTATTACGAATAATTACGAAATTTAAACGTGGCGTGCTAATTGCACGTTTGAAACGTTCAGTAAAAAAAATAATATATATATTAAATACACACACACACACACACACACACACACACACACACACACACACACACACACACATATATATATATATATATATATATATATATATATATATATATATGTAGAAAGAAAAAAAGAATAAATTAGAATGCTCAATGAGTACTATTTTTATTCTTTCATTCAGTAGAGAAGAACTCTTCTAAACAAACAGATTATTGCTAATTTTCTCAGTATACATCTAAATATTTGCACGAAAGTTAGTATAATATGAACTCACTATGTCGACTGGTTATGGCGATGGTCGCTTTTTATTTCGGTCCGCTTTTTTTTTCCTTCTTTTTCCGACGGTCTTATGACCTAAAAATGTTTAAAATAATTTCGATGTTTTAATATGCATCACTTATTATTACATATTTTTTTCTATTTTTGGTTATTAATGCAATCGGCTCATTAGTCTGGCGAATTTGAAAACGTTCTTCGTTCCACACGAAGGTGAGTCATGTGCACGAATTAATTGCTCAATTAATTTGGAACAATAATAGTTCAATAATTATATATATATATAAATACATATATAAAGAATAATGATATTATATACATATATAGTAAATCATCAATACATACATATATTGTATTATAGTTGACCGAATTTTGTATAACGGTTCAATTTACATATGACGATTATATGTATATATATAATATATTATATATTTTATTAAGGAATAAATGAGGTTATATTAATTCGATTTTGAAGTATTTCAATTCAAAAAAAGATATCTGATTATTTGAAGAATGTAATATTTTTTATCTGTATATTGTATGAATTCCAACAAAAAAAAATGTGAGTTATAAATTTATATTTATGCATATTAAAATATCAGTAAGATAAATATTAGAATAATTAAAAAAAAAGTTAACTACATATTATTAGTATACTTTCATTAAGAAAAAATATCATATTGAAATAATAATAAATAGTTATCAAAATATATATATTTTTTTAATTATAAATCAATTATTATTATTAAAATATTTTATGTTTTTTTTTTGATACGTATCCAAAAATCACTTGATATTTCAGTTAAAATGTTACGTTGAAATTTGTATGTCACGCATTATTGTCGAAAGCTGTAAACGGCTATAAGCAAACAAATCAAAGAAGAGAAATTTTCAAAATCTACACGTGCACATATAATGTTGTCTATTTCTTTTTTTTTCTAATACTTATTAATATTTCAATAATGCTAAACGGCCATAATTCGCACTTTTCCACGCAGGAGAGAAAGAAAAAAAATACATTTACGACGTTTTTGTAAAGGTGCGTTCACATTATAAAGAAAAATGAAATAATATTTCTTGGAAATATTATTTCTATATCAATGAATAAAATCAACGATTATTTTTAGACTTAAGACATATTTTTTATTCGTTAATGTAATGAGGTTTTAACATGAAAAAGTCGTTCATCATACATGAAGTGAAATATAATACGAACCTTTATTTAGAAGATCGATTAATAAAATGACTTGCAATAGATCGTAAATATCACAATTGAGAATTAAATTAAAATAGTATTTCGATCAATATATAAGTAATAATTAACGTACCCTTTCGTACAAATAAATAGCGTTCTATTCACACTATGATACGATTTGATACGCTTTTTTTTAATATGTAAAAATAAAATAAAATATAATAAAACGAATTTGACGTGTCATTGTTATTTTATATTCAAGTTAATTTTTATTATTTTTTTTTAACGAGATCTGATTGAAAAATGAAAATGCCTTGTGCCAGTTTTGACCGCTATAAAATTGGGGGTGTGTAACGATCGTTCGATTTTTCATAATAGGATTCAAAATATAATGGACGACGTTCCGCAATATCATCGTCGTCGTCGTCGTCGTCGTCTTCGTGAAATAATCGAGATGAGGGCAAAGCCCCATTCATAGATCCGTGTGAATGATGGCAACGAAAGTGACCGATTCTGATCGAATAAGCCATTAGAAAACGGAAGCTGTAAGTGCATGTCGATGAGAGCTTTCAAATATGTTTGTCATATGAAAAAAAAACAATTTTATACGTTATATACATTTTTTTTTGATTATTGATTGTCGTTTCAATTGTTAGTAACGATCTATGAAAGCATTGTATATATTAATAATTTTTTTAATATAAATTAAATTTCTCAGATTATTCTTGAATTATATATATATTAAATATAATATATATTTTTGAATGTTTTCAATATATTTTTTCATAATTGAAAAATTTGAAAGTATTGATATCGTAAATGTTATTAAAGTTTAGTGTCTGTTATAAAAGTAATGGTGTTTTGCCAATTTATGATTAGAAACGTCGAGTCATGGATATAGCGTGAGAGAGTTTTGTAAAAATATATATAATATCCGCTAACGAAAAGGTTGATCGAATACAATAAATAAAAAGTCCTGAAATATTAATTATCGTAATAAGAGTGAAAATTTTTAATTATATTAAAATAAAAATAAGAAAAAAAAATAGAGGCCTATAATGATATGACAAAATGTTAGTAAAGAAAATTTATCTTTTGAAGTATGATAATAAGTTATTTTAAAGAAATATTTTTTAATAAGTAATCGATCAACAAAAAAAAAATATGTTTTTAAATATTTTTGAAAAATTTAAACAGTGTTACAATATATTTTTAATCTACAGTCGCCGATTAGTTGCCGTCGACTAGTCGTCAATGCGTAAAAAATCAACTAATTTCTCACCAATATATATATATATATATATATATATATATATATATATATATATATACACATACATATATATATATATATATACATACATATATATATATATATATATATACATACATATATATATATATATATATATACATACATACATACATATATATATATATATATACATACATACATACATACATATATATATATATATATATATATATGTATATATATATAATATTTACATGAAATATTATCACGGCCTATATAATAATTGATTAACTTCATCGACAGCCATTTAATATTTTCACACTGCCAAATATATATTATATATCGCATCATTCTAAAAGTGTTACATAAAAATCGTTTTAAAAATTTCGCCATACAGCACTTGCACTATATATATATAGCAATATATATAATATATATATTTATATATATATATATATATATATATATATATATATATATATATATATATATATATATATAAAATAATAGTAATGAAGATAATAGTAATAGAGAAAAATGTGTCGGTTTCGTGATGTGTGTCGTATGTAACGATTGTTTACAGCTGTTATTATTAAATCGTTAAGTCAATGCGAAACCGAGCATTTACACGACATTTTAAAAGAAACGGATCATATATATATATATATATATATATATATATATATATATATATATATATATATATATATATATATATATATATTCTGTTACATTATTGCGTAAATATTATATATATTTATTTATATTTATTTCTTACACACACACACACACACACACACATACGTACATATATATATATTTTTTTTTTCGTCGTGGTTGAATATGTTAATTTTCTTTTTTTTCCCGTGGAAATATCTAATATGCTGTGTCTTATTGGGAAATGTGTACGAATCAATTAATTATTTATTTTTAATCATATATTATATAGTTTTACAGGGTGTTTCTTAATTTGAATACAACGCAATGTATATTTAGTATAAAAAATGTGATTTTGTATTATAAATTTCTACATATTATTAATGAATTAAATTCCGATTTAATTTTATGCATATTACGTATAGAATTTTGATATTATAATATGTTATTTAAACAATTAGACGGTTGATTTTAATTATTATAGGTGATGAGTTTTATTGTATATTAAATGAATGAGTTATATATATTAAATTTGTTATTTCTTTATATAATAAATTCTTAAAAAATATGATGAGATGATTACATATATCATCTGTATTATAAAATATTTTTTAAATATATTGTTGGCATCAATAAAATAATGTTATTTTAAAAACGAGAATTTAGATAAAATATTCATATGATTAAAGACAACAAAATAATAAATATATTTTGTATTTATCAAAGACACAAAATTTAATTAAAGTTATGAATCTCAGCATTATGACAAAACCTACAATTTTCATTTTATACTTATATTATATATGAATGAAAATGTGTTAAATATTGCATAATGAAAAATAGCGAACGACCGCCACAATTTAACACTAAATAGATTCACAATAATTTTCATACAATTCTTTTTCTTTTTCGCTTCTCAGATTCACATTCAATATTCAATAAGCGAATTGTAATATGAATTGCATCATTAAAACGTATTTACGCTTTTGGTTCAATATGAAATGTGCACAATGGCAACGTTCACTATGACCCTAATCATAAATTTCTATACTCTTGTATCCATTAGTATTGTTTCCGAAAAGAATCTTCATTTTGCACTCGTTCGATATCATCTAGTTAATGAAATAATGATAATAACGTTGGTTTTGCGAACAATCGAAAAGTGAAAAAAATAAAAATAAAAATAAAAACCACCGACGATGGTAAAGACGAGTCGTTTACAAAAAAAAAAAAAATAACGATTTTAAAGCGAACGAATGAATAAATTAAAAAACATACAATTCGGGTCAAATTGAATCGAAAACATGAAATAGTCTCACGCGTAAGTAAATCACAAAAAAAAAAAATATCTCGTATTTAAAATTTTACACAATGTTTATTAATTTAACGTTTGGATGTAAACGATTTTTCCAGTTAGCGCTTTTCTTTTAGATATTTAATTATATCTAGCAGTATTAATTATATTTATCACAATATATCATCATATTTTTTTTTTTACAATTTTTATGAAATTTTTGATAGACAGATTTCAAGGTCTTCTAAAATATTTCAATAAAGAATAAATGATAATATATTTAAGTATACGCGTATAATTTTTTATTTCAATTTATAATCGACGAAATTGATATTATTAGATAATATTTGGTTAAGAAAATACTTGAAAATGTTGTCAATAATCTGATTATTTTATTCAGGTTTTGTACTATAATTATTTAAGTACGAATTAAAATATTTTCTTCCTTCCTTTATTGATATATTAAAAAATCTGTATTTTGGTAACAAAAATGCTCATGTCAAAATTTTTATGTTTCATTACTGATTTCCACTATTAAAAAAGTTCAAGTAACTAATTTTATTTTGTTTTCTATATTTCAAAACTGAGATTTTCTATTTAAAAAAATATTATACATTTTTAATTCAATATATATGCTTCTAAAGAAGTATTCACAATGAAAACGATTTGTAAACATATTACAAAATAATAATAAGAATAGAAAATCCATTTTTGGAAAATACACTCGATCAAGATGCCGATGGTTAAATTTCATCAACATGGAGAATTTCATCGAAAATATAAATATGAAATATAGTTGACATAAATTTATCCGCACGTCTATCATTCTTTTATATACCTATTATTAAGCTTAAGCGTAGGATTTATATATATATATATATATATATATATATATATATATATACATATATATATATATATATATATATATATATATCGCGTTTATCACATATAAAATGACGTCAGTTCCTGAGGAGCTTTCGCAAGAGCGGTACTCTTTGTGATTACCAATATATATATATATATATATATATATATATATATATATATATATATATATATATATATATATATATATTTATATATATATATATATATATATATATATATATATATAATACCGCGTATCACCTTTTTTACGATCTTCCTCAAGTTCTTTACGCCTCGGGGGCTGGATGTGAAATTTCACTTTAACATGCCGTATGTAATGCCTGATGAATTTCGAGATTTATGATGCTATTTTTCATCGTTGCTATATCACTCTCTACCCCCTCGAAAATTATGTGTTTTTGTGCAGTGGCGTTTTAGTGTTACGTAATCGTAGATGAAAATCGAAATTGTATATGTCGATTTCTATTGAAGAAAATAGTTCGTATTTTTTTATAGTTAATTTCGAATATGAAAATTGTACAGGATAAATAAAAATTTCTAAAGTGAAATTTGAGATTATTTTTATTACATTTATTTTCTTTAAAAAAGTTAAAAATTTAATATTGATTATTGTATTGAATCTTATTTTATAATCGAAATCTATAATATAAATTAAAAAATAAAAAGTAACTTATACTTAAGGTTTGAAAAAATAATTTATATATTTTGTTAATATCTATTATATATACAGTCAGTATTTGACAAGGTTTGATTCTGCAACTTCATATATTTAGTATAAGAGACATATTTTTATATTATATAAGAAAATATTATGCCTTTTATTTCTGATTTCAAATTTTTAATTGTTATTATAATATTTTAATTAGTTAAGTAATAAATATGTTATACATATATGTGTGCATTATTCTGCCTAATAATCAATTATCATTTGAGTAATCGGTTGCAGAAGCGCAAAATCACTTGTTAGAAAAGTGTGCAAGATTATATTAGATATATATATTATATATATATATATATATATATATATATATATATATATATATATATATATATATATATGTGACGAAAATTATCAAAAATTGATACATTTTTAAAACAAAATTCGAGGTCGAAAGTCGAGATCGTAAGACGAAGTGGTCGTAACTCAAAAACCGAATAAATTTTATTTTTTTGAGAAATTTTCCAAAATACTGTATGTAAAAAAATAAGCTTTAATAATGTTTTGAGATTTTATATAAAATATAATAATGAAATAAGTGAAAAATCGCTTAGTAATATTTTTTTTTCAATGGAAACTCTTAATATTGAATATGATTTTGACATTAAGCTATCTATTGAAAAAAAAATATATATAAAATGAATATGTATGTAGAAATCATATCTGTCCCTAAAAAAATGGACATTACAAAATATATTAAAAAGAGATTAAAATGACGAAATAGTTATGATAGATTACTATTTCGATATCTAGAGATTACTATTAAAAAAATCCATTCGTATAGATTATGTTTTGTAGTCGTTTTTTACAGCATCCCCATGCGCATTCATGAGAGGCCACTGCTCTCGTCCGATTCAAGTGTTCCAATACTCCCTCCAAGAGGTGTGGTTCTTCGACGATATGCATCAGCTGAAGAAGTCGAGTTCAGTATACATCAGGTCGTCGCCGGTACAACAATTCGTTCTGAACAGCCTCCTTTCACCTTTCTTTCTCACACACATCAGAACATTTTTTTTATACTAGATGAATTTTTGAATCGATTTTTTCGAAATTATTATTGAATTACAATAGACAATTTTTTTTTTCACTTAATAGTTCGACAGAGTGTAGTGTCAACGAGCTTTTATTTTTTTAAATCGAGAGTTGAAAAGGACTATCATAATGTTGAAGGTGAGCGATTTTATTTTTAATATAATAAATTATTACATATTTATATAAAGAGCTTTTATAAACAATGTTAATAGAAGCTCTTTTGTTTCAATATTTTCATGTAAAATTTAAAAGTTTTCCGAGACATTGACTCTTTTTAGATGATTGTTATTGTTATTTTATTATATATATATTTTTTTTTCTACGAATTTATATAATGGGGCACGCGTACTATTATTATAATGGAATTATCCGGCATGTTATCAAAAATTCTCACAGTGAATGAATTAGAATTTTCGCACAGCAGCATATAAATGCGACACATGGATGAAAGGTACGAGTGTCGCACTCTTGTATACAATATACGGGTTCGGTTCACACAGTGACTTGCATTGAAAAAAAGTTTACAATGGAAACAGTCGAAAACAACTTCATAAACTATAATCGACTATTTATTATTATTATTATTTTTTTTTTTTTTGGAAAAACAAATTAAACAAACTTTTATTTGTATATTTATTCGAATTTTTTCCATATTTGGCGTTCGATAGATTTTTATAGACATAACTATATATAAATTTTATTGAGTAATCGAAAGTATGTTTGCCATGTTAAATTTTAATTAAGTCAAATATGGTATGATTACATATTCTATTTCCGATTTGTTTTTACATTCTTGATGTGTCCAAAAACAGTAATGAATAAAAAAAAATACATGCACTATTTGTTTATAACATGCATAATGAATATTAAATGAAATTAACATGTAAATTTAGTAATTTTATGTTAATTTATATTATTAAAAGAAAGCATTTATTTGAAATTAGAAAAAATATGTGAAATACAGGAATTTCAGCACGCAATTGAAATTAGATAAATATTGCATTATTAATGAAATATTATATAAATGTGCGTATTTTGCATTTTCAAGAAAATTAAAAGTAAAATTTCTCGTTGTTTATTTTTTTTTGGAATTTTGAAAATTTTTAATTTTATTTATAAAATTATATTTTTCAAAATAAGTTTTTCAGTATATGGTAAATAATAAAATAAGACCAAAGGTTCACTTTCGTGATAATTAAATATATATAATATAATATTTTTTTTATTAAAGAATTGTACTCGAGTGTGATTAATTTGAGTTGTTATCATTTTAATTTTATGTGTTAAAAGCTTTTTTATTATTTTTATATTTTTACAATAATATTAAAAATATATATTAAACATTCAAAAAGCTAATTATTTTTATGGGTTTTAAATATACCCATTCGTTGATATTTCCAAAAAATTTAAGATTCTACATGAAAAATAAAAATGTTTAATATTAAATTGTTATTTCTAAATATCGTAATATATATATATATATATATATATATATATATATATATATATATATATATATTAAATTTCGAATTATTTCCGAAGAAAAGCTATTGAAATATTATTATAAACAATTATACGCCTACACACACATACGACTTATAGAAAAACAAATATAATTTCATTATATAATATAGAATATATTGTAATTAACTTCAATTATCCGATTGTTACATATGCGGTTTTTCTCTCTCGATAATATGCGTTCATATGAAGGTAGTTATTTTTTACGATTTACAGAAGGAAATCGACACGCTTTACATCTCATTCACATCGCATATGAATAAAGTGTTCGGTATGCAAAATAACAAAACAAACTTCCACGTGCTTAATTTGAAAAGTTTTTTTTTTGTGTCCGTAATTGGAAAATATCCCGTGTCTATTTTCCGTGTGAAAATGCATATTCATTATTCAATATAACGATAATTTTTCTTTATTATCCTAACACAATGAAAATATTCATTTAATCAGCGTCGTTATCGAGAATGAAATGTTAACATTATTGTATCTCGTTTATGTTTAACTAATAAGTAAAGTTAGTTTTTTTTATATTATTTAAATTTTAAGGATATTTAAAATTCTATAATGTAAAAATTTTAGAAAAGGTTGAAAAGATTTTTTTATATATTTTTGATACTAATTGTATATTGTATTATAATAAAGATAATAATTCATACTGAAAAAAATAGATGTTTATATATATGAAATAATTTATGTTTGTTATATATACAGATATTTATTTGTTACAAAAATAATATATAAAGCGTGATCCTTCTGTATGCAAACAAAACCATATAAATCACGATCGCGATTGAATTCGCGTAATTTTCTCCGACGTTTCAAATTTCCAAAGGCACAAAAAAATCATGATAATATTATTATATTGTATGTATATAAATATGTAAAGAAAATTGTAAAATTCAGGCCGCACGTGACGTTTAATAATTAATAATGAAAAGAGTAAAAAATTTCATAACGTATTCGGAATATTTTATATTACAAAACGTTAATATTAAACGTGAGGGCTAAGTGAAATTGTAACCCCGTAAAAATTGAATATTACTACTAATATATTATATATAATGTGAAAATATGATGTGCAAACGATTTCACTTGCATAAGTCATGATATACCCGCGGCTAACATACGGTCATGTATAATATATCTACATATATTATAATAGTAATAATGAATAGACAAAGGAGGTGAATAAGAAAAAAAAAATCGACCGTATATAATTGTCAATGATCGTTACGAGTGCTCGATCCGAGACGGTTATTGTTTTGTAATAAATAATTACCGAGTCGGTTCAATCTTTTAACCCCGTCTTACGGTTAATTCGTCGCAATTATATTCGCGAAATGTGTGATTGACATTTTAGAAATTTCACTTTGAGTCGAATGCGCGGGCGTTCGAAAACGCCTTTAGCATAAATTATGAATTTTTGCTAAAGTATTATATATATATATATATATATATATATATATATATATATATATATATATATAAGAAAAGTCGTGTTTATAAGTGCGAGAAATGTAAAAGTGTTTTGTTTGAACTTTAGAGTTTGTACGATATTGTATATACAATATATAGTGTTAACGTTGTGAACGTATTATTTTATTTTGAAACTGTAAAATATTTCAATGTATCTAAAAAGATTAAATTCTGATTATAAAATCAGGGGTAGTCAAAATTTTGCTTTCCACAAACAAATTTCTTTGACATCAAATTCAGATACCTCATTAAACTTTAATTTAAATTTCTAGTTTAGATGAATATTTTAAAATTGTTTTTTAAAAAAAATCTATAGCATATTCATATTATCTCTGGAATATAATTTCTGGAGGATAATACGCTACATGTTGGTTACTACTGATCTAAATATTGTCATTTTCTATGTAATCAATTTGTTTAATATCTGTATATTTTTTTATAATAATGATTTTTTTTAACAAAAATAAGTAGCTTTATTAATATATTAATATATTTTGATTTAAAAAATACGATTGACATTCAGAGTTAAAACTTGAACTCGCAACCGACAATGCGATAAACGAAAGCTTTAATCATAATGTCATTATCTAAATTAAACAAGATATACATTTTCAAAAATCGAAATTATCGTATATTGTAATAAAGAAACGTAAAATATACTTTTATTTACTGTGTAGGAGTTCAAACGACGTGTTCGATTCGAAATTCTTTTATGCCTTTTCACATTCGGATGGCTTCTGTTTGAAATTTACTATTAGAAAAGACCATAGGTCATCGTCGTGGACTCTTTCGTCTGTTTCGTCACATCGAGTGAAATTCTTCGTGTTTGTGTCCAGTCCAGCACCTGCACAACAAGCTCTCACTCGGGTCAAAAGCGTCTATTGGCATAATATATAATAAAAGCTTGTACCGAGAGAATATCTTTGCGCTAGAATGAACCGCAATAGACTAATTCGGTGTATATTTAATGATGTATTCATACACATATATATATTTTAACATATATAATACAGCATAAAATCATATATACTATATTATTCGATTAAAAAAAAAGAAAAAATATATATATATATATGTATAATGATAATTAGTTTCATTCAGAGCGATCGAATTTCGCTCGATTATATATGCATTAAAATACGATTTTTTTTTCTTGCAAAAATATGCGTAAAAAAATATTTTCATAAATATAACGTTTTCCTTTTATCGAAATTATACGATGTACTGCATAATGTGTATCGATATTTAAAAGTAAAATGTCGAAGAAAGCATGTAAAAGAATTTTTTATGGTACGTTTTTACATCGGTAAATTTACATGAAAATTGTTGAATTTGTTATTTTTTTTTTTGAAATGTTAATTCGTATGTATAATATTTTTACGTGAAAAAATTGGAGAATGCGATATTTTTACTTTAAAATTAGTAAAATATCATTTATATTTTTTTAACGTGTTTATAACTATTATATAAAAGCATATAAGATGTACTTTAAGGTCGTTGAATATCATTATATGTCATTTTGTCATATAAAATATTATTTGATTATACGAAGCGAATATTCAATAGTAGATTTGTATGATTGAATGTCATATAACATTCTATTCATATGTTAAACTATGAAAATTACGTTTACGACAATGTTTATTATATATACGATAGTAGCAAAAAATAAATTAAAAATATAATACAAAAGTTTCAATTTCAAAATGTCACATGTTGATGCATTATTTTTCATTATAAAAAAAATATTTCATCACGAAAATGTCAGATCTTATGCAGTTGAAAGGTCGATGGCACAATTCAATTATAAAGAACAATATATCAACGCTAACAAATTAAAAATAATGACATTATTATCTTTTATCACGGGAATACAACGCTTAATAATAATCTCGCGTTAAAAAATAATCACGATTTATAAAAATCAGATTAGAATATATAAAAATATAAAGATATACATTAAAAAAAAAAAAGTGTTACACATCTCACGAAAAATTTTCATTTAAAAATCGCCGAATAATCAGTGAAATTAGCTTACAATTCGATAACAAAAACCGACACATTTTTATATGAAAAAAAAAAATAAATTAAAAAAATAAACTAAAAATTAGCAGATGTTTGACTTGACGTTTCGTACGGCCTAATTTTTCTTCGACGCGTGTTCCACAAACGCATTAATAAATATTTGCATAAACAATATTAACAAGAAAAACTTTCTATATATTCGCGAATATATAAATATATGCCATTTTCTATATGCGACGTTTTCAGTTTCATTTTTCGAAAATTAAAATATATGATAATATTGAAAAATCATCTAGTAGTAATTGATCGTTTATAAAAATCGTATTTCAATATATATATATATATATATATATATATATATATATATATATATATATATATATATTTTAATATTATAAAATGAAAAATTATTATATGTGCTTTAATTAAGTGCAATTAAAACATATATAATAATACTAAACGACTTCCTATTTCGTGTTCGACACGTGAGCAATTAAATTTCGATTTGTGACATTTTTTTTTCTATATTCGTGGAGCACGGCTTCAACTCTTGAAGAATTGCAGCAGAAAAATAAAATGGCTTTTGACATTATCGTGTCGTGTGTCACAAAAAGGCACTGTTTCGGTTAAATTTTTAAAGAGTAAAAAAAAAGAAGTGATTGAGTAATCGATTGCTTTGTAGTATGGAAGACGATGTGTCTGATTAAATATCAAGGATAATGATCGTTTCTCAAGCGATTTCATTAGGGATATATGTTGTCATCCTTTTGTATTTTTTTTTTTTTTGAGAAATAGGGATTTATGAAATATTATTCATCTGAACTAACAATTGTATATATTACGATTCTTAAATTTTGAAAAAATATATATTTATATGAATAATATGCACTTTCATTCACAAAAATGTTACTAGAAAGTATTATAATTGAGTTAAAAAGTACGCACAATAAAATATAATATTTTTAGATGTTAAATTGCGAAATACAGTACTTAAGAATATTTACGTAGATGTTGTGTCGTATAAAATTGTTAATAAAATAAAATTACTTTTTTATTTTATAAAATTATAAAGGTAATATAATTTTGTATTTTGGAAAATTTCGTTGAATTATTTTACTCGTGTATCATTCACACAAATTATAAATAAAGCAATAAATTGAAATAAATTTTATTATACAATTTTTTTATTAGACTCTAAGTAAACCTTAAATTAGTTTATAATTTGAATAGTATAATAATAAAGTGAAAATTATACTTTCTTCATATACAAGTAATTATAAACGAATTTAGAATCAATTTACACCAGATAAAAAATCAATTTTCCAGCGGTAATTTAGCGTAAATAATTCGAAATATTAAACTTCAATTACAATTTTAACAATATAAATAAACCGATAAAAATGATTATATTAGTAACCATTCATAGTTTATCAAACAATGAAAGAAATCCATGTTTAATTATGGAGTTATAAAAATGTTATTTTATAACGAATTGCATATAAATATTGTATTAATTTATATATTACGAATCAGAAGCACATTTTCCATTATAAGGAAAAATAATTTTCATTTAACCAATATAAAGATAATGTTAACAAGTAGTTATGATTTCTTGTCTTGTATTATATATCATGAAATAGAACGAGTTTTAAATAAAGAAATTTCACGATTATTTCGCTGACGTTCAATTTCAATGCTTTTATTATTATTACGATATGATCTTTGAACTGCAAGATTATATAGTTAAGTTTGTCTATCAATCATGTTCATATTGTAAAGTAAAGCGAAAACCGTGCTTAATTTTATTTTAATGAAATGATATAAATATATATATATATATATTTCAAGAAGAATACTTATATATACATTTTATATAATGGTAAGAGGAATTTTAAAGTTATTATGTAGGCTATTTATATGACCCTTATATATATATATATATATATATATATATATATATATATATATATATATATATATATATATATATATATATATATATATATATGACTTTTGAACATAATAAACATTTTTCATTATGTAGTTTTTTTTTATTAACAAAAGAAAGCGTTAATGTTATACTAAAACGTATCGTTTAACGAATGTATAAAAAAAATATTTATATATATATATATATATATATATATATATATATATATTTATGAAAGTAACAATTTTAACGCATGATTTACGCGATGCGATTAATTTTATATATTTGTGCGAAAAAAAAAACATAGCCGTTAAAACAAAACGGCCGTTTAAAATGTATAAGAATATTTTCATTATATGAAGATAAAAGCAAAGAGTGGTTGAAAATAAAAATAAACAATAAGGAAATAAACCAGCGCTCGGTAACGATTTTTTGAGTTCAGTCAGATGTAAAATGGCAGATAAATACGTGAAAAATTGAACATCCGTAATTTATTCGTAAAATCGCGCGTTCGATAATATTGAAAAAATAAAGAATTTTGTAGATAATTGCTTCTGATTATTGTGGTTATGTTTTTTTTTTTATCAATAATGATTCATTTGAAATCTGAAAGAGTGAAGATTAAAGATCGAGTTGTTTTAACGCATCTGTTCGGCTATTAAATTAGTGGGTCGTTTTGGAAAATTTGAATTGCGTATATAATGAAAACACACACACACACACACACACACACACACACACACACACATATATATATATATATATATATATATATATATATATATATATATATAATGATATGACATTACTTTCATGTTATAAATCTCTCTTTCGATTTATCGATTACTAATTTTAACGGAGTCGAATTGTCATATTTATATAAAATTCATTTTTTATTGTTTAAATATTGAGAAATTCACATTTTTAAATAATAATGGAAATATGAAAGAAATATAATTAGAATAAATTTATAATCTGACTGAAAATATACGATTGCGTTACCACAAATGTCATGAAAACAAGGTATATCTGGTGTTAAATAGTATATAATATATTTATTATTAAATACTATGTGACATCAAATATAAAAAAAAATACTTAAAAGGGATTATTATATTTGAAAGAAATTATCTAAAAATAATTATATTATAATATGTTTTATTAAAATTTAATCTTACTTTATTATTGCAGTTGAGCTTTAATATTTTATTATTTTATAATAATATATTTTATTAAATTCATATTCTTAATGTTCAATAAATTTTTATTATACATTCATAAAGCTTTTTAACGTTTGATTTTCAAAAAATAAATTTTATTTATATTATATAGAAAAGTTCAATAATATAATATTTTTTCCATTTAAATAAATTTATTCGACTTTTAAAAGTTTTTTGCACTCTATCTATATAGAAATTTACAATTATTTGTAATATATGTATATTTTATGTATAAATTCTAGTTTTCAATGCATAATATATTTTTTCAATATTTATAATTAAAATACACAATTTTCACGAAACAATCCAAATTCCGCAGTTTGAACCAAGTGACTGCGACACCGAAACGAAAATTGAGCAACGATCCTTTGCTTTTATATCTTAAAATCGTTTTAACAATTCGTGTTGTGTGGAAATAATGATACAAAAAAAAAACACACACGCACACAGTACTCTAAAAATAGGAAAAACATGTATATATATATATATATATATATATATATATATATATATATATATATATATATATATATAAAGAGATCATGAAAGTCACTTCCGTCATACTCGAAGCATGACTCCGTATCATCGTCGTAGCGTCGTAATTTGCAATACTACGACACTTTCTTCCGTGCCACACCTTAGTCTCCGCTATTTTTCCTTCTTCGTATCGTATAAATATATTTGCATACGTAATATTATAATCGCATATACAGAGACGTATCCGTCTTTCGTTTTTTTTCTCTCTCGTCACCTCTTGTCTTTCGTTCAATATTAAAATTTACGATTGAATAAAAAAATAAAAATAAAAATAAAGATGCTGCCAGCAAGTGAAAGTGTACACTTATGAGTTCATTAATAGTAAGGATTTTTTTTTATCTGTATATGAATATTATTTTATAAATATGTGTGTAAATTTATTGCGTATATTCGAATAAAATGTATAATATTATATATATATATATATATATATATATATATATATATATATATATATATATAATAAATTATAACAATTCGTGAAAACGTAAAGTCGTGAGGGTCAAAAGGTAAAATAGTGATTGTGTATAGGAAGACGTAAATAAATTTAGAGATTTTACTGCTACTTTAGTTATAAAAAAAAACGATTTTAAAAATAATTTAAATATGATTTATGAGTGCTTAATATATTGTAATTGTTAAAATTAATATTTTTTTTTAATTAAACGTTAATTATTAATAAATAAAATGTTTGATTTAAACATAACATATATTTTCGATACATTTTGATATATAATACATTATTTAAACCATTGATATATGGCATTAATTTCCATTATATTATTTGACGATTCATACGATTAGAAAAATAGATTTCAATCTGTTATTTTACATGTTTAATTTAACGGTTCATTAAATTGACGAGATTCGATTTATCGAATGAATGTTACATTAGCGCGGAAACCGAAAGTCACACATTTATAATGACAATAATAATAATAAAAATAATAAAAAACGATGATCACTTTCTATTTGCGTCGTCAATATTTGACAAAGCCTAATAGAAGACGAAGATCTCGTCTTCGACACGTCCATCAAAATTCCGCAGGTGTGGTCTTCCGTAGATCGTGTCAAGGGTTATTTTTGTCCAGTTTGCTAATTGACGACATAATGCGAAAGATTTTACTTGCGCGTTTTCACTGTGACCTTGTTTCATTTTTTTTTTGGAACGACGGTCAGTGTCAATGCGGACGTGTTAAATTACAACTATTGTTTTAAACTCATATTAATCAGATTTATATATATATATATATATATATATATATATATATATATATATATATATATATACATACATATATATATATATATACATATATATATATATATATATATATATATATATATATATATATATATATATATATATATATATATAGTTTCACTAAATAAAATTTTCGATATAATAAGCAAATGAATTATCGCTTCGATTATAAAAATAGTATTGATATTAAATATGATTTGTTAGAAAAAAATTCTTCAATCGCAAACCAGCTGTTGTCATATTTATAATGTTGTTGTAAATAAATTATAAATATGTGACATTACACACTAACATGAGAAAGTTTATATGATTTATGCAATATAAAATATGTCTATTTTTTAATGTTTTTTTTTCATGATTGCATAGAAAAAATAAATAAATTATCTTTAAAAGTTCGTTGTTGCATTTTTGTCGTTCGATAGAAAGCGCATATTTTTCTATTGTATTTTTTTTTTGAGCAATATTATTTTCATTTTTACAATTTTGATATTTGGAACCGGTGTTAAAATACGAAACTCAATAATAATGTAATATAATATACGCGATAATTTTATGAACGTTTATAAATATTAGAAAAAAAAAAGAGTAGATGCAATAAATTTTTTTTACGAATTGAATATATAAATGAAAATATAATATATTATATTATTATTTACACGACACAGGGGTCTAAAATTATTTTTAATACGTCGTAAATTCTAAATACTTTGTGATGTAATAAAATATTTTAACATCGACAGTGCTATACACGTTCTATATACTATTTTTATTGTTATAAATCATATGTTTATACACTATATTTTTGTATAGAGAAAAAAAATTGATTTAATATTTTTTTTGTTTTAAAATTTATAAAAATAATTATATTAAAGTTTTTTTTTATAAATTAATATATCAAAAATACATCTAAAAAAATAAATAAAAAAATAGTTACATCATAATATATCTGGAAAGTTGAAAATGGAAAATTTTCTCGAATTATAAAAAAAATACTTCATACTCACAATGAATTCTAGTAACAAAAATGTCATTATTTCGACGCATAATTATTGTATACACACGTTACAAACGATGTGTACATTTTTAAAAATGTTCAAAACTATCGTAAATAAGATATATTTTTTTTGACTCGTGCACAGCGAGGGTCGTGACACCTCGGGTGACCAAAAATTCAGTCGCTTTATCAACGTGAGGTCATCGAAAAAGGTCGCGGATCACAAAAATGCGCGGGAAAAACGAAAACGTTTCAATGGCTTACTCTTCACGAATAATAATAATAATAATAATACACACACACACACACACATAGAAAAAAAATAGACAACGGCAATTGGGAAAAATTGGCTAGAAAAAAGCGAAAATCTTTTTTTTCTCTAAAAAAAATACCGAATGAAAGGAAAAACGATTCGAGCGAGGAGAAAGCATACACTTATATATATATATATATATATATATATATATATATGTGTGTGTGTTGTAAATATAATATGTTTGTATGAGCACGTGCGTGATTTCGTGCGTGTCTTCTTCTTTATGCGATTACATTTGAAACGAGGCATTTGACGATTTCGATCGATCAAACAACCTTAAACGTGGACACGTGAAATATATATACGAATATTTCGAAAAATGACTATTAGAAAAATATTTATGACTTTTACGTTGAAAATTTATATATTTTTAGGCATATGCTAATGAGTCGAATATCGTCTTTTACGATTTATTATATACTGTTTTACATCGTTCGATAATAATGTGCTCGCTACTAAATTTTATAAGTTTTATTATTTACGGCTATCGAGAATGAACCGCAGTTTATTTGTTAATACAATAAAATCATCATAATTTATCCGTGAATATGAATAAATTAGATGACTGTTTTGATGAATAGTTTATGTTTAACATCTAGAAGGTTGTAGTTACGAGTTGTTTTCATATGAAAAAAAAAATATTTTTAATAGAAAATTATTGATGAAAATTCAATGTTATAAAACTTTTTTCCCTTTTCATTTGTCACTTTTTAGTGAAGATTGGTGATTATTTTGTTAAAGAAGTACGACTTTGAAAATGTCTATTTTCCAGTGTTTCTACTTTGAAAATATTCATTGAGTTATCATTTATAATAAGTTTTACATTTTTAGTTTTTTTAATAATTTGTATATAAAAAACTTATGAGAAAATATATTAATTTCAAAGACATTTCTTGGGTGTTTGGATATTGCAAATATAAATCAATTATGTTTTCAATATCTAGACATTAATTATTATAAATAAAATTACTATAAAAATGAATAATGATTGAAAATTAATTAATGTATGAAGAGTATACAGAGAAATAAATTAAAAAAATATTAATTCAAAATTATATAATCATATATAAATATCACCATATTCATTCACATACGTGTAAAAATGCAATAAATCAATACGACACAAATAAGATTCAGTGAAGACGCATCTTAAATTTATATAAGAGTCAATATATCAAAAAAAAAAAAAAGTTACGTAAATATATTGAAAACGAATTGGAAATTCTCTAAACATTCGTGTATTCTTTGACGCGTTAAAGAATAAACAACATTCCAAACGCATTTTCTTTTATGACCGCACAAACCGCAGTCGCGGTTCATTAAGCCACGTTTGTTTTTCCAAAACACAAATAGTAAAATGGAAAATGCACTTTATCGTCTTTCATAATAAACGCATATATATACACACATACACATATAATATATAAATATTACATACATTCGTAATTTACACGTGTACCGTGATATATTACGTATTTTTTTTATACGTGTTGTATTTATGATGGTAGATGCATGTTGTGAAACTTCGCCATAAGGCTCAAAAAGCCGTCTTTTCCATTATATATATATATTATGCTGTGCTACGAATGGTCACGATTGATCGTCGTAAAAAATAAAGAAGAATGAAAATGGAATCGAATCCGATTTCAGGCAATAAATCCGATTAAAAAAAAAGCGGACGTAATAAGCCGAATTTCAAATTTAATATTATTGTATAGCGAAAGACCTAAAATGTATAATCGGAATCGATCGATTTAATATATATATATATATATATATATATATATATATATATATATATATATATATATATATATATATATATATATATATAATATTAAAATTTATTTAAAAATTAAATATTTTATTTTGACGATATGATTAAATAGTATAAAGGTCTAAATTTCATAATTAATATATGAAATGAATTATAATTTACATTGTTGTTTATATATTAATTTTATACTGATTCATTACAATGATAGTATCATTTTGTGTGTGTTTTATGGAAATAATTATATTCAACGAATACAAAATCAAATTTTGGAATCGTTATATATTTTATATGGTTTGTATCGTGATTTCATCATATTTTATCGTCTAAAAATTACACGAAAATATATAGAAAATTCGATTTTGACGAACT
The DNA here is from genome assembly GCA_024500535.1 of Leptonema lineaticorne. Classification (NCBI taxonomy): domain Eukaryota; kingdom Metazoa; phylum Arthropoda; class Insecta; order Trichoptera; family Hydropsychidae; genus Leptonema; species Leptonema lineaticorne. The sequence goes on along the minus strand of JANIJI010000061.1, from coordinate 7,088,525 downwards.
TGACATTTTTTGCATCGCACGACATTCTAAAAACACGACAATTGCGGCGCTAAGAAATTTTTCTAAAAAAAAATAAATAAATAAACGGTTTTTAAAAAGCTTATGCAACTATTATTATGTCGCATTATTATCACAATAATAATTGTTTAATTTCATTATGCTATTGAAAATATGCTATATCAGCGGTTCATGTAAACAACGTGAGAATTTGACATGTGGAATAGCGGGGAAAGCGGTTGGAAAATGTCTACAAATACCTGTGTCATATAAGAATGTTCGCGAATGAATTATAATTGAGATATTAATCTATAATATCTCATTTAATAAATTAACGTCATTTTATAGATGTGAATATTTTGATTTTTTTTAATCATTTTAATTATAGTTGAATGAATCAATGTTAAACTGATTAAAGGAAGATGCTTGTATATTGTCTTATAATATACTATGTAATTATATATAATGATTTATAAAAAGCATTATAAAAGTGCATTTGAAGGTTGAACATAAAGGTAGGTAAACCTGTAATTTTTTCACATCAAATTTAGACGCATCGCAAAATTTTAATTTGGGTGGATATTTTGAAGGTCCTTTCCAAAAAAAAAGATTCTTGAAGCATATCATTATTGTGTGATCTTGTATTAAGTATATCACTATTATGTTCTCATGTTATTCATGTATTTATATTTAATAATAAATAAAAAGTCAATGCTTTTTTCTATTCTATCATTTATTTACTATTTCTACTTTCTTCACGAATATAAAAATTAAACTTTTGATTTTTCATTATACTTTAAAACCAACTATCAAATTGAAATTAATCAAAATAACTTTTTTAATATATTTTTAATGAAACGAATTATATTATTCAGTATATAGAAATACGAATTGTCACATTCTGTACTGCACGTAATTCAATGAATTATTATCGAATCGATCAGTCAGACAATATAATAGAAGAAAAAATGGTGACATAGCGTATTGAAAATGAAAAAAGAAAAGAAAAAGATGAGCGATTTTCCCTGTGCAAAACACGAGCCTTATTGAAAAGAGCACACGCTTTGACAAACTTGAAACTCTATTGTTTTCAATATATAACTTTCACTGTGCGAATACAAGATGAAAAAAATAACTATCAAGTTAAATTTGCACATTATATTTCTTGGTATATCACGTATCATATACGAGTGTTTCACGTATAATCATCAATCAAAATATCGAGTTGTCATTATTTGTCGAGATAATTTTTCTACGTATATTATTTTATTATGTTTCGTTTCGAATTAGAGCACAGATTGTATACGAAAAAAAATATTATTAAATTTAGCAGATGGATTGTTGTAAAAAAAAAAAGGTGTAATTTATATATCTGTTTTCAAAAGTAATAAGGTTTTTTTAATACTATCATTATTTTTTTATGTTATACAGTATATATAGATTATTTGATTTAAGTTTTATTAGAATTCATAGTGTAAAAACTATATTAAATTAAATGAAAATTATCGTTTGATGTATTGTATAGAATTTTCAAAGATTGAATAGGATTTTTAAATGCTATTTTTTTTATATTTTTAGAATTCAATTCCATTATAAATATTAGTACTTCATCAAAAAATTTTAATATATATTAAAAATTTAATAAAAAAAATTGACATTTTAATGATGCAATTTTTATTAAGTAGTAATTTTCATAAAATAAAACCATTTGAATTTTAAAAATGATAATAGAGCTTTTTTTAATGTAAAACTGTTTATTATATTTCAGTGCGCGATATATAATTATATCTTATATATATATATATATATATATATATATATATATATATATATATATCAAAAAATACAAATAGTAAGAAAAACGCATTACTTCCAAAAAATCTTTATTGTCTTTTTTTTTTAGTTAACTATTTTACTGATAAATATCAACGGAATTTCTTTGATACAATACGTAAAATTCACATAGTTAAAATAGAAAATAACCATGAAACGTATTGCGCAATATAATCGAAAAAAAATAAAGAACGTTAAGAAGGGCCGTCTACAAAAAAAAAAAAAATGATAACGATAAACGAAAACAATAATAACGACACATAAAAATATATAAATTTAAACAGAGGTACAGGGCAAAGTGATGGAATGAAGGTCAATGTCGTCGATTATTATTATTGCGGCATAAACGAGCGACTATCATTACATCTTTCGAACCCGTAATCAATTTAAACGAGTCGAAATATTTACGTAATATCTTCGAAAATTGCCCCGGGTATTAAACTTACGACCACCATTATCGGCAGTTTGTTTTTTAAGCCAATAATCGAATTCGACTGGAATGGATCTGATATATATATATATATATATATATATATATATATATATATATATATATATATATATATATATATATATATATATATATATATATATATATATATAAGTGTGTGTGAAAAAAAAGGACCGACATATTATATGAGTGTGGAAATGAAGAAAAAAAAAAGTCAGATATAAACATAATAAGGTTCACTTTCCAAGAACGGAGAAAGACACGAAGATCACTTTCTTCGACCTTCCGATTGAATGAATGCTCGGTGGACAAACTGGAAGATCTTCATGTCTGCATTCCGTCGATTATTATTATTATTATTATTATTTTTAAGGTAGGGTATCGTTTTATGTTTATTATATATGAATTATGTCGTAATATGAAAATAAAAATGTGATCAAATTGACAAAATTTAAAGAAAAAATTTTTTTTTTCATATATAAATTTTTAAAATTAATAAAAAAATTTTAATTTTGATACTCATTTTGGACATGATTATGATGTTTTTTTTTTCGAGAATATATTTGAAGATCTGATTTGGTTTTAAAAGAAGATTAAGTCTTAGTATACAAGTCATTTAATTTTTTTTATCTAAAAATTAAAAATATTTATAATTAAATACCTTTTCAATTTTTCAATCCATTGAATACAATTTTTATACAAAAAATTGTTTCAACGAAAAAAAAGAAGAAACTCTCAAACCGTTAAAATGTATAGGGAACAATACTTTTAATTTTGGGAATTAATAATCTAGATTAGTAAGAATGAATTAAAGACGAGAATCTTAAAATTAAAGTATGAATTTTAATTGTGTTAAAAATTAAAAAAAAACCTTTCGAATCCTGTAAAAATAGTTTGAATTTAAAATAAATAATAATTTATATGATTATCATTTAATAGCTTTTAACCACTAATTAACTTGATATTGATATTGTCTATTGGATGTATTTGATTATTGATATTGTCTATTGATGTATTTGATCGATATATTTAAAAAATAGTGACGTTAAATAAATTATCATTGAATATTTTAAAATATTTATTACAAAAATATATATATATGATTTTTTTTAATCTTCCTGAAATAGAAGTTATAATAAATGAACGAAATTTCAGCATAATGGAAAGTTAATTTTCATTCGTTCGCTATATTTATCAAAATGTCGAAGTCACGATACATCCAATATAATGAAGACTTTCTTCGACGTTTCTTTATTCGATTTAAATAAACTGCATAGTATAATATATAAATGATATTTTATTTGCAATTTTCCGCAGAAATAAACCGCCGATACTGTGCGATCGTCAATAATCATTTTCGGTCACGTACTCTTTAACTTATAATAATAAGCATGTTTACAAACTTAATTTAATGATATTGAAATAACAATGAATATGATTTGATTATTTACAGTGAGAATGGAGTGTATCGGAACGAAATTCCGGAACTTTTTATTATGATAACGAATTATACGAAATCTATATAGTTATACATTTTAATTTTTATCATTAATAATTTTGATTCGTTATTTGTTGATGACGTGTTTAAGATTTATATTTTTATATTATAAGCAATCATAATTATGTTTTTGGTTGTATATATATATATATATATATATATATATATATATATATATATATATATATATATATATAAATATATAATAAAATTTTATATAATGTAGATTTTAATTAAAAAACATGATACGTAATATATGGCACGAGAAACTTTATATAGACGAATTTAATTATTCGATTTAAAAAAAAATTAAAAGGTAATATTAATGATTTTTATATAATACAAAAATTTATACGACAATAAGCTGAAACTCACGCACGTGAAAACGGCATTTTAATATAACATTACAAGGTTATTATATAAAAATTAAAAAAAAAATATTATATACTCAAATCGAAAGCTACGTTAAGAATAAATACAATATGGTCGTATAATACAATATTTACGATGTTTAACAACGATCTTCTAATAAACACATATCGTAACATCATCACCTATATAACTTTACGATCGTATTGAACGTCGATATATATATATATATATATATATATATATATATATATATATAGTAATCGATAAAGGCATTGAATTTTTGTGGAGAAAATTGTTTTTAAAATGATCGTATTCTAAGTATTCAATTTCCCTTACATCGAATCGATAATAATAATAATAATAATAATAAAACAATATTACGTAACGACCTTTTGTTGTGGAATGCGAGAGTGTTTAACTCGTCTCCATTTTTAATAAATGCGTTACACGAACACTTAACAGGCGACAGATGCACTCGGAATAGTGTAAATTCAATTATTGCGTAATTTTGTAAACATGCGATATCATAAGTGCGCTTTCTAACGCATACAAGACATTGGTTTCACCTATAAAAGCTATTGATTTAATTTTGCGATATATATATATATATATATATATATATATATATATATATATATATATATATAATTTGCCGTTTAAATTATTTTGTAATTGATGATATATGGTACACTATATAATTTTGATGCACTGTTTTATATGATCATTGACGATGTAGAAAGTGGTATAGTTCATGATCTTTAGAATTTGATAGAACTTGTTTTCACTGTGTACAGAGTTTACTCAAGACTTGATTCGCAAGTGCATTTAGAAATTGAGAGTTTTAGGTTTTCATAGATAAATAAGCCGTATTCAAGTTATCGTTGAAAAATAAAAATTATTACATATACCATATATATATATACAAATTTTTAATATATTCTATACTGAAACGAAATTTATAATAAGTAATTATTGCAGTTTCGTTTAAGAAATGTCGCATGTTAACATCAAAGAGCTTTCATACCGCCATTTAAAAACATGTACATACCGTAGATCAGAGGTAACCAACCTTTTGTTTAAGCGCCAATTTCTTTGACTTTAAATTAAAATGGATCGCAAAATTTTAATTTGGTTGGATATTTTGAAGAACTATAAAAAAAAATCTGGAACATATTTATATAGTTTAATACTCCGCTTGTAATCGTATAATGGGTCGCTGTTGCCGCATGCGCCACATTCTGACTACTCCTGCTATAGACTGTAAAAAAAAATGAAATAAATATAAATGATATAACGTTCAAAAAAAGATTTCTCGTCGTTGTAATTAATTGTTTCTTTTAGTCGAAGGCGTTTCTCGATACGCGAGTTAATTGTCGGTGGTTCCTCTTTTTTTCTTGTGATTGGTATCGAAACGTTAAACGGTGCCTTTTAATAGATGACGCCTATGTAATTGCCTTTTGAATTTTTTTTTTCCATTTAGCTATTGACTGTCGATAAATCTCGATTACGATTGCGGTGGGTCTGAATTTTTCGGATTTCGACATCCATCGCCTTTTTAATGAACGGATGTCGCTCATAATATATATATATATATATATATATATATATATATATATATATATATATATATATATATATATATATATATATATATATATATATATATATAAATTAATATTGGTCTTACGCGTCATTAGCGATATAATCGAGATTCACGAAGATCACGCAATTCGAATTATTTCATAAATTAAAGTATGCGAGAATTTTTTACGAAAAATGATAAAGATGAACGCATATAAACGAGTTTCGAAAAATATGTAAAATTAAGTTTATTATGTGATTTTTGGAAGAACAGTATAGAAACATCCATTGTAATAAAAGGTTTTAGATAAATAATATTTTATAAAACTTCTCAGATATGCTATAATTAGATTTAGATTTGAATTTCTGATGATTATTAAAGAAAAAAATTCTATTAACCAGATCCAAAGTATAATTATGAAATAATTTATGAATTAGATAGTTGTTATGATTCGCCTACGTCCTAATAAAATATACGAAGATACAAAACGACTTCAAAAAAGACAGATTGTATGATAACAATGTAAAATTACATCGCCCACACTTGTTAATATAAAATTATTACAATGCATTGTTATCCACTTTCAAAACGACGTAATATAATTCGAAGAAAGTTATATATATATATATGATGAGAAAATTAAAACCAGAATTTTAGGTTTGATTTTTATTATTATTAATAAAGATTTCAATCGAATGTTAAAGGTTAATTTTGTTTATTGTACTATAATATTTAATGATTTTAGGTATAAGAAAATATTACATTACTTTGAGACTTGATTCATTATTTTTTTAGATTAAAAAATATTCAACGTTTTTATATAAAAAAAGTTTATTGATTAATATCTTCGATATGAATGTAAAAAGGGAAGAGATTATCAGATTATTGTCATTGAAAATATTATTAAAATTGTTTTAAACATATTATTATTATTATTTTAAAAAATTATAAAGAGTAATACTGATTTTTAAGAATTTAAATAGTAGAATTTATACAAAAGCGTTATCTTGAATCCGATTGAAATGACACAGTTATCGTTAGTAAACACGCCAAAATATGACCTGGCGATTTTAAGGTCACAATGACCCAAGTATTGGTATTTTTGTTGTTGTTGTTGTTGTTTATAAAACATTATTATTATTATTATTGTATACGTACACACATACAAATGGTGAGATATTGGTTATTTACAGACTTCGTGGCGAGTGCTTTTCGATGGTACGCTTTCACCATCTTTATGGTGTTTCAATCGTTTCTCGTGTGTGTGTGTGTGTGTGTTTTTTTTATATTATATATGGAGATTTCGTTTAGAAGACGATATGAGGAGTTCTTTGGCGAAAGCGTTCCGGTTCTAATGCAGCATTTCGAGTGCAAATTTTTCGAATATTGTCGACGAATAAGTAGATTTCGTATTTTTTTTTATTCTCATATGAATATTTATTAGTGTAGATTTTAAATAAAAATTTTTTTTTCATGTTAAAGGTCATTCGTTTTATGATTTATATAATATAATATATATTGTTTTTTTTTCGATATCGTGCAAGGCTCGATGTTATATGGCGTAACGATAAATTTTGGAGCGTTTTATAAATTATTTTTGACTTTAATGTCGTAACAAATGTAATAAAATATGGATATCGTATAAATTTCGCATAATATAATATATTGTTTACATATACAAATAGTTGTTAAGTGAAAATGTGAAGATTTCATTTCTGTATATGTAATAAGGAAATGAGAAATCGAAGGATGCGAGTGCATCTTAAATTATATAATAAAAATTCAATAGTATAGCTAAATCAGAAATAATTTGTATATTTATTAATTACATAAAGTGAAAAAAATAATTAATATTTTTAGTGTAATTGCGAGATAAATTTTATAATATTTTTTCATTCCTAATGACGGTTAATTAACTCAAATATAATTCAAATTAAGAGTATTATTCATATGAAATTATTTTTAATGATATATATGTTATTTAGATTTTTATCCAAAAATTAGATTTTTAATAGTTCATAATCAAAATAATAATATAAAATTCATTATAGTTGTGTATAAAAATAATGAGTAATATTAAAATAATTATATAAAGATATAAATCATTTTATGAAATACTATATAAATATAATATCATAAACTATTATGATATAAATCTAAATTATTTCTCGAAAGAATTCTTTTACGTTGACAGTTAATTATGTAAGAAATGAAATTATCGTTTATGAAGAAGAAAAAAAAATGAACTGAAAAGTCTATGTAAGAAATAATATGTTTAAACAAAAACATAAAGTGAATTTATAAAATGAAATGACGTCGCGTGTATAGAAAAGAAACGTTTTTCAATTAGCGAACGATGTCAAAATTCGAGTCACACGACAGGGGGTCAAACAGATAAAAATATATATATATATATATATATATATAAAATAATAATAATTGAAATTTGCTTTTAAAAAGAAAACAATACCGATTCAATTGCAAAAGTGCAATTGCACAGTGAAAATCGCTTCGGAGAATTCACGCAGTAACTAATAATGCATTCGGGTTAAAATGTCAATTTTGCCAACTTAAAAAGGTTAAAAATATTTTTTTATTCACATTTATATCTTTTTATTTTTGAAATGATACTTAAAAATTTAAAATAATATATAAGATATTTCGTATATAAAATAATATTTAGAAATACACTTCAAAAATCAACACTTTCATTATAAACATCATCATTTATACGTGCAATTAAACCTTTTGAATTATTAAAACTTGTGCAAATATTAAATTGTAAAGATTAAACGATGAATAATAATATAAACGAGCTTTTTTCATCGTGTATACGTTTGTCTCACGCAGAATGTTTGTATTGCGTCAGGTTGTATTTCGCAAAAATTAACGAGACAATCGGTGAAATCTTTGCGAAAAAGTCAAAGGTATTCGTTTTATATTGTCGTTTTTTTTTTGAACATGAAGTGATGTGATTTCGTCGAATGACGCCTCCAAGGCATATTTCAATTATGTTTAATGCATGGAAAAAAGGGACACGTTTAATTTTTCTTGTACGTTTTGTCGCTAATCTGTCGTTTATTTTATTATTCGTAAACGATGACGAATATTTTCTCTTTTCTATTAAACTTTCATATTGCATTATATTATATGTATTGTATTATTGTTCGATATGCCGAATGAAATTTGTCAGATGACGAATTGATATATATGCTTATATATGTATTTGTGTGTGTGTGTGTGTGTGTGTGTGCAGGTGTTGTAAATCTGAGTAATTTGTTATAATTTTTTATATGAATATGCATATTTCTACTATTATATAAAATGTGAATTGCATATTTTAATAATAAAGTTCATAACCAATATTATCTAGTTAATTAATTTTCAATATATATATATATATATATATATATATATATATATATATATATATATATATATATATATATATATATATATATATATATACACTTAAAATAATTTAAATTTAATTAAATCATATTATTAATCTCAAAGTCATTATAATAAATTTTAATTTTTATATTTAATGATAATATCTTTGTCATTATAAACTTTTAAATTTATTTAATTTTATATTGATTACTTTATCTTTATCTTTATAATATTATTGATACTTTATATCATACAAGAATTTATAAATTCTACTTATGTACTTTTTTTTTAGTTTTTCCATATTTTTCAAAATTATCTTTAAAAATTAATATTAGATTTACGTATCAATTGTCATATTTTATTTTATTTATTTTATTAATATTCTTTCCAATATATAGTAAATAATTTGAAGTATATATAAATGTATATATATATATATATATATATATATATATATATATATATATATATATATATATATATATATAATATAGTATTAAATTTTTCTATTTATTTATATGAATATCTGATTTATGATAAAAATGTTTGAGTAAAGTTTAGACATCATAAATCAAATTTCTATATATTATTACTGATATCTGACATGTCAAGCGATTACATGACATTTTCATAGACATTACCGATATCATTCATCTTTTTTTCTCCTAACTATTAATCAAATCAATCATTTTTTTTCACCGCCTATACGATTTTATCTAATTTTCTTACTGAAATGTTGCGCAACTGGAATTTGTACAATTTCAAAATCCAGATCGTAGCATTCGAAGAATATTATTTTTATCATATTGAGCTTTCATCTCTTACGTATATATATATATATATATATATATATATATATATATATATATATATATATATATATATATATATATATATATATATATATATATATATATATATATATATATATAAAATAAAACATTATTCAATGATTTTTTCACGACTAACATATGATTGACAGTTTCGAAGAAGTTGAATACTTCAAGCGGAAGAAGATCACATACATCGATTGGAATCCATTGTTAAATTGGACATGTGCATTTATGATAATGATGATGAACAATTTTCTCGTTTCCATAACGAGATTCTACACACGTTCATGCATATAATATGTAAAATTATCGAAATATATTCAATTCCGGTCGTCGAAATGAGACGAAAAAGTATAAAAATAGCAGAGTAACGTCGCTTTATGAATCGGTTTGTTCTTCCGTAACTAAATTTTTCACGAGCGCATTCACTTGAGAACCGTGACAATTTTTTTTTTCGACTTCATTAGAAAACTAATGAGCGTATTTATATTTTATTTATATATTATGCGGTAAGAATATTTCGTATGAGTTAATATTGCATGCGATGTGGTTTGAAAATGATTTACAATTTCTCATATATGAAATGTGCACATTTTTATGAGACGTATTGCATTTGACATTATGCGAAATGTTTGATCTTTACTAGATATATCTGTTCAATTTTGAGATTGTAATTTTTGCGGTAATAACGAAAGATTTATCTGTCTTTTCCATTGACCAAGATCGTGACTCAAATTAGTGATCACAACAGAAACATTATTCTCATAGAATGGCAAGTTATAAAATTTTTCCTTGTTTTTCGTATAAAACGTCAGTTAAATATATAAATAATATTATTCAAATTAAGATTATAATCGTTAAAAATATGTATAATATAATAATTTATTATATAGCCATATATAAAGGTTATAAACGTTCAATAATAATAAATTTATATGAACACAAACTAATTATATTGTAATAAGTGCACGTAAGAAAAAAACATTGAGAAATACTTAATAACGAATATACAAAATATTTTATGACTGTATAGCAAAAGTTAACTGTCGAAAATTAAGTGTTAAAATTAATTTTTAATAGTGATAGAAAAAATCGTTTTATAATTTTAACGGACGATTCAATTTGTTACGTCGATTGCGTTAATGTTTAAGGTTAACGGGTTCAAATGTTAACTAACGGTTTCATTAAAAAGTTTAAACGGATTTTTGACATAGCTTTCGTTGAGTAATTCGCATTATGCAAGAGAAGCAACCAAACACTAATAGAGTACATGTCGAATACTTACTTTTTTCTCTTTTTATAAGTGGCAATGGAAATAAGTGCTTCTGTTTTTGCCGCTGTTGATTAAAGATGTATATTATAAGTTATATATAACTTCGCTTCCTTTTACTTCAACATATTATAATTGTCTAAAAATATTGTCTATTACTGTTATTTAAATTTGATTTTAATTTATATCGTGAATTTCATATTTAGATTTTCTTTAATAGAGAAGTAGATTAATTAGTAGTGACAAGTAATTCAAAAAAAAAAATTTTTAATACGAACCTATAAGCAATATCAATATATAGCCAATATTCTGCATATCATTAAAAAAAAAACATTCACATATAAAACGAGGAAACGATCGAATCATTAATACGAATCACGACAATTATTTATATATGAATTATATTTACAAAATAATAATAATAATAAAACAATAATAATAAAAAATTGATACAACAAGATTATATCACAAGAGCAAAAAAAAAAGCGGCATGTAAGCGAGCATTTAATAATTTAAACGAAAACGGAAGTTTTATCGAAAGTCTACGATACACATGTGCGAGATAATGACGACGATGATGTATACGATGATGATGTTGATGATGATGGAATGATGAAGAGAGAAAAAAATGCGGTTTTCCTCACCTCTGACATTACGTCGAACGAATGGGAAATGCGTTTCACAATCGATACGAATCGGGCGTAACCGACGCAATAAAAAAACGCTCATTATTATTTTTAATACATTATTTATTTATTTACTATATATATATATATATATATATATATATATATATATATATATATATATATATATATATATATATATATTATTAAAACGATCGGATAAACATATAAATGATATTCACGTGCGAAATTCTCTCAAAGAAAGTCAGGTTCAAAAGTGCATCGATAATGATAATAAAATTCGCATAAATAATTATTCATTCGATTGTTCTGCGTCTTAGTATTTTAATATATTTCGTGCGTGTTTTAATATGCAGATTTTATTTATGATTAATTTAAAATGTATTATTTTTATTCATATATAAACAGTATCCCTCGGTTATTGCGGGGATTACGCTGTGATATGTGAAAATCCGCGAAGTAGGAATGCTATATATATATATATATATATATATATATATATATATATATATATATATATATATATATTAATATAGTAGTTATATATTATTTTAAGTCTTTATAAATTATCTTCACACTTATAAACCTTTTATACACTGTTAAATATTCATACATATATTAAACATATTATATACTTTTAAATCAGTTTACGTAATTTAAAAAAAAACTCGCGAAATATTGAAAATTTCGCAATATTTTTAATAGTTAAAAAAAAAATTATTTATTTATAAACCTACGAAATAGTGAGGGATTACTGTAATTAATTATTTTTATTTTCGATTTAACAAAAAAAAAACGTTAATATATTTTATTTTAATTCATCGTTTTGTAACATATTATATATATATCTATATTTTATTTTTATACACAAATATATCAAACAGACAGATATTGAGTAAAAGAAAAAAAATAAGAATTGATTTTATATAAACATTATCATAAATCAATTAAACTATTACAACAGATAAAAATCAGATTTATTAAAAAAATAATAATTACGTAAAGGAAGATATATATATATATATATATATATATATATATATATATATATATATATATAATTATGCAAGTTAAAAAAAATAATTAATATAATAAAATGTCGCCAATTATTTATGCGTCAACAGAGCAATACATTTCTTTTTTAATTGCGTTCCGTTTGATTTTGCCGCCTCTTTTCATATAATAATTTATATTTTTTTCTCTCATATATTATATATATATATATATATATATATATATATATATATATATATATATATATGTATGTTTATAGAGAAGAGAGGAAAAAAAAGCCTAGAAAATCAGATCTGTAATCGTGTGGAAAAATTAGCGGATTCGATACGTTTATTTATTGTATTATTGCGCAATAACGCGTTTTTCGATTTAGAAAGCAAACTATTCATTTTCTAGACACGGACGTTATAAATGATGAGTTTTAATTGTTAGTCTATTATTTCTCTTCGTTTTATTATTGATGTTAGTTTATTGTCAGTGTCTATTATGGTGTATTTGGTGGTGTTTTTTTTTTCTAGTATTATTATATATTTACGATATTAGAAATTTTATTATTATTATTATTATTATTATTTATTTGCGTAATTCGAGCTGTCGATGTTGACAGATTGAAGTGAAGATGCGAGAAATAAAATAAATTATTGTTTATTATATTGGAATATATGTACGTTAATAATTCACATTGAATTTTATGATATATAATGTATTTGTTTTTTTAATGTTAAATGATATGTTTATAGGATAATATCTAAAAATTACGTATATATCGCTTATTTTATAAACCTTTGAAATTAATTAATTTTAAATTGATAAAAAAAAATATATTTAGATAATATATGATCTTCAAGTAATTTTTACACGAGTGTGATAATTTATATTTATTATATTTCTAATATAATATTTTTATACATTAAATAGGAGAGAAAGGTTTTTATGTTTAATATTATAAAATAGATAATTTATGAGTTATACAAAAGATAATCGTTATAATTCGTGATCCATATCGATTTAATATATCTTGTATGATTAATTATTCATGAAATATTGTATTAAAAATTGACCGACATATATTAACGAACAAATTTATTTCATTAATATGTAATATTTATTTATAACGATTTCAAAAACAATAAAAAAATATAATATGATGTAATATAAATATTTTTTTACAATTATGTATATGGAAGCTGCATAATATAGCTCTCAGATTTTTTAATATATAAAAGGAAATTGATTTACATAGGAAAATATTAAATAATATATTCTAAAAATGTGAATGCCTTGGTCGTTTTAGATTTTCCGTTGTCATTCTTACGTCTATATAAAAATTTGTGGGAATTCACTGTAAAGCAATTATGTTTTTGTCACTTTCTATTGTAACATAATGTTCTAAGCGCTTCAGTTACGTTATATTATATTATATAATGTGAAGTTAATATTATCGATCGTATTTCTAAAAGGAAAAAAAAAATATATTTAAGTTTATTTTATTTTATTTTTTAAAGAAAACGCTTAAAGGATTGATTCCAGTAATTAATTGTGCCATTAAATGTATTTTTTTGTATAGCGGCGATTTTAAAAATATATCAAAAATATCTTTTTATGGTAGATGTGTATTGTGTTAAATTTTTAGCATTAAAAATGTAAAATTGAGAAATATTAAATTAATATAAACCAATATTGAAAATTTTCTCACGATTAATATATAAAGACTGACTTTATTAAAACAAAATTTATTAAATAATTTTCATAATCAAACTTGAAATTTTCATAATTTATATGGATTTTTTCATCAATATTTTCCTGAGAACCATAAAACGTGCGAAAAAACAATCAAAATGGCAAAATAAAACATTGAAATATCGATTCGCTCGTATCGAATTATGAATATATATTAATTTTTAATATGTTCATTTCATGGGAATTATTTTGCGTTTCATCCATTTAAGAATAAATCATTATTGCGCAATGATAATGAATTACGTTAAATTTTATTATAAATCGATAATGTATAAAATGTAATTTCGCGCAATTGACTTTTTGTTACTCAATTGATACATTTTGAAAGTCATTATCAATTATAGCGTAAATATGAAAATTTTTATATTCAATAGTCATTTAACGTTTTCTCGTATCGTGTAAAAATATATGAATAACATTTCACAATCGAAATTGTCGGATTGCGCAATAATTATTATTTGTGAAAATCACTATTGCGATAAATAAAAAAAAAATCGAGTAAAAATAGAACTAAATTTACAACAATTTCTATATGAAAATTTATATAATGTTTTTAATCTTAGTTTGATATTATAGTTATAATGAATATGGTTTTTAATATAACAGTTAATTAATTTTTTATAGAAAAAAATATGCAATTTTAAAAATTAGTTTAAAATTGATCTATCTCAATTTTCAATATATTAGTAACGTATATCATAATCAATGGAAATAAAAAATATATAGTACGTCTAAAATATGACATAAAAATTCTACAGAAATAATAGTTATTTCTTTTTAATGATCGAATACTTGCTATTGAAATGTTATTTCTGAGACTATCGATCGTGTAAGTTCAAAAGAATTGAACTTATAAAATAAGTTCTATTGCTACACTAAACAATGATTTCAAATTATATAGCATATATATATATATATATATATATATATATATATATATATATATATATATATATATATATATATATATTGTAATAATAATAAAAAACATCGATTATCGACGATATAAGCATAATAACTATTCTGAAAGAATAAAATGTTTATGATTGATGCTATTTGGATGTAATTCGATATCTGACGATTAATGCACACACATGTAATACTATACAAAAAAAAACAATCGTTACAATTACGATTGTACTACAAGATGTAACAGAAAAAAAAATATTATATATATTTTTTCCATATATAAAATATATGCGTAACAATAGATCGCAATAGTTTTATGATTATTAGTTTTGATGTACGAAACGTCTGAGAAATGATAGAAAAAGTGCGATGATGGATCGATTCTACGAGTACACATATTTATTATATATTTGTATAGAATTCGCCTACTTTTTTTTTTTTTTAATGTTGAACGGATCCATATTCGGAATATAGAAAGTTTTTATAATTGTACGTATTGGAATTTTGCTCGAAGACATATCGCACAATGTATTTATTATACGGTTGGGGTCAAAGAAATGTGTTAGCGCGACCTTTCGCATTGTTATTGCGGAAGATGTTGCTAAAAAATTAACAAGTTTTGATTACCAATATATTGTGAGAATCATGAGGATGTAAGTGAATGTTTATTTTAAAAAAATATATATATTTATATCGTAATGCGATAAATTTATGCACTAATAGTAAGTAGTCTTTGTTTTATTATGATATTTGTATATTTATTAGATCATTAGAAATTTTAATTATTAATTAGAATTTTTATTATTAAATAAAAATAAAGTATATTAAAAATAATTAATCTATGCATTGAAAATATTAATTAATATATAAATGATTTTAATTTTCTTACTGATCAATATGTTGAAGTCTTTTTCAAACATTGCATCATATATTTATTTAGAAATAGATAAAAGTTTAGAAATCTATGTGATATATAAAAATAAATATGTTCTGATGAAAATATATATATTTGTAAACAACTGCCTTATTATATTTTACGATATAATTCTTCTTATTTCTATTTAAATAAGCGTATTTTTGTGATGTAACTTGAACACACACATACACACACACACACACACACACACACACATATATATATATATATATATATATATATATATATATATATATATATATATATGTTGACAGATTGTATTTTATCTTTAATATTTGAATTGAAATGTTATGCAAACAATAGTATTTATTGAAAATATTTTTGACAATACAATTGTTTATTGTGTAATAAAAAGTTAAATCGTAAGTGATTTACTAATAAAATATTGATGTAATAATGTTGTTTAATAATAATTGTATATATGGTAGTTGAAAGTATATAATATTTTTAATGTAAGTGTAATTGTTAATACATTTTTTGATATTTGATGTGATTTAATGTTGATATTTTAATTTCGCAAGCTCTTATTAATTTCCTGCATGTTATATATATATATATATATATATATATATATATATATATATATATATATATATATATATATATATATATATATATCTTACTTGTTTATTTAAATTATTAAGGTCAAAAGTGTTACATATATTTTAATTTTAGATGTTATTTTGCAAAACTATTAATTTATGAAATGTTGATTGTGTGAACTTTAAAGTTCATCGTAATAGAAAAGGTTGCATTTTTTTTTAAATGACACTCGGTTAATGAAATTGAACTCTTATTGTTGTATTCAATGTTTATAATGTAAAAGACATGATAATCAATAGAATTTATGAATACTTTAATGATTAATGAATCAGCGATTATAAAATAAAACATAATTGACGCGTGAGAGCTTTCGAAGATGAATACAGTAATAAATGTATTATTTTAATTATTTATAAACAATTATTTTTACGTAATGCGATTAATTTGATCCATTGATAGGAAACTGATTGCGATTTTGATGATAAAATAAACATTAATCATTTTTTAATCCCTGAAAAACTATTTGTTTGATGCATTCAAAGATAGGTAATCAGAACTTGTATCAACACTGTTTTTGTTTTTCAAACGAACTCAGAAAGCATTACATCCTAATTTTATCATAATTAGATTTGTTAGATCTTCAAAAAAAAGCATCAACGTCAGTTCTTGTTAGATGTTATCGATCGCTTTCTAAAATGAAAAATACCATATATTTACTTTAATTAATTAAAATAATCTAACGGTCACGCTATGCTAGGAATGCTGTAGACTCTTATTATTTTTTTATGCTACATAATATATTACGTAATAATTCATCTATTTCATTAATAATAATTTAAAAAAAATCAAAATTTTTGAACATGTATTCCATATATTTTTAAATTATATATAGCAGCGCTTCACAACCTTTTATGACCCGTGACACACCCAAGTTCTTTCAAAAATCGTGAGGTATATAATAGTGCTTTTAAAGTCTACTTAATTATATTTTATTGCAATACACTTGATATCACGCCGTAAAAAAATATTGTAGATAAATATTTATGCTTTTGCTCAAAATTTAATATCATTAACAAGAGATTGATGGACCCACTAAAATTATCAGAAGTAATAAATCTAAATCGAAACAAAAGTTTATCAGAATAGATCTTCATGAAATTCTTCGAAAAATTTATTGAAGCATTTTCGTTTTAATATATAATAATTAAGAAGGTGAGAGAATGAAGATTACATGTAAATTATGTCTGTTTTGTATTCAATACATCGAGCGTTATTTATTGTATTATTTACATCATTTTTAATACAAACTTTCTGAGTTAATATTTTCAATTTTTTTAAATAATCATTCATTGACAATTTTATTTAAAGTGCACCTTTGAAAATTTCTTGAATAACCGGTTGAAGTGCTCATTTTTTTCTACTATATCATGTTTGATTTTTAATAAAAATAAACGACAATCACTGTCAGATGTGAAATATATGAAAATAGACGTCAACGGATTAAAACGAGTACTAAGCAATTGAAATGTTAATGTCAAAAAAAAGGAGTCATTACAAACGATTATTGAATGATTATAGCACTTCAAGACGAAAACGCAATAAAGAAGCATGTGAAAAAATTATTGATAAATGATTAAATATGGATCTATAAAGAATTTCACGTCGCTTTCACATTTTTTGGAGCTCTCACTGTGCGATCTTCAGATTAATACTAGTGTGGAAAACCGGACAAGATTTGCTTATTGATCAGAGAAACTGTATTGAAACCATAAAATTATACAAAACTATGAAGTTTTTGTATATTAATTTTTAAAGTTATAAAATATAACAACATTAATCTTTTATTTATTAATATAAAATTAAGTCCATATATAATAATAATTATTCTATTAAATTCTATACAATATAAATATAATCATAAGGTTGAATTTAAATTTAGATAAATAATTAAAATTATAAATGAATATCTAATATTAGGTTATAAAATGATTTGTGATGTATTCGTGGTCATTTATTAGTCTAGACGAGATCTATCGTTTTGTGTCCAAGATATATGGTCGCTTTCACTCTCATTTATGGTGAATATGTATTTTACCATCTTTAGAATATTTCTAAAGGAGGTTGGGTGAAATTGTATAAGTGTTGTGTAATTACATTAGTCAGTATTACCGCTTACAAAATTTAAATATATATTTATATTTTTTTTACATTCAAATACAAATTTTCACAATTGATAATGAATGCCTTAACAATTGTTTTTTTTTATTTCAGTTCTTTGTTCCACTGCTGGTTATGTTTTGTTGTGTGACGGTGTTCGCTGCTGATGCTGATAGTGCTAATGAGGTAGAACCTAAGCCTCCAATCAATCTTGATCCAGCTCTAAAAAAAGCATTATTGAAAGCGATCGAAGACTTGGAAAAAGAAGCTGAAGAATCAACCGAACCTGCAGTGATAACTAGCACGGAAGAGAACGAAATTCTTACTACTGGTGATGGTATAATAGTTCAGACGAAAGTTGACGAGTCTGCTGGTGATCAAGAATCAGCAGTTCAATATCATTCGTTTGTAATCGATGGACAAAAAGCATTTGAAAATATAACTAGGCCAGATAATAGCGAAAGCATCACTAAAATAGAATTAAATCCGATTTTAGTTGAAGATATTGAAGCAAAAGAAACTGATTTTAATACTATTACTCAAACAAGAAGTATAAAAGGTAGTGTTTTATCTGAAAATTCAGTGAATGAAACACCTAAACAATCAGAAACTACTACAAGGAAACCAACCACTACAACTACAACAACAACTACAACGCCGAGACCTACTCATAATGAAGATGGAGAAAATGTTGAACAGCTCGATGAAGTTCAAGTATTTCAGGCTCCTTTAGTTGCAGCATTTACTGTTCATCAAGATGCTCAAGGTCAACCACAAAAAGTTGTTCCCATTTATAAACAAGCAATTCGAAAACCAATAACGCCAACACTTCCAGTGACTCGTATGCACATAGGATCATCTTCTGCAACACCATCATCGAAATTCCAATCTCAATTAAAAGATATTTCTGCAATACCTCAACCAATTACACAACAAATAACTATACAAAAACAGCTTGAAGAAAAACAACGTCTACTTGAAGAAGAACTAAAAAAATTACAGAGTCAGCAAAGACAACATGAAGAACTTTTAAGACAACAACAATACATTCATCAACAACAACTTATTTATGCCCAAAGTGAACAACAACGTCAACAACAATATTTACAAGAACAACAAAGAATTCGTCAACAATATTATGATCAACAAAAAGCATCTCAAAATTTCATACAACCCGTTCATATTCCACAACAACAGTTTCCAAAAAATGCATTAAATCCCACTTCAGTATCTTTTCAACCAAGTATTAGTCTTCCACCAGTTGTAAGTATTTCAGAACAACTACCACCTCAAAGAGAAGCAGTTGATTTCTTAGTTCATTTACGTTCTGGACAACAGGCACCCTTTCCATTACAACAAAATTCTTTAATTCCTCCATCTAATCAATTGCAATTGCCGTTGGAAAAACCATTAACGAATTTTGCTGATAAATCACGACAGAATCTCAACAGCGTGAGGGTATTCCGCCATGATTCGTCCACTGGAAACTTTGGACTAAATTCAAATTATGTACAAAATAATAAAAATCAGAATTCTTTCAATAATTTTAGAAATATTCCATTAAGTCCCCATCATTATAGATATCCTTACGATAATTTACAATCTTTGATTTTGAAATCTGGAATAACTCATGGTGGTAGATCAGAAGAAGATTTAAGTATTGTTTCAAAAGTTTTATCACTCAATCATGGTCTTAATTTAAGAAATAATTACTTTAATGGTAATACTAACTATCATTTCGGAGAATCAAAAAGAATAGAAACAAAACTGAAACCTAATTTCAGTTATAGCAGTTAATTTCATAAATATGTTAAGATAAAAACAATAAAATACATATACATAATGTTTAAGTATGATATGCCATTTTTAATACTTTAAAATACAGAATAGTCATAAAAATGGTAAAGAACAGATGAAACTTCATTTTAAGTCCTGTAAATATATAAATATACAAGTTTATTAATATATATATATATATATATATATATATATATATATATATATATATATATATATATATATATATATATATATATATATACTACACGAGGAATTGCAACCAATTACGTAATATTTATACAAGAAGTTTGATACAAATTGGTTGTATATTCAAGATTAGTATATTATTTTCAAAGTACATATGCTTTTATTATTATTATTGGTAATAAAAACAGATTACTTATAAACGTTTATAACATTTTTCTGAAAACAAGTTAATGAGTTTCATTGAAAAATAATGGATTATTATAAAAAAGTTGACATTATATTAATTTGTCTTTTTAAATCCATAAAATGGCTTCATTTATGATTTTATTAATATTCAAACAATACATTTTGGTATGTGAAATGTTTAATTACATTTCAAAATTTTAATTATTGAGAAGCCATGAAGACAATTATTGCATAAGTCTGAATATAAATATAAGAGTACATTTAAAATAGATATAAAATAAGAAATGATCATATTTATATTAAAAGTTAAGATTATTGTTTTTATAATGACAATGCGAAATAAATCATATATATATATATATATATATATATATATATATATATATATATATATATATATATATATATATATATATATATATATATGTTTAAAATAAAACATGATTAGAAATGGTTTGGCTTTTATTTTTCCTTATATAAACATTTTAAATTTAACATGAACTACGTGGTCATGGCAAAAAAATTATGTTATAAATAAAACAATAGAATAAATATATAATATTAATATGTTAATCAGAATTTAAGTTATTCATGTCTAGTATTTTCGAATCAGATATTTTTGATAATGTAAATTATTGATTAAACTAAATTATTATAAAGTATTGGCAATTCTATATAAATAGTTATTAAGGAATATAGTATATTTTTATTTAATATTTGTATTTCAATAAAGTTTACATAAAAATAATAAATATTATATTTACACAAGTAATTTACTTTAATAAATTTAAACAAATAATATTTATATAGTAAGTATACAACCATCGCGAAGCTATAATTGACTGACGAATATAATACTTAAATTATTTTATCAATAAAATACAATACAACACTTCTATACTTCATTTTCTTAAATTATAATCTTATTATAAATTAATTAAGTCTAATTAGAAATTTAAATGTTTAAATATTGCAAATTAATTGTTTTAGAAAAAAAAATATTTTAAATAAATACTGGTTATATATTTATCTTTAAAAGTAATTAGGGTTATGGTAGAAATTATATGTATTAAATGGTTATTCTGTTTGAATAATTGTCAAATATCGCGAGACGCTAGCATTTCGCTCCAGACTTCGCTATCCGGTCGGCAACCAATCACCGAGCAGTCCGTTAAAACGATTTGAATCGCAAAGTCTAAGTCGATAAATGGAAAAACAAAAAATAAAAAGATCAATAATCATTTTTATATTATAATATAAAGGTAAAAATGATATACGGTGACAAAATTTCAATTCTAATAACAGTTAATCATTTTAAATAAATAGAATAAAATTAACAAGTTTTAAATTGTTTAAAAAATTTCAGTTTATATACATTATTTAGTAACAAAAAAACAATCAATATTTTATTAAGCATATTTTTAATGCTGTATATATTATTAAAAATTATTTTGTTCGATTTCAATATCATTTGTTTCATGCATTAATAAGTATTATATAATTTTATATCCATTGTATTGAGTTATATTATAAAATAAATAAGATGGTTAAAATTTTTATTTTTAGTAATTTTTAAAAACTATTTTTCTTCATATTTTACACAACCATCACCTAACAGATTGGCGATGGCCGCGTAGTTTTGTGCGACTCTAACGGACTATGACGTGTGTGTGATTCAAATCGTTTTAACGGACTACTCGGTGATTGGTTGCCGAATGGATTGCAAAGTCTGGAGTGAAATGTTCGTCGCACGATAGAGGTTAGTTTGTGTTGGTATTGACGATGGCTAACGAGGTAGAAGAAGCGATTGATTCTACAAAAACATCAGAAACATCCAAACAGGAAAAGGCGGGTTTAGAACAGGAAGGTTTAAAACGACGAGAACGTTTGCGTGCTCTAAGAGAAAGACGTGAGCTAGGTGCTACTTCTATTGGAAATGGAAACGACACAGAACCATTACCCGGGTAATATTTTAAATTAAAACATATAAATAACAATATCCCAATTTAATAAATATTATAAAAGTTAATACAGCTAGTTCTTTAAATTGTTCATTGATTTAATTTTTCGATAGTCATATCTTCGGCAGTATGATGAGCATACTATAAGCATTTTACAAGTAGTAAAATTTGTTTCTAGTAAGTCATTAAATATGTATCAATTTATTTTATAAATAATTTGATTTAGAAGTTTTTTACTTTGAAACTATTATTTTAAAAATATTGTAGGAGAAATTTCAATAATCATTGTTACTTGTTTAATTTTAATACACGCGCGCGCGCACACACGCACACACACACACACACACACACACACACACACACACACACACACATATATATATATATATATATATATATATGTTTATAATTATTATCTTTCTAATAGTATGAATATAAATATGAAATATATATTTTTAGGCCAACATTTCGAAATTATAAACCCATTGACGACACATTGAAAGAATCTGTCTTACCTAAAGCACCAGTTGGTAATGTTAATGAAGAAATTAAAGAACAACTGGATGCAGCGAATTCCAAGGTAGTTTGACGTTTCTTGTTTGATAAATTATTAAAAAGTTAATGAAAAATGTTGCAAGTTTTTATTTAATTTTTTGTAGGTAGTTATAGAAGAATTAGATATAACTAATTTAGCACCTAGAAAACCCGACTGGGATTTAAAAAGAGACGTGGCTAAGAAATTAGAAAAGTTAGAAAGAAGAACTCAAAAAGCAATAGCCGAGTTAATATGGGATCGATTAAAGCATGAAGAAAACAGTAATATTAATGCGATGGTGACTTTAGCGACGTCAAATGATAATAAATCATAACATTTAGTTTTATCGAATTAAATTGATTATCAATATTGAAAATTGATTTAATTATGAAATGTTAAAATTTGGATGTAAAATACTTTTAAATATTTTTTTTTTAATTTCATAAATATCATGTTAAAATATTGTATGTTGTTAAATTCTGTGGGAAAGTGAATTTATTATCACAAATATGTTTAAAAGAAAAGATGTAATTTAAAAGAATGGCATTCCTTAAGTCTATGAAAAATATTTCATAATAATTGTAAAAATACACAATATTTTTCAAATAATTTATTTTCTCTTATAATTGTACAGGCGACAGAATTTTAAATAAATAATGCATTGTTGCCAATAGTAATTTTATTAACAATCGTAATGCACTTCCTGAACACACATACAAACATACATACGCATTTATATATATATATATATATATATATATATATATATATATATATATATATATATATATATATGTACTTTTTGACAAATCATATATTCTGCATATGAATGAAAATTTTTACATATTTAATACAATTTTTTTTATAATTGTTTTTTTCTTATTTTGTGAAAATATTTTCCAATTACAATATATGATAAAAAATCTTAAACTCTAGAATATGTTTTATGTAGAAAGTGTTCATAAGAAATGATTTTTGGTTTAGATGTAATGTATAATATGACATTAGGTGTACTGTTAGAGTTGAAGAGTAATATATATATAAATTTAAGCATTTGAAATTCGAAAATTACTGCATATAAAACGTGCAGATCATATTTCAATCTTTAAAAATTGAATTAAATCATTAAAATAGTGTGGTAAAAATTCATGAAGTAGAATATTCAAACCATATCATGAATGATCAATAAACATATAATCTTTTATGTCATAATATATAGAAAAATATGTGGTAGGAAAGATGTAAGTTGTAAAAGAATTTCTTAGTAATTAATTTAAGGAAATGATAATATATTTTTCATGATGGCGAACAAAACAGATTACGTTAATGATTTTTCTACATTTATGATGAATAAGAAATAATGAACTTTGAAATGATGGTAAAATATTAAATATTTGTATTTAAATTATGATTTTTGTACACATCAGCTGAAAATTATAAATAACAATAACGATATAAATGACACTCGAATTCATAATAAATATACAATTTCTTTTTACATATATAAACTTATCACATATTTTTATAGTTTTATAAAATTAAGCGCGACGATAAATAACTTAAAATAATTATGCCGAAGGAGGCAACAACATTATTGCTAGAATTTTTTCTTGGATTTACAACTTTTGGAGGCACTATAGCTTTATGTACTATATCACTTTTATCAAAATAACTGTCTCTCTCGGTGTTATAGAACACTATTCTGTCTCCTAAAGGCTGTAACGGCCTGAAATTATGCGTGATGTGACCATGATCGGAACGCATATTTCGAAAACTGTGAATCTAAAACGAAAAGAAAAACCATTTTATTTATATGTTTAATAATTATCATAACATAATAGTGAATCGACGAACCTGTTCATGCGATAGCCTAATTGGTTGTTCGAAATCTATCCATGTTACAACTTCCGAACATGGAGGTGTTGTTAACGAACCACTGTACGTAAAATAATGTTCAAGATCGTATGGTAGAAAGGCTAAGAGACTCATGGATTGTGACAATGCTATGGAAGTTTGTGGTTCAGTAACATTTTGTAAACCAGCAGTAACTGTATCATATGATGGGTTTCTATGACGGTCAATCTAGAAAATCAAAACGTTATTGAAATATATGTCATTATCAATAGATATATATAATAAAGTGAAAATAGTTATAAAAATGTAAGAAGATTATTATTACTTCATAAAAGAAAGCCAATACAGCAAGACCATCGCTATGTTGTAATGCACCTTTGGGATCTCCATATTCTTTTTTATAGAAAACCATGTGCAATTCCATTGGATAACTAATTATAATCGAAAATAATTAAAATTCGTTATTTATGCATTTTTATATTTGTTATATAAATATGTTGATTATATATTTACCTTTTATTATTAATGCGATCCTCACTTCCTACAGAATCATTATTTCCCCAATGAAAATGTAACTGATTAAATACGTATTCACCGACGAGTGGTCCGTCAGATATTTTTGGTAGTTCGTGATTTTCAATTTTGATCATTACTGAAAAAAAAAATGTATATAATTGAAAGTTTAACTAATTTAAACAAAATATACGTGTAACATTAAATTGCTAACTAAAGACTAGATTTATATCTCGTTCTTTTAACTTGTGTTTAATGTAATTGACGGTTATGCCGGTTTACCTGTGTGTCCATTGTTTGCCAACACAAGACCATCAATTTGCTCATCAAAACCTTGCATTTTCAATGGTGGCAATTTAACTTCTCTGATATTTAGCAAGTTTATATTAATTGGACTTTGATGTTTACCAAAACACGTTTCGTAGCGTTCACCCCAATGTTGAGGACCTTAAATCACAAACCAAATTATAAATTATATCATTTGTTCTTTATTTAGTTCAATTTATGGAATTTCAATAAAAATATAATTTACAATCATTCATTATATTAAATTCAATTGTATATGGCTTCATATGTTGATGAAACTTTTTCAATATATATATATATATATATATATATATATATATATATATATATATATATATATATATATATATATATATATATATATAGAATATTTATTTCTTATAATATAATCTAATCAACAATGGAAATTTGAGGAAGTTGAAAGTATGACTTTTCAATTGATTCAATTTGCATAAGTGATCATTGTGCATGTATTATATCCGCATAATGCATGTGAATGAGAAATGCATCGACGGAAGTACTTGTGTATGAGAAGATTGATTTGTGACGACAAAACTGCAATAATTTATTTTAGATAGACATGCATACAACCTGGCATTCTAATCCACTAATACCCTTTATTGAATTTAAAATGCTTTGTGTGTGAAATCCAATATTAACAGTGTATTTTCTTTATTCATTCGTTTATATTGTGTTTATATATATATATATATATATATATATATATATATATATATATATATATATATATATATATATATATCGAATTAATAATATAAACATTGTACTAACCGTTGTGACCTTCGTATCCAAAATCTTGACCCCGAATTACATCTGCAACAAAAAATATATTATAATTTTAAAATTGTTCTTGAATGTAAAAAATCATAACATTTTTTTAAATTATTATTGATAGGTAGATTTTTTAATGAATTTATGAATTAACCTTTTATAGTCGAACAGAAGTATTGTGATTTATTGCAAATATATACCTGAATTATCTAGAAATATTTCTTATGGCAAAAGAGTTATAAAATTGTGCACTGAAAATATGTAAATGTGATGATTTATTAACAAATAAATTAATTGAATAGATCATATTAATCGTTTAAATATGACAAATAAAGAAATTGAATTAATTGATCATGTATATAATCAATTATTTGATTAGTTTGTAATTTAACATGTTAATAAAAGTATGATGGATAATGATGACCATTATTCAATACATAAAAATGTATGATTTAAATTGTTTCTGATTGACATAATAATATTATAAATATATAACGTATTTTTCATGATTTATGTTCACAAGAACAAAATTGAGTTGCATCGATAAAAATCGTAATTAATATTGTGATTTATTTTTAATTTGACTATGACAAATGTCGTAATTATGTCAATTCTGATGCCGACGTTAATTCTTCTGTAATGATAATGACCCCAAATTGAATCGGAAAAATGAAAAATGACTATAAAGTACGACGATGCAAATGCATTTTTTTTTCTGTAATTATTGTATATAGTATGTATATATATATATATATATATATATATATATATATATATATATATATATATATATATATATATATATATATATATATATATATATATATATATATATATATATATATATATAGAGGAAAGAAAAATGGAAACAATTACAACGAAGGGCGATTTATTAGTCTGAATCATTTCTATGACGTGAATTATTTTCAATTTAGTTATTATTTTAGATATTTTGAATTCCTATAACATTTTTAAAATCGCCATTGTTTATTGATTAGTGTGAACAAAAACGATGACCTTAGTTAGTTGGTCATTTAAGCAATTTCCTTTTTTTTCTTTTTTCTTTTTTTGGAACGCATCTGATGAAGAAGTCATTTATAAATTTGATCACGATCTCGCAGTAAATAGAGCGAGCATATTGGATTTGATTTTATGAATATCGCTATATCAATATCTATAATCGAAATTATTATTTCAATATAATAATTTATATGCTCGTAACATAAGGATATACATTATGCCATTAAGATCATCTCCGTATAAATTTTCCAATGTGCAATTGATTAACGTAATTGTTTTAAGTGTTTCGAATTTTTTTTTTCAATGCCATTACGCGAACGATTGTATCGAAATTGGTACGAAATGGCGAATTATATAAGAATAGTATAAATAATCAGTGTTTAATATCTATTTTATTATATAATTAGGAAAAACGATATATTTTTAAATCATGATTAAAATATTTTTTTTTCATTGAAAAATAAATTAAATTATTTATTTTATTTATAATTTATATGGGAGAATAATAATAATAATAAAAAAAACGTTCGTCATTTGTGTCTTATATATAACTGATTATCTAAATAATATTGAAAACTATTAATATTAAATAATGGCGTTTCGTTTTGAACTTGAGCATATGAAACGTTTATGAACTTGAAATAATATGAAATTAAAGGGTGAAATGCATTTTGTATCGCCTTGAAATCAATACGTATATATATTTCAACTTAAGGTCATCGAAATCCAATAAGTATATCACATTGTCATATTTATTGTAATAATACGGTACACATATAACATACATAGTATAATAATAAATATATTAATTCATTAATAAAAAAAAAATTGCTGAAATATATTAATAATTTATTGATAATAATATTATTTAGTAGACAAGTGTGTGTGTGTGAATTACATGATTTTTTTAAATAAGGGTTAAAAAATAATATTAAAAAAATATAGATTATATATTAAAATATAATGAAAATATATCATCTATCATAAAAAGTTCATATTGAAATAATTATACAATATAATTTTATATATTTATCCTGATTTCGATCACATTATTTTATTACAAATTTTATTATGATATTCTAATAAAAAAAAATGAAAATAAAAATCATTTTTAATATAATTTATTTTAATGTTTTAACTAATCAATGACTAATATTATTAATAATCGGTTATACTAATTAATTTTTCAAATATAAATTAACAATTTTATATTATGTGAATTACATTTTAAATAAATTACGTGTAAACTTGTTATAATGATAATTGTGACCGCGAAAAACCTCGTAATATTTACTAATATATATGAGGAATACATATATATTTTTGTTAACACGCGTTGTGCGGGTCGTGTGATTATTGTCTTTATTAAAATTGCATATAGCAATAATTACAATTTATTAATCGTACAATACACGCTTATATTATAAAAGGCTATAATCGAAGGATACATCGATTTTTTTTTCACGTTGCAAAATTGAATATTGCATGCAAATATTTTATATTGACGGTGTAAATTTATTAAAAGCGAAATTTTCTTTAGTATTTCGATCAATTTTCAACTTTTATCGTTATTTTAATATGAAACGTGTGATCTGACGTAATTTTCAGTTTTTTTTTTTTTGGTACTTATCACTGTTTTTTGTTTTATTTTCGTTATTACTTTTTTAGTTGTTTGCGTTGCAAATTTTTAAATTTATAAAATAATTATAGTGTATTAGAGATTTTCAAAAACAATTCACGACTTTTAAAAAAAATATTTAGTTTTGAAAATGTTGTAAAAACAACTATAATTATTTGTAAATTAATATTAAAATGTTTATTTATCAATAACAGGGAAAGATTTTAAAACAAAACTTTGATTTTGATTACTTTTTATGAAATGACTGATGAATATTTTTT
Organism: Leptonema lineaticorne; assembly: GCA_024500535.1. NCBI lineage: Eukaryota > Metazoa > Arthropoda > Insecta > Trichoptera > Hydropsychidae > Leptonema > Leptonema lineaticorne. Next base: position 7,058,297 of record JANIJI010000061.1, on the reverse strand, counting down.
TAGACTATAAATATTTGTTGTTTTTTAATTCATTATTCCATTTCAAATTATGTTTGTATATTTATTACTAATTATGATAAAATAAAAATAATGATATTATATTATTCATATTTTTAAGGTAAACATTATATAATAAATTATAATTTGATACTAGATATTAGATAGAGATAATTAAATATTATCAAAACATCTTACGCAATAAAAAAAAAGTGGTTAACTAATAAAATTATCACAAACCTGTGAAAAAATGTAATAGTAGATCAATGTCAGAATTTGTTATAAACATTCTAATACGCTAATTTGATTGATTTAGATAGTGTCAAATATAATTTTAAATAATTTCATCGTGACTGCGGAAACTTAAGTAGCAGTATTATGATAATATCATATACATGTATCGTCATTAATTAACACGTTAAACGCCATGGGTTTAACTGGTGACCGGCACTAAGTTGTTTCACAACACAAGGATGTATCAAATAAGAGCGAAATAACATTTTGATTATTTCAAAAAAGAAAAGAAAACAAAAAAAAATGGTACTCTTTAGATGTATGTATATAAATTTAACTATTGTTAAAAATATTCACTAAAATTTGCAATACATAATGAAAAATTCATGATAATCATGTTGGTAAATCGTGCAAATCCGTCATGATATTCGATGTGTTAATACGACAAATGTTAACGATTGTTTTTATTTAATTTGAACATTGAATTTAGATAAGAATTGCAAAAAAAGTATTTTTCTTTTCAATATTGAAACGCCGCAGTATATTATATTAATTAAATAGAATCCAAAAATAACTAGATTTTGAACAAAATCTATAATTCAATTTAAATATCTATATTATATAAACATAAATTTTGTATGTTAATAAGATGTAATATATCGTAAAATATTTTAAGTTTTAAGTGTAATTTATATGTTGAAAATCATTTGATTCATACTGATTATTCAAAAATTATTTAATGACTGAATATATTGAAAATATAAATAAAAATTATTAATGAATCATTTTTCAATTAATGACATATTAAATATTCAACCAACAATTTTGTGATATTATATTTATTTTTTTTAGATATTTTATATATTTTAATATAAGGAAATATGAAATATATTTTAAAAATTCAAAATCAAACTGAGTCAAAAAAATTAAAACTAAACTATATAAAATATTTGAATTCAGTGTATAAAAAGATATTTAAAAAAATCTAATTTTTCTGAAATTATAATTGAAAACAAAAAGATGTTTTTATCGATTTACAATTTTAATACGAAAATATTTAAAAATTTAGTATAGAACTGATGATTTATCATTTTGAAAAGTTAATGTTCTAAGAAAGAAATATTCATATGTAAAATTATATTTTTAGATAAAAAAAAAAGCTCTCAATACATAAAATATACTCGTATCGTTTTTCTTTTTACTTAGAAAAATGTATAAATCGTAATACAGCAGAGATAAAAAAAAAAGTGAAAAAGAATGAGATCGTATTGTAATTTCAATTAAATTATTAGACGACATCGTCTTCAAAGTGCTCGCGTCTCTTTAACGATATAAATTGAGTAATAGCACAATTTTCAGAGTCAATAATGGATATTTTAACAACTTTAACCGGGATAAATAAAAACGATTTAGTTTAAGAAAAAAAAAATAAATAGAGGAAACACGTCAGAATCGCTATAAATATATTATAAAATTGTCGAAATGATGCTCGTTAACAAATATTAGCGATAATACAATATATAATATAAAAAGTTCGTAATTGGAACGCATTTAACGGTTCGTATTTAACGCATTTTAACTATTGTTGTGTCATAATTTCGCGTCAATAACGACGTCGGATGTCATGATTATAAATTACATTTTTATTGTCTATAGATAAACTGACGATCGGGGATAATTTCAATAGTCCAATGACATTATTTTTCGATTTTTCATTGAGTAACGTGTTCTATTATATATTATTATTATTATATATGTTTGCGCAACGATTTTCCTCGTAAGATAAAATGCATTTTTCATGTTGCGATTTTTTAAAAAGAATTTCATTATAGTTATAGTGAATTTGATTTAAAATCAATAACGTGTAAAAAGTACATAAAATTTATTATATAGTTTATATTAGTTTGATTGATATATCAATATTATATATTTTATGCTGTATTTAAAATTGGAGTATATAAAGATTTTTTTTTAATTTAATTATTTGAAATTTTATATATTTAAAAAATCATTTTCAACTCAATTATTATATTTCTTAAAACTGTTTCTTAAATAAAAAATACAATAAAGTATTTTTATTATTTATATTTTTGTATTTATGAGAATGAACATATTATTGATAAATAAAATTTTACAATTATCCTATTAAAGCACACACACACACACACACACACACACACACACATATATATATATATATATATATATATATATATATATATATATATATTGTTGTAAAATATCTGAACCGGAACTACAAACAAAAAGATATATCATTTTTCATATTTTACTAAAAAGACTACAAAATTTTGAAAAAAAACCAATGCTATTTCATTTTGCCAATTTTATAAAATATAATTTTCACGATTCGCTAAAAAGTTACATGCGATATTTACACATAATTCAAAAAAAAAAAATATTTTCAATATATTTTTAATTACTCTATACGACATTGTAATTATTTTATTAAAATTCATATATGCGAATGATACGAATATAATATTCTATATGCAAATTTGAAACAATTATATTACATGTACATAAATAATATAATATAATTGCGGTTAGATGTCGATAGTTTTTTTTTTCAGAAAAAAAAACAAACATTTGTCACATTGACTTTGTTTTGTGGAATCATGAAAAAAGTCACATATGTCATTTATGAAAAAAAGGGTAATTTTTCAGAAGTAAAATTTTCACAATACTGAAGACTGACTAATCGACGTCTGCATTAATAAATTTGTTTTTAAAGTATTTTTAGGACATCAGACGAATTTTGTAAATTATATATATATATATATATATATATATATATATATATATATATATATATATATATATATATATATATATATATATGTACATGTAAATGAAACGTTTCAAATATGTATTTTATTATTTTTTTCAGTAATTTTACAATCTATTGAACATAGCTATGTGCAAATTTTTATGTATACTAAATATTCACAATAAGGTCATTAATCTTTATGTGAATTTGTATAACTTTTACCAGGAAAAAATTAAAGATGACGTTTTATTCTTTTTGTATATATATTTTTTTTCATCGTAAAATATATAATGAGTCATAAAAAAACTAAATAAAGTTGTTATAGATACAATAAATATCCATCTAGTAATAAATAAATAATAAAACGACCATTTTTTTTTTTTTTTTTGGTGATCTACGTTTTTAATATTGAAAAGCAATATTAATTATTGTGGTAAATATTGAACGAATTTTCTAATTGTCGTGTATTATTCAAACGCGATCATGAATAAAGAGCCGAGGTAAACGTTTAAAAAGACTTAGAAGAATTTTTTCAAGAAAATCGTTAAATATTCAAAACAGTCTTTTCGTCGAGGTGCTTACTTCTTATTAATGAACGTAACTAATACGCGAAACAAACGTTTTAAAAATTCCCCAATACAATTATATTATAGATCGTTTTGACGAAAAAACGAAATAATAGGTGAAAAATGTATTTACATTTACTGGAATTGTTCAGAAAATTAAAACACAAAATAATAGAATCATATTATATATCGAATGTAAAGTTATTAAACAATATACAATACAATTATCAATAATCACATGATATATCAGATACGTATGTTTTTTTTTATATATGATTATATTTTATTGCATTTGAGAAGAAATCATTTATATATTATTAATGTTGAAATTGAATGAATATATGGTATGCGTGCACATTATGAAAATAATCAATAATGCTAGTATAGTATTTACTATAAAAAAAAATTTATTTATATAAAATACATAAGACTAATTAAGAAAATATAGAGAATGTTTAAATTAATTTATATTTGTAAATTTTGGTTATATGATAAATGCAAAATATATTAAAAGAAGTATGATAATATTGATTGTAAATTTATTACATTTTAAAAGATCCTTCTTTATGTAATTATTAAGTATAGTTTTTTCCGTAATTTAGTATATTTAATTAAATACTAGGAATACAATATTATAAATATAAAAGTAAAATAAATCATTAAGGAAATTCCGGATATATTTTTGTTAATACGTAAAAAACATTAACCGGAAGGAAATTTAATTACGATTTGAATCATTAAATTAACCACTATTATCAAAAAACAAATCCAATTTTTTTTAATTACGTCAATCTCCCCACTTAAATAAAAAAAAATATTTTCAAAATTACAATAAAATTTTCTTTTCAAAATAGAAAATAAAATCAACTACTATTTATGATGATACCGATTAAAACATTCTAAATATATTTATGTCAAAATTTCCATGATACTACAATATATTAAATAAAAACATTTATCGTCAAATTTTTAAAATATGTTTTATAAAGAAATCGGATAATAATAATAATAAGATTTTATTAGTAAAGAGCGAATCAAAATTGTTTTGTAGTGCTTGCAAAATGTCAGCAAAATAATTTCACCAACTTCTTATAACGAATTGTACTAAATATAGTAAAAAAAGTGCTTATCTAATTTATGACTCTGTGAATATTATTGCATCGATTTTACGTAATTTTTGCAGTTTGATTTTACTACTTCTTTATATTTTCATTATCTGTTAAATTTATTATCATTTTATGGAATAATTTTCATTGTTTTTGTTTGAATAATTTCATAATTATATATATATATATATATATATATATATATATATATATATATATATATATGTATATATATATATAAATATATATATATATATATATATATATATATATATATATATATATATGTATATATATATATAAATATATATATATATATATATATATATATATATATGGTATATATATATATATATATATATATATATATATATATGGTATATATATATATATATATATATATAATTTTTAAATTCATGAATGATCGGAATTTTATTATTGTGTACATAAAAAACTAGATTATCTTCGATAATAATTGCGATTTAAATTTTAAATTAAATAACTTTAAATACGTTTTTTTACGATTCGTTTCGTTTAAAATAATTTTTACATGTATTTTTTTTATATGATCTCAAGTAAATATATATATATATAATTGGGAATTTTTTTTGTGGTTAAATCGATGTTGAGATATCAAGCAATTGTCTCATTATTTAAATATATATTTAATATTGTGTAAATATAAATGATTGCTAAGATGAGTTAAAATTTTAGTTTTTTTCCAATTTTTTCAGATAGAACTTTTACAAATTGAAGACTGGTGGTCGATTTACTTGAGTGCGGATATTTAATTTAAATATATTTAAAAAAAATATATAGTTTTATAAAATAAAATATGATTTGATCTTATAAAAAAAAAATTATTCGCATTTTTCTAAACACGAAAAGAATTTTAATATCAATAATTAACTTTATTCGAGTCATTATAAAGAAAACATTAATTTTATTATATTATATATTATATTGAATATACATACAATTCATGACTAAAAAAGTACGTGAGCGAAAATCGATTGAAAATCGAAGAGCGTACGTCAAGTACTTGAGAAAAATAGATGCACGCGTATTTATACATAGATCAATATGTTTTATTTATTTTTTTTTTCAAAAAAAAAAGAAACTAATTACGTGTTTCACAAATTTGGTCATTTTGACGCGCTGAAAGAACGGAAAAAAAATATTTTTTCACACTGCAATGGTTGATTGATTTCGCACATTCGAACGGCCATTGTGATGAAATACGGGTATTGGCTCTGTGCAAAAATCTCTATAGATGGATGTAAATCGGCCTTCTCGAACAAACGAAGTTTTAGTTATTTGCCGAGAAATATATACACAATATGTATATATGGATATATTGGAAATAAATAGGAATTTGCGCTCGTTTTCTGTATATTCGCGTGTGTGTATATTTTGCATGAAAACGTCGCGTATTTAGAATGAAAAATAGAGAGAGGAAAAAAAAAATATATATATATATATATAATAAAACCGAACTCACCTGATAACAATGCTGAAATTACAGCGATGGAAAGAATCGATATCATCGCTGACGATGGCATGTTGCTATTTTTTTTTTATTTATTTATTTCAGTCGCCGTCTGATATCCGACAATGTAGACGATGATGATGATGCAAAATGTCGAAAAAAAAATCTGTCGAAAAAACAATCCGTGCTTTCATTTTCGAAGCGGCAACAATAAAGCGTACGTAATAATATAATATGAAAATTAGAGTGGAACCGTAATGTTTTTATATTATTTAAATTTTATATAAAATCTCGTTTAATATGTATATTTTGAATGTTAACTGAAAAAAAAAATAATAGTAAATTTGTTTGATGAAAATGTGATGAATTTAAATTCGCGTTGCATGTAAATGTGATATTAAAACGTTCAAACTGATTGATATATCCTTGTTTTATAAGAATATGTAAAAATAAGAATTATAATAAATTAAATATGATTTGAATAATATTTCCATAAGAACTTTAACTTAAGTATTATAGCTTTCATAACTGCAGATCAGAGGTAAGCAAACGATATTTTCTAATTTATAAGATTTTTTTAAATTTAATATGATTTTAAATGAAAAATAAATTTTAAATGTTAATCATAAAATATTTAATTACAAAAGATTTAGCGAAAGTAAATATTATTTAAATAATATTAAAAAATAAAACGTCTTGAAAAAGATAAATATAAAAATATGTGAAAAAAGTTGAGTATACTCCAAAATTAATATATAATTTAATGCATTTTTCAGTTTATTAGAATCGAATTATGTTTTTCATCATTAATAAATATTGAGCAACACTGATATAAATAATAATATTATAATGTTAAATTAATAAAAAAAATGAATATCAAATACTAAAATTATACAAAAATGTTAATAGGTGTAATTTTATCAAGATTACTGTAATTTCAAAAATTATATCATAATTGAAAACCAATATTTTTTTAACGAAAATTATACTTTTATCACATACAATAAAAAAGATAAAAAACAGCTTAAATATATTCATAAAAAAATAATAAACAACAAGACGAATAGTATTGAAATTTCACAGTTAAATGAGTTTTTTTTCAGAAAAAAAATGTTTTTTTTTACCCGATTGATTTTATTTTATTCAAAATCTGATTTGCCGTTTTTGCTATCAAAAAATTAATAAAGTAAACGACAATACGCAAAATTTTCATATTGATTTTTCATTAAACTATGACAAAAATGTATAATTTAATTTTTTTAATAAAAAAAAGCTTATTCATCAAACAAAAACTAATGTACTTTTGCTGTCAGTATTATACTTTTTTTTTCTAGAATTATACTTTTATTTTCAAAAACTCAATGCAAATTTATAGCTAATAATAAAAGCTAAATAAGTGATAAAATTTATGTACAATATATTCGAGAAATGACAAAATAACTAACTACAAGTTGTTTCAACGTTGAACTAAAACACTATAATGATTCACCGTCTACTAACTAGACTCTACTGTCTATTGTTGTAGCGATTCATTCTTTATATATATACTCGCTGCTTCGTAAATTGAAAACTTGTGAAAAGTCAAGTTTTCACATGAAAATATGATTATGCGAAATATTACTAAAATTTTCAACCTCCCCACCCTCGATAATGATCTTCTCATAAAACGATATGTTAATTTTTGAATCGTTTTTGGCAAATATAAGAATACTTACCATACAAATGTAAAATTTGTTGTTGTCATATAAACTTTTATAAATTCAGTCTAATTTATGAAAAAAAAATATGAGTATTTTTTCTTAATTATCGATCAATTAATAATACTGAATATTCTAATATTTTGAACGAATGTACTTTAAATATATTGAAAATAATGTATCTTAAATTTCAATCTATAAAATATCAATCAATACTTGAGTAATAAATAATGCTAAAAATTCTAATATATACAAATTCCCAGTTTAAATTCAAAATTAATTATTAAAAAACCTGTAATTGAAAAATAAAACACTGAAGATATAATTATTAGTCAGTCATTTAATTGTTTAAATAGCAAATATTCTTTTTTTCTACTATAATATTATAAATATGAAATAATTTTTTTTCTAATGGTATCATTTTGAATTTTTTTAAGTTTTCTTTCATTCTTAAGAATAAGTAAAAAAATATAAATAAATTGACGTATAAACCAAGAATACACATACACACACACACACACACACACATATATATATGTATATATATATATATATATATATATATATATATATATATATATATATATATATATATTATAAACTGCTATATCTTGCAAAAATATATTGAATTACCGTATAAGTCATTTTATAAAATAAACTTCATTTAATGTATATCTTTAAACTGAAGTCTCAAATGGAAATCAGTAATTATTTTTTATATTATATATAAATTATAATGATTAAATATTAAATGTTTATTTATGAATATATTATCAAAAATATATATTTAAATTATTATATTATAATCAAATAAAAATCTTGTAAAAATTTTAATATAAACTATAAAATAAAACATAATTTCATTCGTTTTCTACAAGCGATTTGTACAATTACATGCACAATATTAATTATATAAGTAAAAATAAAAATTTTAAACCGCAAAAATTCTTTACGGAAAATACTTCAATAATGTGTATTTCGCCTATTTAGATAATTTGAAACGTTATTCTATTTCCTTACAATGGAAATATTTCCTTCCTTATATATATGCTACTATATCCAATGTCAGTATAAATGTTAATCGTTAATTTTACAAATTATTTTTTAAAATATTTAAACAGAAGTTTGGAATTCCACACTGCATATAATTTCGTGATAAAGAGGATATAAAAAAAATATAGATCGTAAGAATGATTTATAAGGAAAAGGAAAATAATGCATGATGAACAAATACAAAATAAACTAAATATGTATATATATGTTTATTTAATAAATTATTAGTTCATTTAAACAATTTCATGATATTCCATTTGATAATTGTATATGAGCTCGATGAAGGGCTTTTCTGTTTAAAAATCTTATTCGAAACATTACAGCAAAGCAGGAAATTATTCCAATAATAAAAGACCAAGCCATAAATTTCCAGTATGCTTTCTCTTCTAAGTAAGCAACTCTATCACAGCTAAAAAATAATATGTTTCATAGTAAATAAAATATATGCAAAAAATATAAAATTCTTAAATTACCTTCTTGTAACTATTTCACCACTTTTACAAACTAACACTTCTTTATAATGAGTGTGAATACAAACGCCTATACTTTTACTTCTAATTTCAAATGCTGAAAATAAAAAAAAAATACTTCTAATTCTGAATTCTTATTATTAAAGTTAATATTAATTTCAAAATAAAAATACTAAAGGAACAAATTTTAATAAAACTGATAGTTTAAATTAAATTAGTAGACGTTGAATAACGTATATATATTTACACACATTTTGGTCATAATTCAATTTCTAGAATTTAGGAAATTTTTCAAAAAAATATAATAAAGATAATAAAATTGAGGTATTAAAACAAGATAAGAATCTGTACCTGTACATGGATGACATTCGGAAACAACTGTATATTCTTGATGTTGCCAACAAGTTGAGTTGTTTTCTGTAGGAAATTGTTTACCTTTCTGGGAAGAATTTGAGGTTGAAACACTTTCGGAAGCATAATGTGATTCCAAAACGAGAACTACAATTGTTAATCTATAAAAGAAAAGTAAAATTTATATGTAAACAATCTTCATTATTTACGTTAAGCAGACAACGTAAAATCAAGAATATAAATAAATACTTACAGGGCGAGCGTTAAAGTTCCAAATAACATACATTTCTTTGGGCACGTTTCAATCATTTTAAAATTAATATGAATTAAACTACATATATAAATAAACAGTCATAATAACGAATCTTTCGCCACATCATTCAGTCGTGAATGACATTTCTTTGACAGTTCGTTCATTGATATAAAACAAAATTAAATGACCATAACCAAACTTTCATAAGTTTATGAACATAAAACCCTTTGATATTTTTTTTCATTATTTAGTTCGCATTTTCATGCAAAGCGGTGTCGTTACAAATTAATACTGATCCTTTTTATTTTTAATTTCTGTATTTAATATAACCCTATCAGCCTAATTTTCAAGATTAAATAAAAAAATATCAAAATATTTATTGGAGTAGCCAGAAAAAAAGGGAAAAATAATTATGTCATGTATAATTTATATATTTATTATAAAATGCAATTCATATCTCTATACAATACATAATTTATATATTTAACATTATATAATGATAATTAAAGTGATCATTTTTTTTTACAATAAAAAGGAAGACACGGCAGAGGATCGTTTGTTGAAATGGAGGACATATTGAGTTTTGTTGAACAGATTTTAAAATTATAAAGAAATGGTCATCGAGACTCATGACCCCAAAAGTCATCAGTTTTGAAGTTGTCTCTCTAACTAATTTCTTGGTTAAAGATAGTATGGACTCAAAAAAGCCTTTTGTCGATTTAAAACTTTCCGAATAATTAACATGAAAATTTTCAAAAAGAAAAACAAAAAGAACACAATTAAAAAAAATGCACTTTTGATTTCTGTGTATACACATAGGTATTTATATATGACACTTGACGTTTTATTTGTTTTATACAAATCAAGATTTATTTTCATGACTCACAATTGAGAAATGTAGACAAACAACGATATCATGGCAAAGGTCAAGAATGCAGAATATGTTTTATTTACGATATTTAATAAAAAATTCAATAAAAAACAAATTTCAAAATTTATAACATAAACAAATCTATTGATTAGATTACATATATTAGATATGAATAATGAAAACTTTTAAATTGTTTAAAAATAATTAAAAAAAGACAATAATAATATAATCCAAATTATGATAAAAAACAAAGTTTTATATATTACATCATATTTAAATAAAAACATTTTTCCATATTTAATACTATTAGTTTTCAGTCTCTTATGCAATGGAGTATAAAAGTATTAAATAATATATTAAATCTATGCAAAAAGTATAATTATCAAGGATTTGGGTCATTCTTTTTTCCATTTAAGATTATATCGGTACATTGCGAAAGCTGCTCTAAAACATTTTCTAAATCTTTATCTGCATCGATTGTAATTACTTCACATTTAACATTTTCTGGAGAACTTAGCCATTTTTCATAAGCTGCATGTATCTGCAATACAAATAATAACATAAATAAACGATTAAAATAGTGTTATAAATATTCAAATACTTTTTTACATCTTTAACGTAGTCCAGTTTAACTGTAGCCTCTTCAGATCGACCTCTTTTAACCATACGATGCCATACCACTTCTGGTGTGGTACGAAGATAAACTATTTTTATAAGTATATAAATTAGAATACAGTGAATATCATATTATGAAATGAGGATAACTTATATAATACCTATAAGATCCAATGAAATATCAATATTTTTTTCAATCCATTCATACCATGATTTCAACACTTCAAATTCAGGTTCTGCCAAGAGATTATTCTTTTTAGCATTTTCAGCAAAACAAAATCTATTATTTTGCACTGATCTATGAAAAAATATCATTCAAATATAAAATGTATTTATTTATAAAATGTATTTTTAAATATCTAATAAATAAAATATTTAAAAATACATTATATTCATTTTTATACAATTAAATATTTTGATTTCATGCAAGAGCAGATAATACCTTTCAAACATCATAACTTTTGTGTTTTCAGATGATGGAGGACTCGTTTGTATTTGAAGACGAGTTAGCTGCACATAGTGTTGGAAAGCGAAATTATATTTTGTTAAATTGTTATAGATTAATCCAAAGAGATTGTGCCCGCATACATCTCTCCATTTGTCAATAGGTTCCTGAAACAATCATGTATTAAATAATATATTAATATTAAATTAATCACATTGTACACGCGCATACCAAGTTAATATTACTTACAGGATGAACTTCTACATTTTCAAATTGAGCAAAATGTTTGAGACATGTAGATTTTCCTGAACCAATGTTACCTTCGATTGATACCTTAAACGGACGACTCTTTGGACTCATTTTGGTTTGAGGAAGAGATTTCGATATATCACGAAATAGTATCGAAATGTTACGTCTACAAAAAAATATAATTGTTATTGGATAAACAGCATTTAAACATCCGTTATAAAATATTAATTTGCGCGCCAAATTTTGACATGTACATAAATTGAATTACAAATAAATATGCATTGTAGAGATAGCTAAAAGATTTTTAACTTTTAAAATGACAGAATTTAAAATAATGGTAAGACGAACCCTTTTTCAAAGTGATTTCTATATTGAGATAACATAAGAATTAACACATTTTCACACAAGGCCTTTTCAACGCAAGCGCTGAATCGTCACTCACGATTCTAATGTTGAAATGCATATATATGACAGTAGTCAAAGTAAATTCGTATTGAAAATTATATTTTTTTATATTTATAATTATATGTATTAAAAAAAAATCGTTCTTACCCTTCAAAAGCGTAGCGATTATAAGAACGCCGAGCAACGGAATAATTGTTATCTTTAGATAAATTAAAACAATTGTTCTGATTTTTAGTACTGATTTGTATTTTTTATTACTCATCAAATAAAGTAATATACACAAACCTTGATTTTAATTCATATGTAAATATTAAAATAATTATTATTCTAAATAAAAAATTATATTTAAATACACACAGATATAAATTATAATATATGTATATATATAAAGTAAATCATACGATATTGACATTATTTTTTAAATAGAGTAATTTTATAAAAAAATATTATAAAAACAATTGTAACTAGTGTAATATATTTTTAAATAAATAAATGTATATATATATATATATATATATATATATATATATATAATGAAAAAAAAAATAATTGAATATATATTTGATAAAATAATATAGAAACAAAAGAATTTTAATAATATAAAAATGATATGTAATTCTAGTAATATTCATAAAAATAAAAGAAAAGAATATTGAGAGGGCTGTCAAAATAGTGTTGGTGCGATTGTCGTTCTGACTGTCTCGGTCAGGTGTTATTTGTTGTTGTTATTGTTTTGTTGAAATGGATCCTCTGACGATCGGTTCGCAAAGGTTTATCGTTCACATTATAATCTAAAAATGAACGTATGTCGCATTAAAACAATGTATTATAACGTGTGTCGTTTGTGTTATAGGTTGGTTCACTTGGACTTGAAAGGGGCTCCACCCAAAATTTCATATATAGAAAAGGTACGCTTAGTGCTTTAAATTTTATGTTTATAAGTATTAATCTGGCAGTTATGGACTTGAAGCTTATTATGTATTATATATTTGTCGTTTTTTTTTACTTTGTCCATAACAGTTTTTTATTAGTAATACTTTATGGACGAATACGATTAGAATTGCGCAAGATTTCTCATATTGACGTTTAACATCTGTTATTTTGTCATTAACTGGATATGTATTGCATTGTGTCATTTTTATTTCTATTTAATTTTTTACAATGCTATTGTTTTGTGTTTGACAGTTCAGTAGATTCTCATCATTCTATAGTGACATTATACAAATACTATTTTTAGATTATATATAGTAATTTATATATTTGCGTTTTAGTTATTTCCTACATTAAGAGATTGGGGAGCCACTGGAATATTGCTCGAATGGGAAGACACTTTTCCTTATATGAAGGACTTAAGATCATTTGGTGGATTGTCTGAAAGCGCTTTTGCAACAGGTTCACCTTATACTTTCGTTGAAGCTCAACAAATACTCGATATAGCTGCAGAATGTGGTTTGTCTGTGGTATGTTAATGCTATTAGTGGTACTGTTTTTATTTTTATCGTTTAATACATATATTCGTTTTTGTATTTAGATACCTTTAATACAAACGCTAGGTCATATGGAATTTGTGTTGAAGTATCCAGAATGGAGTATACTAAGAGAAATCGAAAATTTTCCCAGTTCTATGTGTCCGTCGCAACCGGATGCATTGCCATTAATTCGTAGTATGCTGCGACAAGTTATTGCGTTGCATCGACCATCTGAATTACAATATATTCATATAGGAGCCGATGAAGTATGTTTATTTTAGTTTTCTCAATATTTTATATATCAGTTATGTTGTATTTTCTCTGTCACTAATGTTTCATTTTTATCAGTATATTATAAGAATATATATATATATATATATATATATATATATATATATATAAATATATATATATATATATATATATAAATAAATATATATATATATATATATATATATATATATATATATATATACAAATATCATAATTATGCTGATATGTTAATAATTAATTTATTATTTTACAGGTTTGGCATATGGGTTTGTGCGTAAATTGTTCACGAAGAGCATCTGAAAGTAAATATGGAAAAGCTGTTCTTTTCCTTGAACACGTCACAACTATTGCTCGTTTTTTAAAAGAAACTCATCCTCATCTTAAAGTTATAATTTGGGACGATATGTTAAGAAATATAGACACTAATGTTCTTCAAGGTATTGTTTTAAATATCTCGTTTATTTATTTTTACAATATATGTAAATACAATTTACATTTGTAGATTTTGAAATGGGAACATTAGTTGAACCAATGGTTTGGCATTATAATGCAAGAGAACATTTTCAATTAGGACCTACATTGTGGGATAAATATAGTAGCGTTTTTCCAAGAATTTGGATTGCCTCTGCTTTTAAAGGAGCAACTGGAAGTAGCCAAGTACAATTTTAGAATATATATTGTTATTATAATTCTTAATTAGTACTACCAGATTTTTTTAAAATTTATATTTCAATTAATTATAGATATTGCCTGTGATAAAGCACCATGTTAGTAATCATGAAGCATGGTTGGCTGAAATTGAACAACATGGTAATAAAATACAAAAATTTGTTGGAATTACTTTTACCGGTTGGTCAAGGTATTCAAGCTGTTTTTATTTCTAACGTACACAAATATTATGTAACTATTTTTTTTCTTATAATACTTTTATTTTTAGATACGATCATTATGCAACATTATGTGAACTTTTACCAGTTAGTTTACCCAGTTTGATGGCTTGTTTAAAAGTGTGGTTTGGCAATACCAATTTTAATCAAGGGAGTTCTCCATTAGTTCGGAGAAATAATTTTCCCTTGGTTCATGATACTGAATTTCCTGGTTGGCAACTTTTAGGTGGCGTTACTGCTTTTTTAAATATTCGTGAGCGTTATCGTTTCCTTGCGTTTGGTGATCAGTAAGTATTTTTTTAATTCTTTTATGCTATAATAAGACAGTATTTTAAGCAATATTATTTTAAGGGTACAAACGTGGTTAAACCCATGGCAAATTCAAAATAGATACACTAATCCCATGCAAATTCAAAGTCTGGTTCCAGCAATTAACGAGTGCGTTTGTTGATTATATTTAATATAAGAAGAAGTATTTAAACAAATTAAGCATTAATTGTTATTATATTTTGTTTCAGAATGTTAAATGAGTTGAATTCCTTGGAATTATATATGAAAAATCAGTTGGAACAAATATTTTTTGTACCTACAGTAGATGAATGGATTGGTACTAATATATCTCCAATCAAATCTCATCTTCAACAAATCAAATCTGATACTGAATTTCAATTGAGTTTGGGGTGTTGTATAAGAGGTATAAAGAAATTAAAATAAATTGGGAATCGTCGCTTTATTTCAAGTTCCTTTATTTAATAGTTTACTGTACTTTTTCTCTCTAAATATATAAATGTTTTGTGTAATTTAAAATTTAGTGTAAAAATCTCTTTATTTAGTAATAACATTAATATTGGTTTTCTAGTCTATTTTATTGATTAAATTTTAATTACAAAAAGAATAATATTTTTGTTATACATATATTATTAGTATATAAAATCTCTGTTAATACTAAAATTAAAAGATAGATAAAGATTAAGTCCAATAAAAATAATAGTGCACAAATTAGTTGATTATAGGTTTTCGTTTTAATTTTTTACAAATGTAATTTTTTTGAAATTTGATTTTTTATTGTTTCATAGAATTTTGACTTGTTTTTAAGTTACTAAAAGTATTATTAAAAATATTTAAAATTAAATAATGTCATATCAATTTAAAAATCACATAAATCACCTTATTTTCGAGTTTTATATTTTGTTATGTTGTAAAACACGATTATTTCTGTTTTATATTTTAATTAATTCTTACATTTAAAAATTATAATCTTTTATTATCTTAACGAGAATTGTGTATAATAAATTTTAAAATAACAAAACATTAAATAATATAAATAATTGTATTTTTTAGGTCAATATCAATCATTCAGTGTAATTATAATTGTGTCAGTATTTTATAAATTTGTTTTTTGAGTTCTAAACTATAAATATATAATAATATTACTAATTTTTACAACAAACAATATTTATTTATTACAAATATAATAAAGGAATGAAAATTTAATTTGAAGGTTTATATATATATATATATATATATATATATATATATATATATATATATATATATATATATATAATATTTAGTAAAAATATAATTCTAAAATATTGATTCGAATTTAAGTGTATTATAAATTTTATTGTGAAGAATGAAAAATTATTATACTTAAACTTTTATTGTAAAAATTGTACATTTGTAATTATTTTATAAAGTAAAGCGATTTAAAACCGTATATATATATATATATTTTTTATTATTATCTGAAACATACTTTTTTATTTTTATTAAAAGATACGTGCACTTCTATTTTTTAATTAATATTATTATATCTGTGACAATATTACTTTTGAAACAGTAAGGAAGTTGTTGTAGTAAGTGGTTAAATTTTAATAATCTGTACTATATATTAAGGATTTATAAATTATTTAATTTATTTATTTGTATATAATTATTATTATTCTTGTTCAGATAGATATATAAAATATACAAATATAAGCATTAATGCGTATTAATGTTACGCATACGGAAACGACAGTACAACTTTATATATATATATATATATATATATATATATATATATATATATATATATATATATATATATATATATATATATATGTTTAGGACGACATTTGCTGTTAACAATCGCAAAGGAATTTCGTAAAATGTAAATCGTCCAAAATTCTAGGGTGAAACATATGACCGTGGAAAATACTTTTGTCCAAGTCTGCAGGTCGCTCGCTTTAAACTTTTCCAATAAACATGAACACTTTGAGGTATGTATACATGCGTCCGCACTCGAAAGGATCAGACCGCAACCTCTATTTTTATTTTTATTTTTTTTTTGTTTTTTACTTTTGCCTTTTCGCACAGAATTTAACAAAAGTTATAACCGTATTGCGAGGACCTATAATGTGAGTACGCGCAACGTATTTATTATATTACACACGTTGGGTTGACGACACGCGAATGCGCTATTTAGTAACTCGTATCGTGCTGTTTAAAAATACGAAATACATTAAAAACACATGTCGGGGTTTATATTAATTTATTTTTAAATATAGTACAGTGACACGACGTGTCAGTAGCGAATTAGAAGCTTTATATCGAATGAACTTTTTTTTTCAAAGTTTAACAATGTCTTCTTGTAATGTGTTTTGACAATATATAAAATAAGTAATATATATATATATTTTTGCGATAAAAGTATGTATCAAATTTAAATCACAATTTGGTCATATATTAGAAAAAATGGTTAGAAATAATACAATTTGTAATCGTGGCAACGGTCATTAACCAGTAACTAGAATTTTAAACTACCCGATATTTATACATAAAAATGAATAAAATAATAATAATTTGTAACTCATGACAATTATGATATTGAACATTATCATTATGTTAGTTTTTAAGTACAATTTATGTTGTTATTTTCTATTGGTTTCTATACAGATATAATATATGTATATATTATATATAAAATTAAAAGAAATGAATCATTATAATTATTATTTTTATATATTGTTGATTATGATTATGGTTTCAAAATATGTAAATTTTGATTGTGGTAGTTATGATTTATGTTTTAGAAAATATAAAAGTCGAATAATGGTTTTGTTCGAATTTTGCAAATATTGAGAAGTGGAAGTCGCCGCTTACAACACATAAATCAGAAGTTGGTCTTTGCTTCGTTTCTAAACTTTTAATTAAAATCACAGTAAACTTCTAGTAGCCGAAAAACGTTGCCGTTGCCATTCGTATTCCAGAGTATTACTCATGTTTCTACAAAAAGTTAGTAGGTAAAAGAGGTAAATTTACTAGAGAATTATGAATTAAAAAAATATTGAAAATTCTAATATATTCTCAGTAATATTAATTTTGTAAAGAGTGAATCAGGTAACATACAGTTAGTAATTCATTTTTTTTTTTGATTTAAAATTCTAAATTTATAGATTTTATTCAAAAATTTGAAAGGATTCCTAATAGTACTTACAATATTTTCATAATGATTGCTAAAAGTTTTTATTATATTTAATAATGTTATTGAATTAGAAAATGTGTGAGGCAAAAAACAGGTTTGAATCAGCACGAAAAAGAAATAAAAGTAATGGTATTATATTTTACATTATATTTGTTAAAATTTTCATTTATTCAGCACGGACGAGGTAAAAGAAAATTAAATTAAATTCTTAATTAAATAATATGTTGACTAATGGACATGAATAATAGGCTAATAACAATGGAGATAATTTCACAATGAACTATTATATGAAATGTGGAAGAATGAAGTAAGTAGTCGTAATAAAGAAAAGGAAATTATATAATATTATTCCTAGTTTATGTGTGAGAGAGGAAACAAAAGATTCAGAGAGCAGAAATTTAGAAGTTAAAACTAAACATTTTAAAAGAGTACACGTTTAACAAATCTTAAGCCCATCGAGTAAGTAGCATTTAAATAAAGGTAAAAATATGAAAATCCTCGTTTCTTCATATTCACGATCAAATTAAGTTAATGCAGGTGTCGTGCATTTAGCGAATTTTCGCCGGCACCTTACTTCCGGATTTTCGTTTTCCTCTTCCGTTTCTGGTCTTTTCGTTTTAATTAGCCGTCGGACGTATAAAAGAGCGAAATGCAAATGAAACACTTATAGATAACGCTCTAATTAAGGCCAGCCTTAAAGCCGGCGGGTGCAGAGGTTTAATATGGTGTGTCCGCCCACTTTAAACCCCTCGAAGCCTCCGAATGGACCCTTGGGGGGGGGGGGGGGGGCGGCGGCGTTATTTCGTACAATTTTACGTGTACGCCTCTCATAATTTAGATCTTTTCCAAAAACGCAACCGTTATCCCTTATTACGGAGATTATCTCAAACTATAAATCATATTTAAGATAATTACCGGCGAATAAAAGTTTTAAAGACCTCGCACGTATACGGTTTAATAATATTTTATATTACACTTTACGATCCTTTCCTCGTTTCGCTGGGGGGTCGGGGTCGGGGTCGCACTGAAATTTCTTTCTAGACTGCGAATCGCCCGCCCCCACGCTAAAGTTGTATTTTATTATATTAAAATTTATAATCGCATTTTATTTTTTTTAGTACTTCCGTTGGCTCGAGCGTTGAAAAATTTATAAAATAAACGGTGTTCGCGATTTTTTTTTACGATTTTTCGAAGAAAAGAAATATTACTGCTATAAAACGAAGCGAAGTTATGAGTTTTGATTATTCTATTCTTTTATTTAAAATTATATACCATAAGATGTATTTTTATACTATACATTCATTATAAAATAATGTTAAAAGAAATATTATTATAATAAATAAGTATGATATTATATCAATAATAGTAATATATATATATATATATATATATATATATATATATATATATATATATATATATATACGCTTTTTCAAAAATATTATATATTTTTAATCATAATCGATACATATATCTGTATTTAAACGACATAAATAATAAGGAAAAATACTCAATTATAGCTCATCTGAAATTTATTGCGTGAATAAAAACATAATTTTCCATTTGATTTATCTTTATAGTTCTGCTCGAATAATTTTCAGATAAATCCGCTCTTTTTTTTTACAGATATAGCAAATATAATAAAATATTTATTGAATTAAGCGGCGTCTGCACTTTTTCTTTCCTCTTCTCCATGTGTAAGCGTTCGCCGAAGAATTCTATATTGAAGAAAATTCTATTTCGACGCGAAAATGGAAAATAGCGCGATTTGATCTTTATGGCTTTTCTGTTGGAAAGATTTATGTGCGAATAGTTGAAAGTTTGAATTGCGATTTAAGTTGGCGACATGAAAAAAATATGCAAGAAATGGAAAATAAAAAAAAATATCACTTCGTGTAATTTTGCATACGATTGCGCCACACAGGAAAAACTAGTTTTTCTTTATAATACTTTTTTTTTATGTAGGCGAAAATTATTCTATTAAATCGTTCGGGATATTGTGATATATAAATATTATACGAATATATAGAAAGTATCATTAGTTGTATATTTTTAATTTAATTTTTAAATACATAAAAATAAAAGTTCTTCAGCAGAATATTTGTCAATACTTCAACAAGTATAATCGATAATATATATAAGCTGTAATTAAAAATGTATTATATAATAAAAATTAAATTTGTAAAATCATCTAAATTCGTTTTATTATATATTCATGATACATATTTATAGTGGATAAATGGATAAACACGACATTTTAGTCGTTAGATAGAACAACGAACACGGTAACTAGGCGTCGATTTAGCGACGCCCAATGTAAATATGGCGCGAAAACGGCAATGTTGGGAAAACGGCGGAAAATCAACGGGCAAACTTTCAACATGCGTGAGTCATGTTAAATTTTAAATATTTGTTTGTGAAATGATTAAATTGTATTGACACAACAAACGAGGCTCAGGTGGCGGCGGTCTCGCAGAACAAACGGCGGCGAGATTTCGCGCAAAACCATTTAAATATTAAACAGCAATTTTGCTACGGATGCGAAGGTTCGGTTTGGTGGCTAACGTCCGACCAAAACTGGATTCAACAGTGCGAAAGCACGCCATGAACGAATGCGAATTATCATACATTTACACGCGCGTATATTGGAAGCGGGGGTGGGGGTGGGGGCGGGCAATTTTTTAAAACAATTCGAAAATATATACGATTTGTCATATTTTTTTTTTTGACGTTTGGTCTTTTCGTTAATTGTTATACACATATATAGTATATATATATTTATGAAAGTTGGACTGTAAAAATAGGTGAAAATTAGACTATTTTTAGTTACGATAGTTGTTTCACGAATAGTAAAGGTGACAAACAGGGAAGTGATGAAGCATATCAACACAAAAATTTTATGTTCACGTAATCGAATTTATAAGAAAAAGATCTGATATTTAATGCAGTCAGCGGTAAAAAGTGTTTAGTTTTGATAACATCAAAGCTGATATTGGATTGAAGTTAGGACGGTTGATAGACGCCGTATAGATTGGATAGCATGGAAAGAGCTAGTCCATTGAATCGTTAAAAGTTGATAAAAAAATAATAATTAGGCTTTATATTGTGAAAATTGAGTCATTCAGAAAGAAATAGATTAGACCTTGTATTTGTGACTGGATCCTGCAAAAAATACAATAATAAAATCGAAAGATAGACATTGGCCAATGTAGGGTTGTCACGTTATTTTTTTATCTATTAAAATGATTATTATTAAAAAAAAAAGTTAATTAATTTGTTTTATTATAACGAAAGACGTAATATATTAATTATATTTTATATTAAAAAAATACAATATAATATTATTTGTAGTTAAATATAAATTTTATTTATGATTTATATTCATAGCTTATATATGTATATATAATTTATATTTCATCCGTATAATATATTATATTATATGAGATTTTTTGAGATTCATAATGGAAAGAAATATCGAGGGTAGGTAAGGTGTTGGCAGAGGGAAGATTTCATAAGCGAATAATATAAGACATTGGACTGATTCAAATGCTTTCTCATTATTTCAGGTCAAGAAGGAGTTCGAAAATTTTATTGATAAAATTCAATTAGAAGTTGTGATATTGAAAATTTTAATATTGTTGCGAAGTTGTAATTCAACATTTTATTGTTTGAACTTAACGCACTTACAAAAAAAAAATTGTATATTATAAGTTGATAATTAAGATTAATAATTTTAATTTATTAAATTAAAATTTAGAAGTAATTTTTCTTTCACAACAATTTAATTTTGGAAGTGAAAATTATAAAAAATTTTATATGTTAATTCGAATTAATTTTTATTTAGCGGTTCTCAATAATATAGATTAATGTTTAATTTTACATCGTATCAAAAAAATACTACTAAAAATAATGTTTTGCACAAAAATACCGAGTGAGACTTATTGTATTGTCAAAAAATGATGCGATTTATTATATAAAATAAAATATTAATAACAATAATAAGATGAAAAGGGTAAAATTTAGTATTTTAAAGCGAATATACATAACTAGATTTAAAATTAAATGTGACTGACGAAAAAAAAAGAATAAGAACGAAAATGAAACGTTCGTCGTCGGCACATTTGAATATTTTTATTTTCATCTTGTTAGGAGAAGTGTCAAGATAGATGCAAAATACGGGGTGATATTTTGCTTTTTCCTCTTTCCTGTCTCCTTTTTTTTTTTCCTTATATTTTTGCTAGAAAATTGCTAAAAATTACAACGTGTCCCAGACGGAAAGACGAAGAAGAAAGGGGAGAAAAAAAAATTGTCGGGGAACGAGAGAAAAAGTGGCGACCCGACCGGGTTCGGGAGTATAAAAGAGGGTTGAAAAATTGCGTTCGTTCAGGACGAGAGGGGCCCCCGAAACGCGGCCGCTTTCACCTGGAACAGGTGGCAAAGGCGAGCATCGTAAGGACAAAAAATAATAATAGAAGAAATAATAAAAAAAAAAAACACACGAAAACGCGAGGAGAGAGACGTTCCCCCGCGCATTTCTCCACGCTCGAATTCACGCGCGCACTTTGTCAAGCGGCCATTATTAATTCCCGTTTTGCCGTTTGGCCCGGTTTTAAAATGGCCGCCGTAAAGCTCGCCGACGGTACGGCGTCGGCCATAAAAGCGCTACGAACTCGCCGAAATGGCGACGCGTTGCCGCTCTAAATTAATGAATTACGCTAAGCGGCCGCCGTTTAAGAACTCCAAAGCGAAATTTGTCCGCTGACTCCCACAAACACCATCTTCATCATTAAAAAAAAAAAATAATAAAAAAATAAAAAAAAATATCTAGGGTCATCATTATCATATTTACGATTTTGATTTCTCTCTTATTTTCTATACGAATTGTTGTCGTATTGCTGCATTGTAACGATTTACACTTCGATACATTTTCTTCTATGTATTCTTAGCAAGCGTTCAATGTTTTTTTGTTATATTTTTATTGCGCTTTCAAACATTTCAACTCTATATATCTACAATATATGAATAACGTGCTATTTGCTATACTGATTGAATTTTTCAAATCCATTCAATAATGTTTTATATCGAGCTTACTGTATTCGATTTCTATTCGTTATTTTTCATTCATGTGAAATTGTTTCGAATTCACAAAGTAAAAATTGTTTCAGTACATATATTATATCTTATTTTATTTTTTATTAAATATAAGATAATATCTTATATTTTAAAAAAAACTTTAATATTCATGCTTTTTTTCAAGTTATTGCTAAATCAATATTTAATATTTTTATATAAGCAAATGAATCAGAATAATTAAATTTAATATATTCATAAATCGGATAAAATGTCATTTTATGATAATTATTTTGAAGAAAATTGGATGAAGTATAATATTTAAAAAAAAAAAAAATTTAAATGGAAAAACGAAAAGGATCGTGTTTATCAAAGTAAATTATATAATAAAGTTTTTCTATAACTCATCTTGATTATCATTAATATATTATTATAGTAATTTTTATACGACGCAATAGTATTTTTAATAATTTTTGATAAATTATTATTAGGTTTAAAAATAAATACATTTTTTTAAAGGTCATTCTTCTCGAGATTTCAAAATATACTATTAATCGTCCGTAATCCTAAAACATATAATTCAATACCGATTACTATAATTATTAGGGCGGAGCAGAATTAAATTTAGGGCGTACAACCCTAATATTTTCAGCTGCAATATCAACAGACAGCAGCATCAGTATGGCTCCGAAATTATTTATGTTGAATTAATGTCGTGTCTGCCTCATTTCGTGGCTTCATTACACTCGTACATTTCTCAGGTTTTATCGTTTTGCACACCCGGTTATAACATTTTACTTCTTACTTTTTTTTTTTTTGTAACTAATTACTTAAATTAATACATTTACGGTCGGTTGACGTCTTTTCTCCGAGAGGGGGGACGTTTCGTTTTATTTATATCTCAAGGCATTTTAATATTATATTACAATGTTGAAATAAAAAAAATTCGAATACAGATGTCTGTTAAATATTTTTTTCTTGTATATAAATAATGGATTAAAATTTATTTATTTTTTTACATTTGTTTAATATTTCGATTGATATAATTATAAATTAAAAATTTATTATTTTTTAATTTTTACAATCGATAAAATGATAAATTTTATTTTTTTTTTATATAATTAAATTTATCTTTATAATTTGAATCGTGTTGAAAAAAAAGCTCTATAAATATTGTGTACGAATATGAATTCCTCTCGAAAGAGATTTTACCGGGGGTAAAAGTTTGAGAGTCGTTGATACAGAAATTAATTAAACTTTAGTGGCAGGTATTATACATTACAGGGGTTCTGTTTTGTTTTATGAACATTAATTTAAATTTTATGTATAATTTTATTAGAAATATGAGACCCTTGTGGGGTGTAGTGTATATATATCATATATACCATAGATATGATTGTGTACGTGTGATGCTATATTATAAGACGATTATACATGTTCGTTATAGAATTATTTTAAATACATTTATAATCAATTAATTCATGATGATATATAACGTTTTCAAATAGATATTAGATAATAATAATGATATATATATATATATATATATATATATATATATATATATATATATATATAAAGAATTTTATTGTTTTGGGAAAATCATGCCTAGGAGGTGTTGCTAAATTGGGTCATCGGTTAATTTTATTATGATTCAATATTTTCTCAATATCCTCAGAGATTTTTGTATTGTTTCAAATTGCTATTGTTAAATTGAGCGAAAAAGACGTGATAAATTTGATTTTTTTATTGGAGAAATACTAAGATTAAACGAGTATGTAAATATAAATTTCATATTTTCGTATTAAGATTAAATTTTAAAATTTCTTATTAATTAGCTTATGTATAATTATGCTTTTTATATATTATATAATCAGTATTCAAAATCTATTATAATCTATAAGTCAATCAAATATTTTTTTAAAATTAAGTTTACTTTCGAAATATATATATACATTTTAAAGAGTTTTAATAGTTCTATAATCAAATAGTATATTGATTTTAGATATAAATATATAATATAATACAACAAATAATAAGATATATAATGAAATATCAATTATGGTTTTAATTTTATAGACAATTCGATTATGAACTATAAACCAATTATATTTATCATTAATTAAACTATCGTGTATATAAATGTATTAAGAAGCTTTTATAGACATTTATTTTTTTAAGCATCTTTTGAAAACATCGATAATGAACTATAAACCGATTATACTTATCACTAATTAAACTCTCGTGCGTATGAATCTATCTAAAAGTTTTGTAGCAAACGTAGCAAAACTATAAACCGATTATGCTTATCATTAAATTAACCTATCGTATAAATATATAAATGCACGTAAAATTTATATAATAAAATAACGGCACGTATATATTATAATTGAATTATATCATGTTTACAAAACTATAATTAAATTTACCAAAGTTTATATATATATATATATATATAAAAAAAAGACAACAAAATCAATTCGAAAACTCTACCATTTTCAAGTCGTCGTACGTTTTGCCGCTTTTTTTTTGTTTGGAAAACTCGTCGTAGTATCGACGAACGAACGTGGGTTTTTTTTTTTATATTATTCGAAGTTTAGACGTTAGTGCGATACGTCGAACGGTGAAAACGACGTACAGCGCGTGTCGTACTTTGAACTTTTTCAATGTTTTGCGCGGTTTTCGTGTCAATCGAACGACGTATGCTGTCGTGTTAAACAACCGTGTTCTACAGTTTTATTGTGGTGTAAAACAGCGATTTGTCTCAATTCTTTTTGTCGTTTCGGGGTACACTGAAACTTTTCGAATTGATCTTCCCTCTACCGCGAACAATTCCCTTAAACATATATTTCTAAAGGGGGTGGAAAAAAAAAATAAACGGACGAAACTTCGACGTTAGATTGATTTTTTTTTTGTTTTTAGGACGTCTTTCGAATTTATATAAATTCGATATTAATTATTTAATACATATAAAAAAATATGTTTATTTTTATAAGTATTATAAAAGATTTTTAAAAGAAATATTATATATTTTTAAATGAAATTTCTATTTTTCGTGAATTTTTTATAAATTTATAGGTGCATATATATGAAAAAGGGGAAGCTGTCTTTTAATTTCGGCAAAGTGGTGGTATCAGGTGCATTGCGAATTACTATATGTCCAAATTTCAGTAACCACTCTAAATCCTGATAAAAAAAGTAATTGAATGACACTATAAAAAATAGCATTTATTTGAAATCGAAACATATATATAAATTAAATATATGTAAATAGAATTTAATTTGAAAAATCAAATAAATTAATAAAATTATTATATCGGTTTTCGTTTCAAATAGAAAATTTTATGAAGTCGAAATGTACATTTTTAACGTGTTTTGTTTTCAGGAATAGTGTTGTTTCTCTTTTTAGTTCGATGCATTAATAATGAAAATGGAAATGTGAACTGTTTCCAGTCGGTAGAACGAATTGAATTTATCTATTAATAGTTTAAATGAAAATTCAGACCGTTGAAAATAATTTACGAGTTATTTCAGTCGAATTCGGTATATTGGAAATGTCATTAAAATGAATGCGAATCGCGTAATGGCAAATCTTGTAAATTGTATACGATGCACATTTTATTATACATATTATATATATATATATATATATATATATATATATTTGTTTTCAGACAGATACAAGTCGGTCGGTTGTTTTTGAAGTGGTCGTTGCACCGTTTGAATACTTCAGCGTTGAATTTTGCATTCGCGTTCGGTGAATATTTCGAAGTGAACCGTCTGAAAACGTGGCACAATGGAAGCTGCTGAAAAAAAACGAGTGACACTCGTTAAAATTTTGAACGGGTTTTTTCCCTGAAAAACAACGGTGTTTCTCAACCGCAGTGACGGCTCAGTTAAAAATTCAAGAGTACGACGAACAGGGGGATGAGGGATCGAAATCTTAAATTGGCGTTATTGAATAACTCAAGAGCGTGTTTCGAAAGACGATAGACAGAAGGAGTCAGGGTTGCGGAAATTGCGGTCAGAGTGTTGAAGTTGAAGTATGCCTGTTGTGTTTCAGAACATCTGCGAAATGTATTGCTGCGTTGTTATTTCTAGTATAGAAATGTAGGAAAATGTAACAGTGTTTTACTACGAAGATTTTCCTTTACCGTGTATTCAAAGTAATGTATTATTTTTATATCGTTAATCTCCGGTTGGAAGTGAGCTTTCAATTTGAATGAATAATATATAATTTTTAGTCTGCAGTTTATAGTTATACAAGTTATATAAAACAATGTAATTGAAATGAAGGTTTAAATATTTTGAAGTGATGTATAGTACTTTGTATGTTTGATACTAATCAGTCCTGGTGATTATTAGGCATTACATTATATTAATATTAGATCACTAGATTAGATTGTATAGTGCATCGAATAATTTATATATCATATTATTTGGTATTTGAATATATATATATATATATATATATATATATATATATATATATATATATATATATATATATTTGCTTCATAATTCAAAAGAGAGACTTTGTTTTAGAAGAAAGTATATTCTGGTAAATTTATATTTCACACGTATGACGGATTAAAATGAAACAAATGTTTATGAATTTTGCATCTGCAACCCTGAAAACGGCGTGAAACATCAGAGCATGAATTCAACGTAGGCAAATGGGAAAAATAGAAGTTTCTTTTTCGTCGTTCGATAAGTTGGCAAATTGCTGAAAGCTTTTGTCGAAAGTGAATTTCGGCACGGTCTTCGTCGTCGTGTTTAACCATTTAAACGGGGACAAGCTCGTCTCGAAGGCTTCGCCGAAAATAAAATTCTCGAGGAGGAGACGAGGGGTTTTTCTTGAGTGCCGGTCTTCGGTTGAAATTATAAATGGTTTTTGTGTTTTCCCGAATCAGGGAATGGAAATTCTAGCTGGAAGAATATCGAAAATGGGATCGGAAGCGGCGGGTTTGGTTAGCATCAAACTCACTTTTGACGATGGAATATGTAATTTTCCATAGCGTGTATACACACATATATATATATATATATATATATATATATATATATATATATATATATATAATATTTTACGCGAAATTTCGTCGAGATTGGGGAAGTTTCGCGAAAACGACTTTTCCATTTGATGGTTGTATAAATATTTTTCGCCCGTTTCGAATATCATTATTTTCGAGTGAAACGCAAAGCAATTTTCCTTATTGTAATCATAAAATAATATCAATTTAATGGCTTTTAAAAATATTCAATATTTTTAGACTCGCGAAATATGAATATGTAATGAATTGACATCGTCATTTATATGTGTCACTGTTACGTATTAACAACCCTTTCCTCTCGTATGGTTGATATTATTATAATATATACATTTTAAGACAATATATTTTCAATAATTAATATGATTTTATCTTTTTAAACAAGTATAACTTTTTTTTCTCAATTAGTAAATATTATTAAATTCATTCAAATGTATCATAAATCTCAATTTTTTTATCGTTCATAATTTTGCTGAAAAACGATGTTTGGAAAAGTCGCTTTCAGCAAATAATTCGTCTTGTTGAAACAAATTCAAACACGTACAATAATATCACATAAATGTAAGTTGTTTTTTCTTCTATTTTAGATAAATTTGCTATATATTTTTAACATTTTTCAATTATATGTATATATATTCAAAAGAAAAAGCTTTAGAAATATCTTTTAATTTAAAATTTAGTAGATTTACGTCCAAATTTTTACAAACGCTTACTCATAATATTTTAACTTCACATTAAATATTATATTAGAATACTGTTGATGAATATACTAGATACATAAGAGTTGATTTTTTCTATAAAATGAAGGATTTTTTATGAATTTTTAATTAATTATAAACCGGAACATTAATTATTGATATGGAAAAAATATATTTTACAGCTTTCGGTTTTTTTTTCATCCCAAATTGAATTTCAATACGAAGCACTTGGCGTTTTCAAAATATTTACCAAATTTTGCAACACCGAAAAATATATTTAAAATTATATTATAATTTTAAATGCGGGAACCTTTTATTTTTTTTTCTTTCGGAGAAGTCAAGATAATTTTGCGAATTATACACTTCATAAAATTTCCACAAAATTTAAACGACGCGAAAAAGGCACATCAAGTTGTTTTAATTATAATATCATCTTTTGAGTTTTAGTACTTATTTTAAATATACTGTTTCAAAAATTCAAATTAACATTTCACTCCGCTTATTAATTTCATTTTTTTTACATTTTAATGCAAACGACTCGCAAATTCTACTTCGAAATGGGTTAATATTTTTCTTTTTTCGTCTTTAAAATTTGAAATGTAAGATATTTTAACATGTTTATCGTGTGCGGATAAATTAAATATTTAAATATTTTATGATTTTAATAAAAATATTTGTCGATTTTTCGCTTATGATATGTTTATATATTCGACAAAGAATATATTAAAGCTGTTTTTTTTTTAAATAAAATATATGTACAAATATTTTAATAATAATGTAATATAAATTTGAGTTGAGTTTTTGAAGAAGAAAAATATTTAATTTATTATTTTTATAAAATTAATTTGAAGCAAATTATTTAAATATTCATTGTTATTATTTTTAAAAAATGTATATAATATTTTTTGTTATCTTATTCTAAGAAGAAGCCGCATCTATATTAACACTTTAATGGCCGGTTACACCATATAGGTGTAATAAATGTACTAGTGCAAATATATATATGTGTGGCCATTAAAGTGTTAATATAAATAAAGTTTATAATTCATGAAATTAAACTTTTTTTATGTTTTTATGTAGTACAAAATTTTACAATGCGATATTTTTATATATAAAAGATGAAAATGAAGACTTGAAAATATTTAATAAAAAATTGTATTATTATAATCATCACAGTTATAATAGGACAATAATTGTGTCTTAATAAAGTTAAATTAGATTGTAAATTTTTGATATATTGTACGTAGTTATTTTTCTGTGTATTGTCGTAGTGTATTCTTGTAATCGATTTTTCGATCACTTACCAATATTCAATTGAATCGAAATTTTGCATACATGTTAGACTCAAAACAATTAAAATAAATAAATATGTTACAGCGAATGATCGTCAAAGTTGTAGAAACACTGGCATTCAATACGTACACAGCTCATCGATATCACGACATTATCGCGTTATAAGGGCACCATTGCAAGTGAAATGTTTCTATCCATTTACGATGCAGTTAAGATGAGGAACGAAGGGCTCATGAATAATGGATGAAACGCAAGCCGAGCACGCTCAGAAGTGGCCCTCATTATACTACATAAACCCGATCGGGTTCAGCATGGTATTGGCTGCTTTAAAAGAGACTACGTCAACCACCCTCAGATGCCATAACTATTTCTTCCACCACTATGACGTACAATACACGCAAGAACCATAGAGTGTGGTTATATAGAATCATGGTGGCACCAGTACACACTAAATCGATGTCTTTTCAATAGAAATAGTAGTACCTGAGTTCCACGAGATCTAGTATATATCGTCCCTTTTCGCCGCCATATTCGATAAGAGTGAAATATAAGACCGGCCATTATGCAATTTGCATTTCAATGAAACGGCAATTCTGTCCGTGCAAGCCTATTTCGCCTTTAAGAAAATTATTATTCTTATCCGCGATAAAAAAAAAATATATATATATATATTATATAATATATATAGTATAATATATACGGTATAAAATGGGACGAGAGGGTATCCGACTGAAATATTGATACCGTTGGGGGACAAATAATTTATTCAACGTGCTGCGAAATTTTACGATTTTCATTCGTATTTTTCGATTTCATTTATATATTTATATATTTCATCAATATGTTTTTTTTTCTTTTATATATATATATATATGTATATATATATATATATTTATTTATTTATTATAGATTTGTTTTATGAATAATATTGAACGCATTATTTCATATCAATATTTTGATTATTATAGATTGTAATTTTTTATTTTTGAATTACATAATATCACCTTTTATATTTAATTATTTTTATTCAATTTAAAAATATAAAAATATATCGTTTTTAATATTTTTTTTTATTGTGTTAGTAGTTTTTCTTTCGCATATAAAAGTATCTTATTTTTCAATGTATTAAGTTTAAAGATACTCGCTATTTTTTAATGTCATTTTGTAAATTATTATATTAATTATGATTTAAAGATATTCATATTTCTATCATTATAAGATAAAAAAGTAAAAAAAAATACATACCCTTTTCAAGGTATATAATTAGACGAAATTATATTTATTAACAATTTTTTATCATATTAGAAATCTTCTATTTATTTATCTAAAAAAATGTAAAATTTATATGAAAAATCAGTATAGAAAAATTCTGTTAATAATAAAAAAAAAATATTTTTATAGAATAATTTATTTGAAATCTATATTCATTTGTTATTATAATAGATATTTTGAAACAATTGATTACCTTTTATTTTTCATATTAAAAATTAAGCGTCAAACAGTAAATAATGTAATTTTTAAATAATATTTAAATTCGATATTTGAATTCGAGTCAAGGCTGATATAATTTTGATATGGATTACAAACAAATCCGAATATACGGATTTATATATATATATATATATATATATATATATATATATATATATATATATATATATATATATATATATATATATATATATATATATAACGAACGTAGATCTACATTAAAATATTAAATTTGAAATCAAACAAGCATTATTATATGAAGACTAGTAACGTGAAGGCGAGGCAACTGGCATTCGCAATTCATTCAATTGAAAGACACGAAACCGCGAAGAGTGTAAACCGTGAACCGTACAGAAACGGGTAAGCTTTGGTAAATTTTCCAAACACAATATAGGATGAGAGGACTTTCGGGTAAATATTTGACGAGTATCAAGTCTACGAGGATAAGCCGTCATGGTAAAATGCGTAACCCATCACACTCAACCGATGTATATATACATATATATATATATATATATATATATATATATATATATATATATATATATATATATATATATATATATATATATATATATATATATATATATATATATATATATATATATATAACCGCGGCCTCTTAATCCTGAAGTACATCAAAAGAAAACTTGGCAGTTCGTCTAAGGGACTAATGCAAGTATCCTGTTAGTACTGGACCGATTCGAGAATGTTTGTTTCACCTTTGTCCAGAGAGCCTTTCGGGGTCGCAAAACCAGAGGTGATCAAGTCGAGCATTTCGGACGGGTAGATTTATTGGTCCTTACGATTCGGCCAGGTCGCCTTTGACGTCTAAAACCCTTGAAAAGGGAAGGCTTCTAGCACATACACATTCGAATATTCGTATATGGATAGCGTTAACTTCTTGCAAAATACGAAAATTGTGGTAGTGGTTTAACGACGGTGGTAATAGCACTTATTTATTCGGTAGTCTCCAAATTTACGACCCTTTGTGCTCACAAAATACGCTCCATATTAATATTCAATTTTAACAAGAACTACACTCGAGATAAAGAAGTTTATACTATGTAATATGCCTCGTTTGAAATTTCACGTTTTACGATAATGTCTGATACTTCGTTTTTTTTTTATATCAGAAAATTTAGTGCTACATCAAAAAAAAAAATACCTCAAACGATATTCTAATTTCTACTATTATCAATTTTATTTTTATAGTAGTATTTTTGAAAAATTTTAACAAGTTAAATATTATAACAATATTTTAGTATGTTTATTTTAATTTTATATGAATTCAGTATATTGTATAATATATTCGTGAAAAATAGTTCTTATTATAAGGCAAAAACTTTTCAGCGATAAAATTTACGTTGAAATAATGCGACTTTTGCGGCACAAAAATGCAATAACTGCTCACAAGATAAGGTTGGTTTAAGAGTTGAAAACTAGGAAGTCTATATGCAAATGGCAAAAGTCAGTCCATTCGCTTTCCGGTTCATAATAAAAGTTCAACGACAATTATCATATCAACGTAAGAGAAAATGCACACGAATATTCGATTAAAACTCTATTGGCCTAAATAACTTTTATATTTTTGCATATTTATAATTTTATATATATGAAGCGTTCGCGTGAAATTATATTGAATATATGAAACTAATATTTTATTATTCTATTATAGATTAACTTGATGAAAAATGCGTTCTTTATAGCAGCTGTTGATGATATAGATTTCAAATATATTCAAGAGCTTATATCGAATATCGTAAGAGATTTAGCAATTTACTTTGTAATCTTTGAACAAAATGAACGTAATGGTTGACACGTTTACGTAGTGTGTTCGACTTGAAACGTGTAAATCTGCGCTAAATACACTGGATCAATGGATAAGAATAATATAGTAGGGCAAGAAAGGGCTGATCCTCGAAATCCGACACCGAAGGATTTGACAGCTTAACCACAATTGGTCATGCGATTTGAATATATTATACGTAAATAATTATCGTATGGTATAATATTTTATTCATCAATTATCAATAATTTTGATGTAAAAAAAAATTGAACGAAATTAAAACTATTTTTTTTTAATATTGTTAAATAAAAATTATTTTAATACAATTCTATGATTCGAATTCTATCAATTTAACGTTCATGTTTTCATTTCAAAATGATATCATATATACTCAATAATATTGATATTTTTCAAATGATCATATTATATTCATATACTTAATATTATACTTTATTACTATAGATTTAATTCAAATAAATTATTTATATTTTAGATACGTGTATTACATTTAGATTTAATGCACTTTAGAGAAAATGAAGTATATATATATATATATATATATATATATATATATATATATATATATGTATGTGTGTGTACAATATTTTATATATAAGTATGTAGGTTAAAATATTATATTTATCTTATAAAATGTATGTCACGTTAAAAATATAATATTTAAAAACGGTGACCCGTTTTAAAGTAGACTGAATAGCATTGCATATATGGTATATACTGTCCTAAGGGAAAAGTGTTGTTATCTTTATAAATCCGATAAAAAGAGTCTATTCGATTTTTGGTCCTTGTCGTTCCACAGCATAGCATATTCGTAATCTCATTAAAGGTCCTTTTTTTCTTAACTGGATAGAAAACGATGCGAAATTGAATATTCCTTCGGGACACCTTGAGGCTCGTGCGACACGCGGTTAATGTGTATTCATGCGTAGTTACCCTTCGGGAACTCCCGTGTAATCTTAATAATATGTATATGGGTTACAAAGATGGGTTAGAGAGATTTGAAAGAAGGTTACCGCATTTCCCTATCCACTTCAGATAAGGAGTAATTACAGGAAAGTCACACGTTCGGTCTGCGGACCGGTTCGTTATTCTACGTTAAACCGCCTATGACCGCGAATCTTGGCTTAATAAGCCCAGCACAACGTCTGGTATGAAGTTGGAAAAGCCACTGTCGGGGATTTTCTCTTATTACTTCAAGCATTACGGTGTACATTGTGAGAGACGGCGAATTATGGCATTGCTCGACTCGAAGGAAATGAAAACTGGACGTGGCCAGATTTTCGCATGAGCTTCTTCCTTCGTCGGACTCGATTAAGCAAATTGAACAGGCTTCACGGTCATATTTTATTATTGACAAAATTATAATGAACGCAAAAATATTACATGGTGAAAAAGAAAAAAAAAGCTTAAAAAATATTATACTTTATATATAAATATATAAAATATTTCGAAAAAAAAATGGTAATACGCAATGCGTGTAAAATATGAGAGATATCAACGTGAGATTTGGGTCCATACATATTTTATTTTATAGCGAATAAATTTTCATAATGTTCACATTTTTTATCGACAGTATATAGGTATGTACATAAATATACGTCTTACAATCATACCGCAATATATCGATTATTTTTTTCTATTTTTTTTTTTTTTGAAAATTGAATACGGTTTGGAAACACTTTTTGAATTATACATTTTGTATATAATCAAATACGAGAATTGGAATTTTTGTTAAATTTAATATAACATTGAAGTTTTTTATTCACAAAATTTATATTTCCATATATTGAATTAGTGAGTTTAAATATTTTTATCGTCCTAATTTATATGTATATAAATTAAGATGATAAAAATATGTATTTTACATTGTGAATAAAATGAACTAACTTTTCAAAATTTTGAAAGAAGGCTTCGATATATGAGTTATATTATAATATTGGTTTACAAATATAAACAATTCAATGATGAAATAATAATGTTTAAACTACTGGATTTTTATATAAATTTTTATTACTGTCACGTTTTGCAATGTAAACATTTTTTGTATTAATGCCAAGAAAATATTTTTTATATTTAATATATACATACATACATATATATATATATATATATATATATATATATATATATATATATGTGTGTGTGAGAATAAATATGGGAGTAACTCAGTAAGAGTAAATAATAGTAGTAAATCTTTGAGACGAATAAAATATTACACAAACTTTTTATTACTTATCGTTTAATCGTTTAAATATTTAAAGACACGTTAAAATTTATATACAAACACTAATTGTAATCGTTATACAAATGAATTAATAGCAGTTTACCATATAAAATGACAAGTCAACTCCGAAATATGCACTCGCCGACAGAACAACGCAATTTTAAAGCGTCTCTAGTATTATTGTTCAATGTTAATATAAACAAATGGGATGAAAGATTTAGTGGACGCTGGTATTTATCAAGAATTCCAGGTTTAACGGCGTTATGGTATTTTAGCGTATAGTTTGGTGGTCTGAACCATAAATCAACTTGACAGCCAAGTTTACAATTAGTGGTAACCGGTTGGTAACAAATGCACCGACAAGCCACATTAGACGTTCACAAGTATCTGCAACCATCTCCCGAGTTAAGAAACTCAATGTTCAGAAGAAACTGTAAATTAACGAAATTACTATTCATCATTCGTATATAAAGTTTTAAGAAAAAAATATTAATTATACGGTCAATATGAATATTACCACATTGCACTCTACACGATTAGTATGTATCATTTCATATTTTAGTAATCCTTCTACTAAGATTGACAATTTTGAACATAAAAAAATCAAAGTTTTAATGACAAAAATGCACTTCAGTTTGTAATTGCGTAGTAGTGGACTGATTTAAAATAAGAAAATCTTCTCTCTATTTAAAAGGATATCATTTAACACTTCATAATATTATACAGAAAGAGTATGGGAATTCGTTATAAAGAAATTAACATAGTCATTTGACGCGCATCAAGTTTTCGTATTAATCCCAATGGTGACCAAATGTCACCCTTCGAGTGCAAAGGGTTAATCAAGACGAGAAATGGACAGATTGTTTGTTATATAATAGCAATCGCAATTTCCCATAAGTTTATCTTATCGCGATCGTCAAGAAAACGAGAAATATATATGTATATATATATATAATATGTGTGTATATAGAATAAAAATATCATAAGTATGTGCATATGTATAAGATATAGGAAATTCTTATTGCCTATAGAATGTTAAAAGGAAGAAGATATTGCAGAATTAGAATTTCCTTTTTTGGAAAAATTAAGTCTTGTGTCAACGGTGTTGGAGAATCGTATGTGTTTTCCGTCGCGCTCGATGCCTGCGAGAAATTGTATATTAAATCTGAAACAAAAGGCTTTATTAACGTTTGTAGGTTGTTACAGTTGGGGGTTTTACGAGGGCGACATTTCCATAAAAGTCGTATTAGTGCAGACCCTCGGTAATTGGGTACCGGGAAATGTCAATGAAATCCCCCAGGCCTCCCGCCTACTATCTCAAACCACCGGCTAAATGTATGTTAATTGTGCCACAAGAATATCATATATATATATATATATATATATATATATATATATATATATATATATATATATATATATATATATATATATATATATATATATATATATATATATATGTATATATATGTTTTATATTCGACGAAACGATTCGAACGTAAAAAAGTAACAGTAGTGAAAAAAAATGTATACACAAGTCTTAGAATTATTATTAATTTTTTCTCTAAATTATTCATTAATGATTCTATAAAATATAATACATTATCGTATAATAAATAAGCGGATATTGCATTAATAATTTCTGTTAATTAAGTGCGATTTGAAGAAAATACGCTTTAAAAGAATTTCTTGTTTGTTATGACTTGAAAAATTGTATAATTGATATTTACGATATTTTTTGAAAGTATTTGGATTATATTATATTAAGCTAGAGTAATTAAATTATTTAGAATATTTTAAATATTAAATATAGAGCTGGCGATTAAATTTTGTAAAAAAATAAATTATCTATTTATATCGGTTCGTATTGGATTATTTTTATTTATTTAATATATGTTTGAATAAATTTAAGATAAATTAATACTACATAAATTTTTATATATTTAAAAAGTAATTAATTTAAATTTTTCTCTTTGATATTTACAAATTAATAATAATAGAATAATTTTTCAATTAAAAATATTAATTAGTATTCTCTACTAATTTTAACATTTCTCCATTTGTTTATATTGTGACAAAGGTCACATTCATTGTCACTTTAACTC
Organism: Leptonema lineaticorne; assembly: GCA_024500535.1. Lineage (NCBI taxonomy): Eukaryota > Metazoa > Arthropoda > Insecta > Trichoptera > Hydropsychidae > Leptonema > Leptonema lineaticorne. The sequence continues at coordinate 7,019,871 of JANIJI010000061.1, read as the reverse complement.
CGATTTTCAACAGTCTGGAAAATCAATTAGAAATAAATTGTTTTTCCAAATATTTCACTCTATTTTATATAATACAAAATAATTATTTTTAACAACACACACACACACACACACACACACACACACACACACACACACACACACACATATATATATATATATATATATATATATATATATATATATTAAAAAAATAAATATAGAAAGTCTATATTATGGACTTAATTAAAATAATTATTTATATATTAAATATATAAATGCATATATTATCATTAGTATGGAATGATAACGTTTTCTAATATAAGCGGTAATTTTCCCGTGATAAAACAGTACGCGTATGATATGACTATGAAATGCTAGCGGTAATTTAGAATATAACCTTAAGGTTCATTAGTAAATGTACGTTTTATGACGGGCAATATTCATCTGGTACTATTATATAATATATATATATATATATATAATAATAATAGTACACGTAATTTTCCTTTGAAGCAAAATGTACAGAGCGACAGTCTGTACCTGACGTAATGCAATCAGCGTTTGTCTTTTCAATTTGTGATTCCCGCGACTGATTGCGGACAAATCAGGATCCTTTTTCTCGTTTTCTTCATCCTGCATTCCCCCCCCCCACGTCCCATTTAAACCATCTATTTTATTTTATTTTTCTTCTTTTCTCCGTTTGCAAATTGGAAACGGTTCATTCGAATCGATCGCTGTTGTGTTTTTCCGATCGCGTGTTCGCTTTTGAAAACCGATAATAATGGACCCGTAGCGAGCGTCGGGAAAATCATTTTATAATATGGCGGGTGCTCCTTTCAATTTTCCACCGTTCATCTGGTCGGGGTTTATTGAGTTTTCGGTTTACGGGGTTAAAACCGCCGGTTTCGATGTGTAACTGACTGCCGATAATTATCTTCTGCGTTCTGAAGTTAATTAAGTGGTCAATTTTAAGAAACGTAATTTTGTAGCTTTAATTTTCTTAATAATTTGATTGCGAGATATTATAAGATGATTAAAAATTTTATATAATATGTACGATAATTAAAGAACTCTATATGAGAAGTCGTATTAAAGACAGTTAAATCTCTCATTTTAATTTAATAAAAAATCAATTGTTTAATAAATTTGAAAAAATTTTCCATCTTTTAATCGTAATCGTAATTGTAATCCTTTAAAAGAAAATATTTTAAAATATTGAGAAAATTCGTTCTTTCAAATATAATTTATTTTTTAATATTGTTTGCAATAAATTGCATTCATTAGCTTTGTGGTTAAATAAATTGAGTCTCATTCCCATTTCAATGTTTAAATCTTATATATTAATTAATATTATATGTATATAAATATAAACATAAAGAAGTTGTCCATTTAAAATTTAGAAATTTTTCAGGATATTACAGAAAAAAATAATATTTGAATATTATGAAGAGAGTTAAATAAAAATATATTTCAAAAGAGTATAGGATATTGATATATTATTCATAAAAACATTTTTTAATTATAATATTATACAGTTTTACAATCTCAATTGGATATTGATAAATTTATATAAATTAAACGTAATTACTCAATTATCAAAAATTGCCCGCTGTTAAGCTCACGAAAAGCCGGGACAGTGTAATGATATAAAATTTTATTTCAGCCGAATGTTTTCAAAAGTGGTTTTTCCCCGATGAATTTCTTCATAAGAAACGATATGATTATTATCGAAAACGCACCCTAATAACCGCGGTCGCGAATATCGTACAATTTTCGAGACACTCGTTTATGAAGGGATGATAACAAAAAAAAAAAAAAAAATGTAAAAAAAAACCATCCCGTATCAGCAATATAATCAACACAAAATGCGTGTATTTTTTTTTCCACGTTGCTCGTATAACTTTTAATGGTTTGGAAAAAAAGTTTTTTTTCCGCTTTGCCAAGCCTCCAAATTACGGTCGTTAAACGCTTTCGTTGCACCGTGAGATACTTTTAACACGTGGCATAACGCCGTAGAATCATGTTAAAATTGTTCTCGTTTTAAAATTTTTCTCTTAATTTGAATGTATGTATTTGTATATATATATTTTTTGATAATACTTAGTGAAAAAATAATTGTTCATAATGATCAAATTTGTTTTATTATTGCTCATAAAATTCAATATCTATTGTCATTAGTTATAAAGACACAAGATGAAAATACATATTACACACTTGTTTTATGCGATTTCAGAATTATATGTTTTATGATTTAAATTTGTTTTTTTTTAATTTTTACACGAATTTTGAAGGAAGTATAATACTTTGTGATTTTTTTTATACCTTATCAAATCGGCATAGACTACAATACGTCAATATTGACGTAACTTTTAATGCTGAAGGTTAATAATAAGACTTTCATAAGAAAAATTCAAAGGTATAAGATTTTATAAGACGAATCATATTCTATATTTTACAGGTAAGTTAAAGCTTTTTTTTATGCAATTTGTTCTGTAGTCGAGTAAATGATTTTTTTCGAATTAATTTAATGAAAAATGCAAAAGTTTTATATTATTATTCATCATTTTTTTTGATCATTAATATTACAAAATATTATGTGAAGTAAATGAATTTAGATATGTAGTGCAAATTTACATTTGTTTTAAAATTATAAAAAAATATTTTAAAACATTAGAATTTTGATAATAATCCAGTAAATGATGAAAGTAATTCCCTCAGCATTTTTTTTAAAGAGCCTGATATATTTTTTTAAATTTATGTCGTTACTAACTTATTATATTTGTTTTGAACTATTTTTTATATGATGAAAGCTATTTTAAAGTATAATTCTATACATTTTTTTAATACATAGATATAGTTTGACAACGGTCGATGAGTGGAAAAATCGATATATAGACGTAGATAAGTGTAATAAAAAAATAAATCTATCTATATACGTAATAATATCGGTATAAGGTCTACTATAACACGAGAGTGTTGAGTGAAAGGTTTTTCTTTACGATCCCACGGTGACCCATGAAAATAATGGTTGCGTCGAACGCCGCTTTTCTCCGTGAAAGTCTGTCGGCGTTCGCGGACGGGCGGAGGTAGAGTGGGGGGGTGGGTGGGGGGGAGGGGTGAGTTTTCCACCGCTTTTCCGTCGCCCCGTCGTTCAAAATGAAAATCATGAATAAATTGGGTCCGCGTTTCGACCCCTAACCACCCACCCCATAAAGTCCGACGCTTTTGCTACTAATTCAATATTAAAACGGGCCCGTTTTCAAATGTTGCGAACTCGTCTCGACTCGGTTTTCGGGGGGCTCGAAATGAGGAGAGAGGATGGGGGGAGGGGCTCGAATGGGGGGCGTGTTCCTTGTATAATTTATCGCTTTAATTATGTCGGAATCAAAGCGAACGGACAAGCGATTTCGTTATATACGTCTACTCGCGGACGTCAGATATAAAGGGTGTACCGCCCCTATTTTGTCGTGTCCGTTTAAAAGACGATTAAACGTAGGATTTTGTACCAATTTGTTCGTATTATGAATTTAAATATGTGTGTCATGTATGACAATATTTTAATTTTAATTTATTTAAATCGAAATTGTCGTATACTTTCGGTATATTATTAAACGCATCATATATATATATATATATATATATATATATATATATATATATATATATATATATATATATATATATATATATATATATATATATATATATATATATATATGGTATATATATATAAGTTTTTAATATAATACGTAATCATGCATTTTAATTATACAGACAAGTTAAATATTGTAACATTTATAATTGAAAATAAAAGTTTAGAATTCTGCTTTTATATAAATTATTTTTTTAATTATATTTTAGTAAAATAAGTAGAAATTGATATATATATATATATATATATATATATATATATATATATATATATATATATATATATATATTAGTTTATTCTATCGAAAAATTACGAATTAAAAATATATAGACTACAACAATATATATTAATTAATAACTTATTTTTTTTACATATATGATGAATTAAAAAAGAATGGTGATTATAACAGTGAATTAAATTAAATGGAAGAAGAACAGTTGTTTTAATAACAAATCTTATTTTAAGTATTTTGAGAATATTATATTATATAAATAAAATGCATATAAATATGTAATATTAATGTAATCGATCTCTTTGCAATAAAAAAGAAAAACTTAGAAAAGAAGATACAATTAATTTGATCATTTTTTTTTTGAATTTCTATACTTTTAAAACGGAGAAAACTTTTAATATTTATCAAACATAAAAATAATTATATCAAAACAAAAACGTAGAACTATTGGTCATCATAATGACATATATCTTTATAGATATAAATATTTCAAAATTCACAATATGTAATAAAGTAGAAAAGTTTTGTTTTTTAATGAATACAAATTGAAAAACTATCACACACACACATATATATATATATATATATATATATATATATATATATATATATATATATATACATATATATATATATATATATATATACATACACATATATACATATATATATATACACACATATATATATATATATATATATATATATGTATATATATATATGTGTATGTGTGTGTGTGTATGTTTTTTTAAACTTTGACATATTTTACATTTTACCAATAAAAGCGACGATTTTACGCGAAATTTCCACGTTCATTAAATATGTTCCATGGGGGGTCAATTTGATACCATTTGATGGACGAAACGGATTCTAGCGTTCGTCAGATTGATTCGTTACCATTGGCGACTAATGGCGGCAATTTTGAACCGATAAATTGTACGGATGAACATACCGACAAATATATATATATATATATATATATATATATATATATATATATATATATATATACATATACACAGGGAAAAAATACGTACAGCCGTAGGAAACGAGAAAAAAACATGAGAGAATCGAGTTTTTGGCGAAATTTCAGTAGCAGGACGAAATTTGTAAATTTGAAAGTACGAAATTGTTAAAATTCACAATGTTGGTGGAAGCAGTAGCAGAACACGAACGGTCGGCTGCTTTGTAATTTGTTAGATTTAACTATTCACGTTGTTTAGACCAGTGTTATACAATGTTTACTGGATATATTGAATTTTGAAAATAAATGTTTTTTTTTTAATTTTATCTATGATATAATATATATAAATGTATTAGAGATAAAACAAATCAGCTAAAATTACACTGGGATATAGATTTTTTTTAATATATAATACGAATGTTTTTACTAAAAAATTTCAATTAATAATACTTAAAATAGACATTTTAATTTTTTTTTAGCGTTATGCCTTAATGTTTATAACTTTTGTATTAAAAGCGATTTCATGAATCAAGATCGCTAGCTGATGATTTCGATAACAAAATTATTAATTATCAATATGATTTTGTATTGAAAAGACGCAAAATGTGTTGATTCAATGTAAATCAATCAAAAAATTCAATATATGATATAGTAAGTTTTGTATAAAAATACTGAAATATTAAACGCTTCTTTCATAGGAAATTAAAATATTATATAATTAATCTTTTTTTATTTATCTTTTGACATATTTTATCATTAAGAACTTTCATACAAAATCAGATGATGAAATTATTAGTTGTTTTCTATACATTAAAAAGTAAGAAATATTAAATATGTTCTAAATCACTATAAAAAATTAAAATAGTAAGGATATAATATATTGTTCTTATTATTTTTTTTATAAGATTTGAATAAAATAATAACAGTTGATGAACGATATTTAGAAATTATGTGTATATTATACTAAAGAAAAATAGTGTCTTTTTTGTATTAAAAAAAACCTCATAAAAATTGTTTTTTTTTTTGACAAAAGTTCAATTTTTCTCTGCGGTATTATTAAATGAAATGCGTAAGAAACACGCCAAAGAAAAGCAGAATGTACACGAGATGCTTGAAAGAAAAAAAAAAGCAACGAGAAGAAGTTAGAAACGGCACTGGAAAATTCCGTGAAAAAGGATGCGACGCAGTGTGTGGAACGAGGTTTAGCGGAAAATAAATAATGTGCGTGAAATGTGGAAGGTCTTTTATTCGAGTGTGTTTTAAATGAGACAAAGATGGACGATAGGGTCAGAACAAGACGGTAACGTCAGAGCGAAAATATAAGAAAAAGAAGAAAAAAAAAAGAAAAAGAAAAAGAAGAAGAAGAATAAGAAGAAAAAGTAAAAGAAACCGAGGTGAAAAATATCAAAATCTTCTTGTACGTACGTATGTTGGTTGTTTTTCAGACCGTCTACAATTTTAACGTTGAAAAATTGTCACAAACTTTAGTGAGGCAGTTCAAAGTCGATGTTTATCGTTGAACTTCAGGTGTTTTCGTGAATTTTTTAATATATTCCACGTGTATTTATATAAGTTTTGCATGTTTGAATTATTGTTATTGGAAATTGTCGAAGAAATATATTTTATATGAGTAGATTTATTATTTTCGATGTCCGTTTAATGTGAAAGTTGTGTAAATAGTTATGAATATGTGCACAAAAAAAAAATGTAAAAATTATTTATTTATTGAAAAATACAATGCATTTAATTAAATTAAATATTATATTGAATTAAAAAAAAAAAGTTTCATTGATATATAATATTCTTTTTATTTAATTGTAAAATATAATTTAATAATTTTGAACTCATATTTTTATTTATTTCTATATTTAATATATGAATGTTACATATTAACGAAAAAAATTAAACGATGTAATGTCGAGTAAATATGACAGATGAAAATAAATACATTATATAAGCCAAGTTCTATTTTTAAGCCATTCTTGTTATACATAATTTTGTAATGTCATATATGAAGATATAATTAAATAATAAATGAATTAAATTCAATGTAATATATTAGATATCATATAGAGATAAATGAAAAATTTCAGTAAATTGAATTTATTTTAAGACTAAAAGCAATGAGAATGTATTATAAAATTATTATTTTTACGAATGAAAAAACTTTTTAAAATATGAACGAATGAACGGATAAAATTCTTCGAAATGAAAAGGTGCTGAAACAGTAAAAAAAAAACACATTTTCAGAAATATTACAATAATATAGGGTCGGTCATACAGGTGCAGCAAATATTTTCACCGGGCAAATATTAACGTTCTCAGTATGGGTTTCGAACGCGACGTTTCGTCGTAATTTTGCAACAAAATGGCGTACAACGACGGCTTCCGGGCGGCCATTTTTAAATTTATTATTCAATTAAAAAAAAAAAAAACTTACGTCGCGCGAAACAATGGCACTTTTGTCGAACGTGCGCGGTTCGTTTTCGTTTCGCAAAAGTGCAAAGTTTTCGCGCGCGAAAAGAAATATTTGCACATAGTACCCGTATGAAAAAGCTCGACGAATAAAAAAAGCTCCCCGCATGCATATTTTTCCACGTAGAAAGTTTGGCGTTTGTGGGGTTAGAATTTAAAAATTTTCAAAATGCATGTAGACACACACATGCTTACCCAAAAATCTATTATATATATATATATATGTGTGTAGTCAGTTCTCGAGTTATGATCACCTCGAATTACGACCATTCTCATTTATGACGAAAAAAAATCTTTTTATTTTAAATGCACCAATTTTTGGTTTACGTCACATATAAAATATATTTAATATATTATAATTAAATCACAAATGATTTCGCGCTTCTGCAATCGATTGCTCAGTTGATAATCGACCATTAGCCACAATAATACGTATATATGTACATATATATGTATGTTGTTATTTATTTAACATATTAAAATAATAACAAAATTAAAAATCAGAAATAAAAATTATTATATTTGCTTACAAATATATGCGTTTATTATATAATATTATATTAATTATTTTTGTATGAAATTCGGTTTACCATTTCGACTTACGTTCGAAGTTGCAGAATCTCTTCGTAAGTCGAGAACTAACTATATATATATATATATATATATATATATATATATATATATATATATATATATATATATATTGTGTTTGTGTTGGCGAGTAAACTACTTTTTAGTTTCTCGGCTCGTTTGGGGAGTAATAAATTCAATTTGTTGCGAAAAATTCTCCTCTACTCATATTTAATAACTGACACGTTGCATCTAACTTGGATGATGCGAAACAATTTAATATATAAATTTTGTATGCGCCAGAGACTCTCAATATGTAATTCGTATAATCATATTTTTTTTTATTGTAAAATTTGATATATTTTTAAATAATTAAATTAATAAAATTATAATCAAATATATTATTATTAATTTTAAATTATTATTGAAGCATATTTTTTTTTATTTTTATATCAAAAATATATACTATAGCCAAACTTATACAATATTACAATTATATAAATTGAAAGAAAAATTGTGATTTTATTAAAATTTTTTCATAATATTCAAAGTTGAAATCATCTGATAAGAACTTCGTCGTTATGAATTGGACGAAACTTTTAAAACGCCAACTTTACAGAGTTATAAAGTAATATAAAACTGATATTTATAATACTTATTCGAAATAAAAATGCGAATACTATCTTATCGTTCATTTTTATAATATATATATATATATATATATATATATATATATATATATATAGATTATAATAATTGTTTCATATCGATTATAACACGTTTTCGATTATGGCTCACGTGTTTATAATAAGCGATTACGGTCAAAATACATATGTTATAATTTAAACATGATTTTTACTAGTAATTAGTTAAGTAATATGAAAACTTTACATTTATGACGATGGTTCATCTCAAACTTGGAAGATGTTTTCTTATATATATATATATATATATATATATATATATATATATATATATATATATATATATATACATAGTATATACGCATATACATTTTTAAGATGTTGTAAAGTTCTGGCAGAAGACGTGGGTTATAGTTAAATATTGAATATCGTTTTAGAGTAACTAGCAAAGTTTGTATTATATGTTTACTCTTTGATGTGTTATGGGTACCGCAGACATATTGTTCTAATTTAATTTAATTCGCAAACTTCCTAGCGGATCTAATATAAACGTTATAATTAAGAAGCGAAGTGAAATATTATGAAGTGAGTTATGTTTTCATAATATACATATATTGATAATATTATTATATCATACAAATTACATATATATTAAAAGAACATTTCTAACGATGATTTATATTATTATGTCGATATATATTTGATACACCTGAATGATCAAATTTGTTAGCTTATATTGAACAGTTTAGTACACGAAAGTTTAAATCCGTGCTGCCGTTATATAATATAACGGTAATATATACGTTTTTCTATATAATTTAATATTACATTAAAATATTTTTTTTAATTTTAAATAGTTTGAGGTAATGAAAAATAGATTAAAAGATTCAAATGTATATAGATTTATTATGATAAAATATTGTAAGAAAAATATTAATATTTATAATTATAATATATGAATAAATATTCGATGACAATGAAATCATTTTAAAATATATATAAGTATGTGCGCTTTTATTATTTATAAATATTTTTTTATAGTCGCCAAAATATTATCTTTTTATATTATCAGTCGTTATTGTGAACTTTGCGATTATCCTACGTCGGAGTGACAGCATGAAAATTGAGTTCGCCTCGGAAAAAAAATTATATATATATATATATATATATATATATATATATATATATATATATATATATATATATATATATATATATATAAGAAAAAGACGGTTGTAGAAACAAGCGATGCGATCCAGTAATACAAAGGTATATTTCATTAAAAATCTAATTTACAACAAAGTGGAAGAAACGTCCGTCTTCTTCTGTCTCTACAATCCCCGACCTTTTTTCATTCATCTCGCTTTTCACCTATCGCCTTCGCTTTTTCATCCTTTTTCAGTCCGAATTTTCACCTTTTTTCTTTAGATTTTTCTTTTTTTTTGCGCCCTCTCTGTGTGTATGTGTGTCGACATCGGTGTTCCAAGATTAATTTTTTCTCCGTTAACGGCAACACACTCAGAGTGCCTAAGTGTGTTTATTAACATTTTTAATTATTTCCATTTTCGGCCGCGTTTTTTTTTTTCGTACTTCAGTCGCGTCTGTGACACGGGAAAAATAAATAAATAAATGAATAAATAATAAACAAACGAATAGGCTACAACAACAACAACAACATAAAAAAAAATACACAACAGACATCTAAAAAGGGGATGAAAAAGGAGGAGTCAGGAGCGGTTGCAACCGTTGTTTCGTTGTACGTCGACAGTATCATCGGCGTAACTCGCACCGTTTTATATTGTTTTAATTAACGCGGATGATAATTACAAAACACCGACGCCGAAAAGAAATGGAACGAGGGGTGGATTTCAGCGGAAAAATGGTCGCGGAAAAAAATAATTAATATTTTTTTCGGAAAATGCCCGGCAGACGACCCGCTGTTAAAATGGCGAACGCAGACGACGACGACGACGACAATTTGTTTTACTCTCGTATATTATATATATATATATATATATATATATATATATATATATATATATATATATCCTCTGGTCTGATATTTTATTTTTTTCCATTTCGTATTTGCTTTTGTGGGTCAGCGTTTACACTAATGGACAATAAATTAAACGATTTGTTCGCGAAATTCAATTTAAATTCAAATCAACAATTAACGGATCGCGATTTTTCAACACGGCGTTGTTAATTAATTTCGCTTCAATGGTTTTTCGCGCCGCGGGAAAATCGCGGATAACGCCGCTCATAATTCGCGCTCGTATAAATTATGCGAATTTTGATTTATTTACATATATTTATTTAATTGTATTTTTTATTCACCTCTCTTTTTAATATATATTTATTATGTATGGCAAATAGATTAATGGGTTTCGAATGGAATTATAAAGTATAAAAATGTTTTATATGTGAATACAAATGTGAAAAAACAATATTTTTTTTATTATAATTACAAATAGTATTGAAAAAAATAAAAATTAAAAATGATGATTTAATTTATGTTATTAAAAAAATATAAATTAAAGTATGCATAAGAAAAAAATTTAAAGTTAAACAAAATAATTTAAACTGTATTTGACTTTAAAAATACATATATTAAAATGTTAAGAAAATAATTTACATGTAAATAAATTAAAATATTTAATGAGAAATTGTGTATATTAAATGTTTTTTATTATGTAAATGTAATTTTTATTCATTTACATTCCAAATAAAATCAGTTACTACTAATTATTAATAGGATAAAATTATTTAATATAATAAATTAAGCAAACGAAGTGTAAAATGAATAATAAACAGAATTTAAAACATCGTTCATATTAATGTTGAAAATATAATTGGAAACTAGATCCGTATTATATACAGAATACAATAAAAAGTAATGTTCGTTATAAATTAATGAAATCATACACATGGAAAATTAAATAATATATATGTATATATGTTTTTAATAAGCGATTACGATTCGTTAATTATTCAGATATTCAATAATGGTAACTAAAATTAATTTGATATTTAAACAAAGCCGCGTGTTAAGTAAATTTAAGCGGATTTAATTATTACAGTTTCGTTTGTTTTCGGTTAATTTTCTAAACTTTCGGCATTGTGTTTCGTAATGGAAAACGTTGCGATATTTAAATGGAACAAATACAAAGAAATTTTAATTGTTGAAAATCGAAAGACTTAAATTTCTTTTCAATTTAAACTTTATGTAAACGATAGTGAAACGTAATATTCGCTTTCATCATATTGTTTCGTTATTTTTTTTTACGATATATATATATATATTTTTAAATTAATAATTTTATATTGAGATTCTATATTTGGAACAGAATGGTTGTAAAAATACGTTACTCTATGTTATTCAAAATAAAATGATATCGGAAGGTTGAGCGTAGAATTGGCGACTCGAATTCGTAAATATTAAATTGGTTCTAGGTAAAGAGAAACCTTATCCGTCGTGTTTTATTTATAAAACGAAAATGTAAACGTAATGATCAATAAATAAAAAGAAGTTTATTTTTATCTGTATATACACACAATACAATATATATTTAAAAATATGTAAATTATTATTATTATTTTTTTAAATGATATATTGAAATTTTCATACGACACGGTTAATTTGAAACGTCTTCATATGCATTATGGCGTCGTACGAATCGTCGATGTGAGACAATTTCACATTGGATTCATCGGCGGTTCCACTGCGCTGGTTTCATTATTGAAATCTGAATGCGCCACCGGTAATAATAGAGACGTAGTACCGAGTCGTCGTCGGTGGTTCGTTGAACAATTTAATTAATGAGCGACACACCAACGACGCTATCGACGATATGAACACCGTCCACCCCCTTATAAATTACACCTCACATAGAAATTACACACCCTTAGCGTGGGGTGAACGACAACATCGACCCCCTCAACAACCGATATCCAACAGGAAACGTATTTTTACGGCTTCGCGAGCTTCGTACGTGCTTTGCAACATCGACTTTGGAAGCTTTCAGCGAAAATAAATACTGCCGATGTTACTGTTACTATCCCCTATATGTGTACGTTCAGAGGTTACAAACTGCACTTTTACACACACACACATATATATATATATATATATATATATATATATTTAAAATAAATTATTATATAATATATTATAAAATCATATTTCTAATATATCTAATTGTAAGTGTCATTACTTTATAATTTGAATCGTAATATATAGTTATGGAACTACTTTTTCAACTTGTTAGCAACATTTATTATGTCAAAATAATATTTTTTATATACGTTTATAAATATATTATATAAAAATATTTAATTCGTTCATATTTATAAGATCACGAGACGTGCTTATATAGTTCAACAGTTTTTAATCAACATCGGCTTTAAAAGTTCAGTAAGGTAAGTCACTTTTACGAAGCCACTTCTTAAATACAAGCTTTACCGTTGTAGCACTTAATGTTGAGAAATTTTCCAATTAAATCTCACTTACTGCACAAACCGCAATACCAAACACACACACACACACACACACTTACATATATATATATATATACATAATACTTAATTTAATATTTTAAAAGATATAAATATATATATGAATCGATATCGAAGAATTGTTCACATGTTCTGTTTTCTAGTCAAAGTCTCAATTGTAAATATGCAATAAAACGTATACGTATTTACAGTTGAGGTAGAATATTCTCTTTGAACTGGTACTCTTGTATATATTTATATATATATACGGATGTTTTACGAGTACAGTATGAAGAAGTTTCTATTCCCCGGTTCAATTCTCGACATCTTGAACGCCCTTTTTACTATCGGATAACACGTTCGCGTTTATCGGTTCAGTGTTGACAATTTCACGCGCGACGACTTTATTAACCTGTTGTTTTCTATTGCACGATAAATATATTTTTTTTATTATTAATGATAAATTTATATCGTATAGAATTGTAAAAAAAATCATTTAATATTAAATTGTGTATAAATATAAAGTAGTAATTGACTGTAATCCTGGAGCATTTATTTTAATGTTAGAATTGTATATATATATATATATATATATATATATATATATATATATATATATATATATATATATATATATATATATATATATATATATATATATATATATGATACGTGTATTATAATTGAAAGAATATCGTATTTCATATATAATCATATAGAAAAATAAATGTGTATTTAAATTTGTATGATATATTGATTATTTTTAAATATATCATATATTCATATGACTATTATTTAAAACCTGTGTATGAGTGCATATTGTTGTATTTTCATTTTATGGTTTTACATTCTAATTTAAATTTTTTGCTAATAAATTATTTACTTTCCGTCTCAAAATATACGACAAATGGACAATAAAGTTTTTCTTATTTTTAGAAAGGTAAATGTTAATACAAAGATAATGGAAATCTAAGCTATTTAACTTTTCCGATATATTAATGTGAAATGACATTATAAATATAAATAAAAAATATATAGAGTCCTGATTTTTATTATGCAATAGTAATCAACGTCAGTAAAATCTGATAAAGCATAATAAGAAGAATAATCGAAGTATTTAAATATTTATAAGTGTTTTAAATTTTCCTTAATGCCATATCGATTTGATTGCGAAAAATCGATCTCGTCGATTTTCCCGTCGCTGTTTAATTTGCGAATTTTCAACGCGTGCCAGCATTTTCTTTCCTCGGAAGACTACTTCTTTTATTCCATCGCAGGCATACGCATTTTGAATATATGTAAAAGGGTGTGAATTCACCCCCATACGAAAATTGAATGGATTCTGAGGTGAACGATGTGAGCCAAAGTGTGAAGGCATCTCACGTGTATATATGCCGCACGACACGTGTAGTTGTGAGTCACGTAGACGTGACTCTTCACATTTTCCAAGATTTTCCACAATACATCATACAGCCGTTAGGTATAAGGACATTCCCTTCAGATTAATAGTGAGCGAGTCTGGAATTTTAAAAGGGAACGCGGCTCCCCCAGGAAATCTCCGCGGGTAAATGGAGTGACTTTGCTTATGCGGCCGTTTCTCTCTTTCCTTTTCCGTATACGATTTTATTTTATTTTTTAAACTTCATTGTTGAATTTAAAGATTAAAAATGGAAATAAAATAGAATAAAAAAAAACAGATCGAAGCGATTGAACCAAAAAAAAAAGAAATAAAATAAAAAGGAACGGATTTGATTTTTAACGGACGGGGCTTCGGATCAGACCGACGGGAAAATTAATTAAATGAAAATGTTCCGAGCCTTTGACTCGGAAAACTCATCGTTTGTTTTATTATGACCCGGACCGTTGCTGAAAATCTGATGATAAATTGCTTTCTAATTAAGTCACTTCCTTTTTTTTGTCATTTGCATATACATTTAGTTTAGTCGAAAGGTTCTCCCCTTTTTATTGTTCTCGATTTTTTTTTAATTTACTTTTTAAAATCAAGTTCATGAATAGCAATTACTATATAAACGTATATTTTTATAAAAATACAATTATATATATATATATAAAGCTTGGAAAAATATTATAGATACTTCCGGCTGCTCTTAAAGATAGAAACCTACCGGAAGTTCAGAATTCTCTTGCTGCAGTTATTTTCTGAATTTTATTATAATATGATTCAATATAGCAAAGGCACGAGGGTGAGTTTTTATATACTATAAATAATACAATTAAAAATATATTATTATTAATAATATAGCAGCAACCAATTTGAAAAATAATGAATGTTTACGTTCAATATTTTGTTTCGACGTTTATTTAATCAAATTTATATTAATAATTCATTATTATTCATATAATAAAAATATTTTTCGTTCAAATAATATAATACATATTAAACAATATTTGAAATTATGAATACGTTCATCGGTTGAAAAAAAAAACATAACTATTTTATATAATTCGATAATGAATATAATAAAATATGAAAAAAACAATATATATATATGTATATATCAATGAAATTTTATATGTATTTTATTATAATTATTAATTAATTGTATTATATTTCATTATTAAATTAAACGTGTATATTTTTTTTGTTCAGTCGTGTATTCGTTGGCCTTTTCGAAAGTAACATGGCCTGCGTTATACAAACTCATACACGGGTATCAAATGACTTCAAACAATACGAGCGACAATAATTTCATTTTCGAGTACAACGTACAACGAACGAAAGGGGGATACAAATATAATATTTGTCAGTGGGACGGGGGGGGGGTTAAGTTAAGGGTAGATATTATTTTCGCTTTTATTTCGATTCTTGTCGTACGTAAACAATGACCGAACCGTTGGACAAAACGACAACAACGCATATATCTATGTTATTTATATAAATATATAAGTACAGACTGATCAAAATTTATTTATTGTATTTAAAATTAAATCAATTTAATTTCATACTTTTTCCATTTTTAAGTATTTGTATTGTTTTTATTCTAAGATTGTTCGATTGTTCCCCTTTTTGTTTTTCTCATTGAAACGTATCCTTTTTTTTGTAAATTTTTGTGTTCGATAAGTTTTGAGAGATTGGTTTGGAGTCAACCTCAAAATTGAGGACCTTTTTTTGAGATATATCTCAAAACGGAATACCGTTTCAACAAATGATCCTGCTTCGCGTTCTTTTTCTTATCGTAAAAATGTCGACCACCTTATTATTTTCAAATAATATGATTATTTTATATCTAAAATTATATTTATAATTATTTTTTATTAAGATTAATTTTATATACATAAAATATGAATAAAGACTAATTATTACTAAATATACCGTTTTCAATATTTATTAAAATTCTATGGATTTTTTATCATACTGTATGAGTATTAGTTGCAATTTATACGAATTCGTATAATACAAAATAATAAAAGATAATGAAATGTATCATACAAAAAAAAGCTTGATATTTTGATATAGAGCTGGCGACTCGATCTCATAAATATTAAATCAGAGCTTTGAATTTTTAAAAAGGAAAACCTCTCGCGCTAAATATTTTTTTTTAATATACACACACATTCTCTCTCTCTCTCTCTCACACACACACACACATATATATATATATATATATATATATATATATAATATTTATTAAAAAATAAAGATCGAATCTATACAATATTTTTATTTGCACCAAACTGTATTTATATACATATATATATATATATATATATATATATATATATATATATATATATATGTAGAAAAGCGATACTTCGTTGGAAAATGTCGACATGAAATATGATGCACTCAAAGCTACCACAAAACACTCCATGCGACGCGACGCCATTTTCTTCGCCAGGTTCATGTGTTTGTAGCGTACATAGTTATACAATTAAATATCAGTTCCACTCATGAAAAATATGCCCGCAGATTGATTTACGACTTTATATTATAATTTATGTACGCGTTCGTCTTTCAGCAATATTTTTTTTCATATATTATATTATTGCTTCCATTGAAATTTACAACTATCCGACACGTTTCCTCCATTATCGCTCGTTGAAAAGAAGTTTTTTTTTCCATATCATATTATACGTCAATTTTATAGATATTTTTGATAGATGCTAGATATTTTTTTTTATAATAATATTATTTAAAAAATATTTTTTTATATATAAATATATCCATATGTCGATTTTATGCCGTGTTAAACCAATGAAAACTTGTTAAACATCGTATATTGTGTATATGTTTTTTTGGGAGGGTGCTGCGTGAATTTTCGTGCGCGTCCGGGTTGATTTAATTCATCATGCTTTGTTCTGTCAGTTTTCCGACCGGTTAAGCCGTCAAGAACGACTTGATTAATTGAATATTTCGTACACAGGTACGTATTTATATTGCGTATAATATACGCTCGTAGTGTACGGTTAATCCGAAGGTGGAGGTATGTAAAAAAATAATAATATAAATTCTACAATACTGTATTGATATTAAAAAAAATATATATATATACAACACTCTAAAATGAGAAGCTTTTGAGTATATAAGCTTTTCGTATGTCAATAATTTCATTGTGGTCGATAGAATTGTTTATTTTACGTAAGAGTAGAACGGATGTACATGCATAACACTCAATTTGTAGAATGCGACGTTTACGGTTTATAATCGTCGTATATTCAACGTGCAAAACTGTCTTAAACTATTATGTATAGTTGTGTTTTAATTCGTAATATTTTACAGTGCAATTTTATTTTATATTCTCTCTAGCGTGAAAATATACGATAAACGTTATTTACATAGATATTAAATAAAAATACAAATATTTTTCCATGTAACAGTATGGTATATATTTGAATATACAAGATCATACAGAATCATCACATATAATAAATTTAGTTGATGAATGAATACTACTTATTATTGCATGATAAGTTATATATATATATATGGTAAAATGCTGAGAAAGAAATATATGTCTGCAACATAATATGTTTGTGAAAATTTTGACTTCGTCTTGGGATTCGAACCCGCCGTGTGCAGAATGCAAGCTTGTAAATGTGCAAGACATAAAATCTTGTGCACGAACATCGACCATAATTCTTAGCAACGATGCATTTATGGTGTATTTCTCTACATTATATGATATACAAGTTTAATATATATATATATATATATATATATTTAAAATTATATATAAAATTAAGCCTTTGCACTCGAGACGTTGCGCAATGTTATTGGCAATATTTTTATTTAAATTTAAAATTGTTATACATATAAATTAGCTTTTAAATTTTAATATTTTATATATGGTACTTCTGATGTTTAATAATTTTATATAGAATATATGAATATCTAAACAGAAAAAAAACTATTTTTGCAATCATTTTAGATTTTTTTTTCAAAAATTGTAAATTGAGGTATACTGATTTATTATATATAATCGTTTTATCATTTCGTATTTATAGTGATTAAAAATTTTAAATTTCGTTATCATTCTGGAAAGATTGTCAAGTTTGAATCAAGAAAAGTTTTAAAATTTTCAATACCGAAAATGCAGTTTGGTTTATTACGCAATTGCGAACTGATATAAGATAAGAAAATCTCCTTTTTATTTAAAAGATTTTCACTTTACACACTTCATAATATTATACAGAAAGATTATATGCATTTTTTACAACGAAATTAATATAAATTGTTATTGTCGCTCAACGATTTTTCGCATTAATCCAAGTGGTGATCAAACGGCACCTCTGGAGTGCAAGGGGTTAATATAATATAGCGTTCAACATCTATATATAAAGTAGAAGCGATAAAAAACAATAAAGTCTTAACCCACATCAACTATTTTCGCTAATTTGTGGCGCCAAGGGATGATCCTTTAAGGCCTTTCAATTTATCTCTCTGCGTATATCGTGGAGAAAATTTTTTTTACTTATATTAAGGTTCGTTCAATTTAATTGCATATACCGAAGTATATGTCCTTCTAGGGGGGGGGGGGCAGTTGGGAGGTTGGTTGTAATTAAAGGAAATGTGCCATAAATAACTAGCTTATCTGCTATTTTCGCATGAATGAAGATCTATACATTATTTGCTTCGCTGGTGGAAAAAGAGAATTAAAACGCACGCCGACGGTGTTCCGCGAAAGCGAAACCGGTAAAAGGGGTGCTTTTTCTTTGTTCTCACTTTTAAATCGGAAAATTGAAAATTAGAATGAAAATTTAATATGCGTGAATTGAAACGTTGAATTTTTCGAATTTTTACAATCGATAAAAATGTAATCTTTATTCTATTATTTTACATGCACGTCATTTTTTATTTATAAAGTTTAAATTATATTTTATTATTAAATAAAATAAAATTATTCTAAGTAATTTGAAATATAATTAAATATAAGGATAGATCTTTAACATTATAAATAGTGTATTTTTTATTTTAATGTTTGAACACTAGTTAATTTTTTTATGAATGTTATATTTCTAATTTAAAAAAAATCTTTTTTTAATTATATATATATATAATTTAATATTAATGTGAGTCAAAGAATAAATTAAATATATATATATATATATAGTATAAATAAATTTAGCACACGTTTATGTAAATTTATCTTTTGCGTTTGATATTTTAAAATAATATTGCACGTTCTCAAGAATGGAAAGTTCCACTTTATGACATTATTGTGCAAGTCATTGAACAGTAAATAATGTGACTATAAAATAAACAACATATCCATAGTTTATTTTACAAAGACGAAATTAAAATAATTTCAAAGAAACTAAGGATAGAAAATCGTTGCGACGACTTCGACTATTTCTATGATCACACATGCGGAAGAATAGATGCAAATTCGTATGGAAAAACGAAATATCCTTATAAACATTTAAAAAAATATATAAATATGTTTCTTTTAAATATATATATCGTTCGATACATTCAGATTTTAATTAATTTATATAATATTTTTTTTAAATAAACAATAGTTAGAAATATATAAAATCACCATAATTCGATTAAATTAATGTATATTATATAATATATACGTTGTTTTGTGATCTGTGTATCTTGAAATGGTATCAAGTATACCAGGATAAAATTTCTAATGAAAAACTAAGTGCTTTATATTCAAGTTACAAAGTCGCCATTTTTACTTACTGATAGAAAATATCATTATGAAGTAGGAAAATCTTGATATATATAATACATGTATGATTGTAAATAAATTTTGATATTATATAATATTTTTTTTTGATTTTTGACAATATTTATATATAAAAATGTTCTATATTTGATTCGTGATCTATTTTTAGAATTTGTATATAGAATAAGAATATATTTTTTAGAATACATATGTGATATGAAAATATTTCAAGTGTAAGCTCGAATGGGGACACAATGTGAAGTATTAAACGTGGAAAGCTCGATCGTTTGAGCGACTCAACGACGCCGAGTATTAGAAAAGTCTTGCTAAAATGTAGATAGCGTATACGTCTTTCTTAGTTGAAAAGATTCTTTTATTATTTCTCTTTTTTTTTTTCATCTCAGATCTCAACCTTTGACTAGAGAGAGAGGTCAGTTTCTTCGTCTTCATACACAAAGGTCAACGATAACGTATGCAAGTTCACCGTAGCGAATTTGTATTCGTCGACATTTTAAACGCTCATCCTCCCATCGGCTACAGAAGAAAACGGAGAATTTTTAATTTTCCCAGTCGTAAAAACGGAAGAAAATCCGTTCGAATCTGACGAAAACATGTTTTCGGCGCGATCGTAAAAAACCGGCAGAACAACCGAACATTACCGAGAGCGTGTTAAACGCTTCCGGAACGGGTAATAAAACCGAACTAAATTAAAGTTAGTTGATATAGAAGGTTCGTGGAGAAAGAAAAGAAAAGCGGAAGGAAAGCCTCGGTCTTCATTATTTTCAGTATTATTATTTCGCTGCGCTCGGTGGCATTTTCAATTAGCAACGTAAGGGGAGTCGGAAACGGAAGTGGGGAAGACTCCGGGGCTCGATCGCCAATTATCAACGTCGCTCCATCGTCCGAAGGAAAATTGACGTTTTTCTCTGACGTAGAAAGATGAGGATTCCACGGAAGATGCCCTCAATCTTTCTTTCTTCCTGTATCTGCCATTTCTACCCATCGTTTCATCATTTCTGTTTCTCATTCCATCGCCGCTCGTTTTCTCATTTCGTGCCGTATTATTATGCGTACGTATAGAAAATTGAACTGCGTCATCAATTTTTCACTAAATTATCTTTTTTTTTGTATTATATATTTTGATATTGAGAAATATTTGCTATTTTTATTCATGGAATTTTTGAAATTAATTATATTAATTTTCCATGAGAGATATCAATATTGCAAAGATTGTGACATCGAATTTTTAACATTAATTAATAAGATGAATGTAAATGTAAAAATTAAATTAAATTATGGAATTTGTAGATATTTATCGTCTTATTGATTTTTTTATTGTAATAGAATTAGGGCATTTTATATTTGAATATGATTAAATCTCATGTAATATATATTAAAGTAAAGAAATATTATTTAAAAAAAATATTTTGTATAAATCTGAAATTAAAAAAAATATTTATAAAGATTTAAAGACTTACAAAATTAATCGTAGTAAAGATTCCAAAATTAAATACAAAAAAAATGTTATTGTAAAAAATATAATATTAATTAATTTCAAAAATATTATATACTCATTAAAAGAAAATTTAT
The DNA here is from genome assembly GCA_024500535.1 of Leptonema lineaticorne. Classification (NCBI taxonomy): domain Eukaryota; kingdom Metazoa; phylum Arthropoda; class Insecta; order Trichoptera; family Hydropsychidae; genus Leptonema; species Leptonema lineaticorne. The sequence continues at coordinate 6,998,129 of JANIJI010000061.1, read as the reverse complement.
ATATTTCTAATGATTTTTATAGTCGTTGAAAGTGTCATAAAACACGGAATGTAAAAAAAGTTAAAAATAATCCGTGAAAAGCACAACCGGCACGCTTCGGATTCAAAAAGCACAAGCTCGGGATTGAACCGGGATTTAGTTCAAAAATTCAATGTTCACACTGAAAAATAAAAGCGAAAAGTACACACAGCAAAAATATACACTAGATAGATAGAATAAAAAGAAGAACGATATATATATATATATATATATATATATATATATATATATATATATATATATATATATATATATGTTTCGAAAAGAATTGAAATAGGGCAGTTTTAGAACACGATTGGGTCTCTGGTATCTTTGAATAAATGATATCCGCAATGGAATATTGTCACACCGTTTTAAAGCTTCATTCGTGTGAACTTCCTGTCTGTGTGTGTGTGTGTGTGTGCGAAATGCAAATTTCCAATTTTGAAAGGTTTTTAATAAAATAAAAGGGTTCACGCGAGTCCCGGAAAATGCAGTCGGAGAAAATTGCCACGAGACGGAATCGTGCGCTAAATGTACTGCGCTAATATTACAAACGGACTAGGTTACATACACACTGTATAATATGTTCTGCTACATACAAATGTACATTTTCATTTATAATATTACATTTATATTTCATCTTTATTACAATTATATTAATATAAAATTAATTATTAATTATATTTGTCGATTATTTCGAATAATAATAATAATAACAGTGCTAATGTACACTTAATAAATTAAATTTAAAATGAATTATTTAATTTATATATCTGTTAATTGATTCGTGTATTGTCATCAAAATTGAGCAAGTATGCAAAATTTCAATTCAATTGAATATTGAAAAGCGTTCGAAAAATCAATATCAAACATTCACTCAGATAAACCAAGAAACAGTACAAGTTAAATAAAGTGTTCAAAAAAAAAAATGATTGAAAAATTTTGTCATTTCATTTTACCGTGACTGAAAATATGCGATATGAAAGTATCTAATATTGGCAATTTTCTAGGATATATACGTTTTCATGTTTTATATGAGGGTTTCTTCGAATTGTGCATACATATATCAGACAACCCTCACGAAACTATGTCATATAAGCCGCTTTTTTTTTTCTCAACTATTTCGCTCTTCGAATAGCCGAATGCAATTTTCTTCGCGAAAAAACCAACGCCTTTATTTATTACTGCGCTGGATGGAAAAGGGTAGGTTGGCGGATGCATTTTCCGTTGGAAACCCGTAAATAGCCACGAGGGGGTTGAAAGAAGCAAATTTTTCACGACTCCACCATAGTGAGACTGTTGTACTTCAGGACTTATTGCCCGGGCATCGGAACATCGGCGAAAGCATATTGCATATTTTATTATAGTCGATGCATTCCCATTTCACGTTTCGCAAAAAAAAAAAAAAAAAAAAAAACATAAAACTCACACATGCTAGAATCGGGAATATTTTCAATATTTTCAGACTGTTCGGAAGCTTCGTGCCGCATAAGGTACTAACTTTAATCCAGCCTTTGATACGGTCCGTAATCCGAGTTCACGACTCGTCCAAACATTGCCGCATATCCTCCCCCGTATAATATCAGTGCTACATCTATTTTGCATATGAATAACCGGTAATCTAAGATTAGCATAGAAATTATATAGTTTAAACTATTATAATTTCTAAATAAGAATAATCACGATATGTAAGTATATATATACATATATACACACACATAAAGCTTTATTGTATATAAGGCTTTCTTGCTCTATAAACACGCTAATCTCTGGCTTAGTACGATATTTAACTTTACAATTGTGTTTTAATTCGTTTTATAAATTCATCCTATCTTTATATTTTATTAATAATATTACATATTAAGATTATTATAATGCTTATCTAATATTATATATTTAAAACGTGAGTGTGAATTTTAAAATAAATATTTACAAATTTAGATAATTAAAATTATTTTTAATTTTTTTAAATGAGAATATCGAAAGAAGCTTTTATATATTCTAAATATTTTGTCATGACCAATTTTATTTTCTTATTTAATAAAATAAATATGATATCGCAAATTCTATAGAAATAAGTAGACTATTAGTATTGATTATTGGTTTCGCTTAACGTAGAATTCTTTAAGAACAAATAAATAATATTTTGCCAGGGATTTTCAAATATATTTTTTGCGCATTGGGAATATATAATTATGCAAAATAGCTTGAACAAATATATCATAATGGAGCAAAAGCAAATCGCGTTTCACAAATGTACACGTGTACTGAGATAACGCGAAACGTCGAACAAACTTTATTTATATTTATGAATTGTACCGACTTTGAGATAACCGAAACACTGAAGGGAAGTTAGAAATTTATGAAATCGATATGCTAAGTTATATTGTATAACGTTCACGTATAATATGTGTATGTAATAACGTTATATTTATAAATTTATATATATATATATATATATATATATATATATATATATATATATATATATATAATATATTAAGAAAAAGTTGGAATGAATCGGTGTGAGATATCTTGCCTAGTATAAAAACGTGTAACGGATCGAAAACATTGATTTGTCGAGCGTGAAATTAGTTAACTTGATTCGCTTTAATGTTGCGAAAACTAGAAAAGAATCTAAACTTCTTATTGAACTTGATTCTTATTACGTTTCATTTACCGGTGTCAATTCACGTGAAATTGAACGTTGGAATTTATATAATTTTTAATCTTTTTTTTTCTCTATATAAAATTTTTATATTATTTAATTTTTTTTTTATATGTAATCGTTGAAGTTTATATATCTGTTTTGTAAATTAAAAGTTTTCAATATAGATATGTGTAAGGTGGAAAATGAAAAAGTTATATTTTGAAAATTTAGATGTTAATATTTATTTCATACATATTAAGGAACTTGTTGAACATTTTTATCTAATTTATCATTGATTTCTATCTATTTATCTGTTTTCCAATAAAATTATTGATCTCACCGTGTGTTTTATCTGGTATATAAGAGAATTATCAACTTATATATATATATATATATATATATATATATATATATATATATATATATATATATAGCGTCTAGGAATCGATGCGATGTCAAATAATAAATTTGTATGTAAAAATCGAGTGTTTGAGAATAATTTGCGAAACATGGCACGTGCAAAATCGCTTTCAAAAGCAACGAGTCTTGCTTTAAAATGGCTGCACACGTTTTCCACGATGTGGCATCTTTTTATTTCATTTTAGAAATATTTTTTCCCCGACGGGAATCTTTCCCGTTCCTACGTTTTATAACCTCCCGTAGAGCTGTAGGAAAATTTTCCAGCTCCATATATTATATTATACTTATATATAGCAAAATATTACATTATTATGCGCGCATGTGTGTGTATGTTTGTGTGTGTGTGTGTGTGTGTATGTATATATATATATGTATATATGCATACTTTGACGTGGACGTGCAACTCATAACTTACCCGAGAAACCTTTATCACGCCAATATAAAGAATTCTATTTTTTTTTTGCTTTGAAAACGTCGTCGCTTGAAATGTGTGAAATATAATATTTATATTTTTTAATATATTAAGAATCATATATTAATATTATTTTTAAAGTTATGAAGATATATATATATATATATATATATATATATATATATATATATATATATAGATATGTGATATATGAATTCTATTTTTTTTACTCTGAAAATGTCGTCGCTTGAAATGTGTGAAATATAATATTCATATTTTCAATATATTAAGAATCACATATTAAAATAATTTTTGAAGTTTTAAAGATATAATAATATTTGATATTTGAATTATATTTTAGTTTATAAAGGATTATTTAGATTATTGTGAAAATTTTTTCAACCAAAAATTTTTATGTTATAAAAATGTAAAAAATAGCTTAATTTTAATCTAAGTAAAATGTAGCAGTTTAAATTATAAATATTTCTACTATGATATTTATCGAGTTAACTCTGTATGAAATATATGAATTAATTTATTGATAAAATGAATTAGATCTAAAAATACTAATAAATTTGTTATAAAAAATATATTTTTAATATAAAACTATTTATATTATAGTAATAAATTATAAATAAACTACTATTCTTATATTTCATTAAAAATAAACAGAATGAATACATTAGAAAAAACTTATAACGACAAAATCGTCGATTTAGATTTATTTTCGCGATTTTTCATTCAAACAGAAAGACGAATCTTGATTAACGATTCTCTGACTTTTTTTTTTTTGGAAAAACGATCGTTGATAAAGATCGTTCACTTTTCATTGTAATTGAAAATTTTTGAGTGAGAAAAAAAAGCGAGACGAAACACCGAAAAAAGTGGGCATCGCTTTATTTTTTATGTCGTTTTTATTTTTTTACAGTCATCTCATAAACAACCAATGTGAACGTGAAATATATAATGAGATCATATAAAAGAAAAACGAGAGGTAGACGCGAAAAACCGAATGAACGAGAGATAAAAAAAATTAGCACAAGTAAATTGTAAAAAAGATGAGAAAAAAAATATATTTTAATATAAAAAAAAATTATCAACTTTACAGCGAATTTTCATGAAATAAAAGTTGAAAGTATGAAATTTTAAAATTAATTTTTCGACGAATTTATAAACTCGTTGGAAAATTGGTTAAGGTTTTATTGATGTTGTGCGTTGAATTCGAATATATTTTCAAGCTTAGTGGATACAATATTAATTTTATGAAGATTATTTATATTATATATTTCTATAAATATCATTAAATTTTTATTTGAAATTATTTTCTTTGTTTTTGAAGAATTATTATAAGACTTAAAGTACGTAGAAAACAATGGGAATATTTTAAATTATGCATTTACTTATAATACAGAATGATCGAAAAAAAAATGTGGAAAAAGAAGATAAAGCGGCTCGAACTTAGATAAGAATAAAAATAAACAGAAATTACCAATAAAATAAGTGGAAAACGCCAACAGGGCGGGTCCGCCTTTAAATGTACCGAAAAGGTTCAATAAAAGCTTTCAGCACTTTCAGGCGTTTTCGACTCGTCTATAATTAATTAAAGCGAAACGACTTCAATAAAGATGAGTAAAAAATTGAAAAAGTTCGCTTTTGTTCGCATCGGAAACGATCGGTTTAATGCTTAACCGTTAACTGAAGTCTTCTGTTTTTTTTTTCTTTATTTAAACGATAATAGTCGAGTCGGTTTACTATAGCTGCTACTCCCCCCCCCCTTATCGTTCGTTGAATTTAAATCTATTTTTCCCGAACATAATCGACGACTAAAATTCAGAAAACGCCGTCGAGAATTGTCTTAGAAAATAATATGGATTCTTTTGTTCCGGTGGAGTTCTTGTAGTGATTGCTGAAAATTCAACTGAAACGAACTTCGTAATTGTTGAACGTATTTTAAATATATATATATATATATATATATATATATATATATATATATATATATATATATATATATATATATATAAACTTTCTAATATTAAATCGAATATATTCGTTAAAATAAAATATATAATTTAATTTTTTTTTTAATATTTTTATATTATAGTATATTTTAATAATATCGTAAATAAAATTACGAGAAACCTCCATATATAGTACATTATATGTACAATGTTGACGTTGTTCGGTGACTAGTATTAACATGTTATTTTAAATTTCACATGACTCCGGTGGTGGTGGTGGTGGTGTCACATAAGGGTGGTGCAAGCTATAACAAGTTGACACAGAAAGGGTTGGTGGTGAAATTAACATCTATAAAAATTTTATGCACTATTTCAGCTATGTGCGGTTTTAGACTTTCATCTGTGTTCATACGAGACGGTGTTTATATATTAAATTTAATTAAAAAAAAAACATTATATACGATTTAAAGTTTATTTTGTATTTTCTACAATATTTTTAATTTTAATTTAGAATTTAATATTTATATTATAAATATATAAGTTGATATGTGGTGAATGTAATGTAGTGTCTTTAGAGTGAAGACATGCATTAACTCTAGAGTATTTGATGAAGATTTTCATGTTTTAAAAAGAGTATAAAATAGTGCAGGAAAGTATGATAATAAAGCTCCTTTTCACTTAAAACGAAGAAGTGTATCAACTGAAATATTTCGTATTAAAAAATATATGAAAATTATATTGTATATATACATATATGGTGATGTAATATTTTATTTTCACAATTTAATTGTAAATAATATTTAGAACTAAAAATGTAGATTTTTTGACATGCCAAAGTTCAAATTATTACTATGCGATTTCACGTATAATATTTTACATTTTATGATTCGATTTTGATTTTTGTTTCGAATGATATATAAATGAATGATTGAACAACATTAATGATATTTTAACATGCACGTGTGTTTTATGATGATATTGTCAATTAAATAAATTAAAATTAAAGTTTATTTAGAATGGTATTTGTGGGTAGATAGATAAAGGTTTTTGACAGGACGCACGTCGCACGCCACTCAAGACGATTTCCGCATAAATTGTTAGCGAATTTTATTAACTTTGATGGTTTTGCTTCGGTGTCGGGCCATCAATCATGCCGCGGAAAAACGGAAGGCCCATTAAAATTAAGGAAACGAAAGTTAAGGATTTTTCCGCGTTAAAACCGGATAAAATATTCGCGATAGGTTCAAGTGTACGAAGGGATGATTTGGGGGCGGGGGATGAACGGCTGATACTTTCGACCATTAAAATTATGAGAAAAGCGCCCGCGGCTCGTTCAACCCTGACGCGTTTCATTAATATTAATAAAACTTTAATCTCGTACTGAAGTTTAAATCCTATAAATTTCGCGGATACTAATTAAATTCGTAACGTTTTCTTTTTTAAAAATATTCTTATTATGTTATTTTAGGGATGATCTTGTTAGAAAATAATCACGGGGGTTAATTCGAAAGGACGGTTCGATCATCGGCGATGAAAGATATATCGATGTTGAAATTCTGATACAAATTTATAAAATAGACTATATAATTATAAATTAAAACGTTTAATTAAGAATAATTTGATTATATCAAAATATTTGTTAATTTCTACAAATACCTAAAATGTATCAAGTTCAATTAATTAAAATTAAATTAATGGCACAGCAGATTTATGTAAGTTAAGGTTTTTCTTTCTAGATAAAAGTCGTTAATTCTAGGTTTAACCTTCGGAAAAAGTATTTTCTTCCGCATTTTTGTTATATCTGAAATTCAAAAATAGACCATTTGTTGAAATTAATGATTATATTTAATCACTATTATTATGTATAGCTTAATGAAGGTCAATTTTTTCTGTCATATAGATATTAATTGTAAGATATAATTTTCTTCATAATTTTTAAATTAAAACATCACAAAAGCAATTGAGAAAATAATTATTGTTTTAAAAAATAAAAATATTCGTAATTATTAAAAAAGAAAACAAGTGGCTGTTTGTAAAATAGTATGGAAATATTTAAGAGGATTTGATAAATATAAGGTATTAAAAATTAAAATCATTATGTATGGTAAATAGTCTTATATTTCAACTGAAATATTTCTATATTTTTTTTTTTTAATATGTATTACAATTATATAATAATTCTACAATAACCACAGTATAAAAATTATTCATTATTTTTCATAATTAAAAAATGTAATATTAGCAAATATTTTCAAAATTATATTTTTTAAAAAATCCTTTTTTCTATTTGTTTCATAAGTAAAACGAAATAAATATTTTTATTTTATAAACTATAAAATAGTTCTAATACGTAAATAAAAATTTATTCAGGCATACAAAAAATACAGTAATCGAACATCAAATTTATCGACCATAAACCGTTAAAATAAAAATCTTCGTCGAATATAAATCGCGTCGCATTAACGTAGTAAATTTCTACGTATTAAGACAATCGCAATATAAATATTTATACTCATATAATATATGTGGTAAGAAATTAAATTTTACGTACGATCGTGAATAAAAATAAATAATAAAAAGGAAAAAAAATCCGTTGACCTATCGACGCACAAAAGTCTATAAGGGGGATGAAAAGGGGGCAAATTACAGGGGTCGGTGATGGAGACGAGGCTTAACGATTCAGTAAACCGATAATGTCGCCGACATATTGCCCCTTTGCGGCGTTACGATACGACACTTTGGGCAAATTCCAATATTTTCTAATTCGAGCCACAGTCACTGTGAACGCGACCGTATCGGCCCCGGTACAAGTCCAACACACGCAAGCTGTCGGATTTGAACCGGGGAAAATCTTGAGGAAAACTCGTGTCGTATCGCCATATAAAAGCTATGTTTGCTTATTTATATATATTACAATTATAAAAGAATTTTTCTCTATATTACAATATCATATTGTATTTATTTTAATGCATTTTTAAGTGTAAAATGAATGTATATATGATTGCGACTTTTTTTATATACAATATTTTTTTTTCAATGTTCGAGAATGGAATTTTAATTATAAAAGTAGCTTTTTCATAGCAATATGAATATATTCAGATTTTTATAATATCATATATAAGATTATGTACGTAAGCTATTTTAGTAAAAAAAAGTATTTTAATGTGAAGTATTTTATATACACTTTTATCTTACCAAAATCTCTCATAATATTAAAATATTTTCATTTTTCATTAATTATTTTTATTACTTTTATCATTTTTAAAAATTAGATAGTGTTTTATAGTATAATATAAAATGTATATAATTTATGAATGTGTAATATAATTAAAAACGACAAAATAGAGGGGATTATCTTAAATTTTAAATATCTCTTTTAATATTTAGTTAATTTTTTAGACATATATATATATATATATATATATATATATATATATATATATATATATATCAGTGTGAAAAAATTAATATAGAATAATTAATCAAGCAATGATTAATATCACCAAATTTTTTTCAATTCATAACATCACAAAAGTATGGATCACCATATGCGGTCACATTGTCGGTAACAAGTGCTGTTGCGGCTTTTAACCCTTTCGATGCGGGGGTCTCTTTTATATAATATAAGCGACGAGTATTAATCTCGCATTCGTATTTCCATAAATTGCGTCGACCGAATTTTTCTCTGAATATTTTTTTCTTTGTCTCCGAAAAAAAAAGGTCACACATTTTTAATAAGAACAAATATTAAATTGGCCCTTCGAAAAAAAAGGATCTCTATATGCGTATATATATATATATGTATATATATATATATATATATTCCATTTACGCAGCACATTGTTTGAAAGTTGAATATATATTTTTTTCGATGTTAAAAGTTGGATGTCGTCGACACGTTCTTCTTGGATGTCATCTGTCTGTCTTGTCTGTCAGACAAGTTGTCTGTCTGTCAGACAATTCAGTCTATCTATCTGTCTATTTATACGAGTCGTAGCTGCATATTATTCGTGGTCGTAGCCGTTTATTACGTAATGTAGCCATCTACGCGAAAAATGTTTTTGACAACATCGTAGACTTTGTAAATTGCAAAGGTATTATGATGTAGTGGAACGTGTTATAAAATACGTAAGACATGATAATGTTCACATATTTTTATTTTTTATTTTTTTTTAATAAAATGATGAAAACACAAAGGAAATGTACGCTTTTTAATGGGTGTGAGAATGAAGATATATAAATGTATGACAGTGGCATGCTTTATGCATGATCTTGAAAATGAAAGCTTTTACGAATATATTATATATATTTTTTCATGATTTTTAGTTAAATAATTTTTTTATGGATATATTTTTTAAAATTCTAAATTTTTTTTGTACTATTATATATATATATATATATATATATATATATATATATATATAAATGAAACAAAAAAGAAAATTATTGAAAGAGACGATCGAATCATTATTTTGTCGATCGTCTCATAGAATTTGATTTATGAAAATACGAATCGCAATTTTAAAATAGTCAATCGTTCCATTGATCCGAAAGATCGTTGAAAATTCGTTAATTTTAATGATTGACGTTTTTCAGGTTTGTTGAATTTCGTCAATAATTATTCGCTGTCAAAGCGATTTTACGCCATAATCGCCCGAAGTGATTCACATTGTTAATCTAGTTTTTCCGCTTTTCATACTATCATTCATCTATTTATTGATTCGACACGACATTTGCATAGCGATATATATATATATATATATATATATATATATATATATATATATATATATAATTTACATTTCATTTTATTTCCAAATATTGTTATATTCATATTTTTTTTTCATGAATGAGCAATACAAAATTATTCAACCCTTTTTTATTCAGATCATATTGAAAAAGACGTGCGTTAAATTGAACAAATATATTTTTCGACATTGAAGTTCGATTGGGCATATAAAGATGTTTTACGTTTTATAATATATATATATATATATATATATATATATATATATATATATATATATATATTTTCATCGATATCGTTGAAAATAAGACACGTATAATATTTGAAAGAGTGAATTTTTCAAATGAAGAAAATATAAGAATAAACGAAAATGCGATTGCAATATATATGTTAGTAAATAAATTTCCACGTATTGTTGAGTCGTAAACACATTTCTTACATTATCACACAGGCTTTAGAGACCAATATAAAAGCTTTTCTCTGTGTGATTTTTCCGCAGAGTACAAATATATATATATATGTGCGTGTATTTCGAGAATATTGGAAATTTTCCTATGCCAACAGGAGAAAATAAAGATAACAAAACGTCAACCATTACTTTTTATATTCGTTTGAGAATTGGCTTCGAGGAATTTCTCTAGATTGTGCTATCATCGCTTCGATGACGATTTTTGAGGAAAATGTAAAGGAAAAAAATATAACCGTGACATTCGAATTTATTTCCAATTTTTTTTCTCTCTCTTCGTTTATCGCTCGTCCGATACTTTCTTTATTAGCTTTTCTCTCGATTTTTTTTTGATAAAGTTGCTTTATGATAATGGTAGTCGACATTTAATTATGTACTTATAAAGTAGGATAAAAGGGATTAAAATGTTGATTACAAAGTTGAAGAACAGAGTACGAATCTCGTACAACTGCTTAAGTAGATTAAGGAAACGGGAAAAGTCACCTGATAAATCTACAATTCAAGAAAGCTTTCTCTTAACTTAATTGTATTGCAAAGACGAGAAAAAATACTTCTAATTTACTTCTTTATTCCGAATTTTCGACTTTGTTAATTGGACGGTTTCAAGAGCACTGAAAATTTTCCCCTTTTTCGAATCGCTTCATCAAACTTCAAATGGTGAACAATACAACTAAATGATTTTACACACTTCTAATTAATACCTATAAATATTTAATTTCTTCTCAAATTAGCATCGTCTATAAATTAATATGTTACGATAGAATATTATCATTTTTTAAAGTTTTATAAATGTTTATTCAATTTGAAATTTATCAGAGATATTTTAACTATGAATAAACAATATATACTAAAAATATTTTTTTTATTTATAAAAAATATAAGGATTATATTTTGAATTATATTATGATTTATATATGAGATATGAAGTGATTTATATAATATATTAATTCGAAATTTATAATGATATTTATATTATATATGAATTTTCAATCAATTTGTATTTAAATTAAAAAAAGATGAATACGAAGCACGTTTGATTAATTACCACTTTTTTTTGACAGTACAAAAATATTAATATATGCATTTATATCAAAAAAAAATGCATACTTCATGATTAATTGTTCGATCACATATCAAAATTGACACATCAATTTCGACATCGAACCAATAGAAAACGCATTCGGAAAAAGTGTTCGCCGAAAAGGAAAAGCTGAAAAAAAAAATAACAAAATATACATATCATAGAACACACACACACACACGAAAAAGAAAAGTTATTGCCGAGTGAAAAATAGATCTGAAAACCGACCCATAGTGAAGATTTATGATTCGGAAAGGCAACGTTCAGCGTTCGTCGCATAAAATTCGCCCAACGGAGACATTTTTACAAGTCACCGGTGATATTTTCGCAACATTTCAATGCGTAAACGTGGATTCTCGATGCGAATAAAGCGACACGAGAATCCTATTACGTCGTCGTAATTCGCGTATAATCGAGTCCTTATATATTCGAGCGATATTCCTGTGGGGATATATATATATATATTTTTTTTTTCTCCCTTCTCCAACACTTGTATTTTTCTACGGGACGGTCGTGTCCTTTATACGCGTTAGATAACATCTGCGTGTAATTTACACGCGCGCATATATGGATATTTTCGATTTTGTATAATACATACAAATGATATACCATATATATATATATATATATATATATATATATATATATATATATATATTAAAAATTTTTAAATATTTTTTTTAGTATAATATGATCAAATATATTATGAAAAATTGAGCAATCGTTTCACAATTACATATTTTGCAGAATTTATATTAGAAAATTGTAATATATGTACTTTTAAAGGATAAAAAATTACGAGAACATCACTATAGGTAATGGAGATGTTATAAAAAAATGTAATTGATAATATTGCAATATATATATATATATATAAATATTAAAATAGATATTATTGCATATTGTAATCGATAACAATAATAAAAATAGTGAGTAAATTTAAAGAAGATGATTAGATTTTATGATTGATTGGAAATGGATTATCAAATTTAATATATTTTTCATATATCGATTTACTGAATTTATATATATGTACGTGTGTGTATACAATAAGTTTATATCGAAATCAAATATAAATGGCTTCATGAAATTAATAATTTATAGAAATTTCTAGTGTAGATTAAACATTTATAGTACTTTCAGTTTATATCAATATATGTGTATATATAATTTAAATATTAGTTATTCTAATTTGTATCTAATAATAATTACGTGAAATTTTTGATTAATTTTAATAAGTTTTAAAATTAATATCTTGAATAATAATGGACATTTACCCGTATTTTGCAAACAATTATAAAAGGAATCGATATAAAATTATAATATATAAAGAAAATTATTATAAAGTTGAAAAGTATTAAATTGTTTACATTTATAGCAATATAATAGTACTAGTTTTTACGATAAAAAAAATATAAAACGTCATTCATATATAAATGTATTTTAGCAAAAGTCGAAATCGTATAAGGATCCGAGATCACGTCTCGTGTTAAAGCTGAACCTGCTCTGCGGTGTTTTTTTTCCTTTTTTCATTTTATTTTACTTTATTTTTTTTGGTATACGCATCGATTCAATCAGGTCATTTCGAGTCTGAGCACACGCACCATGTATAGGTGAGGTTTTATGCCCTTCTGCTCTTATTTCTGCAATCAAAGATCTTAAATTTTGCGCTACATTGGCGAATGTGGGGCTTGTATTGCTGCAATCTCATTTTCGAAGCTTCGATTCGTTGGAAAACACTCGTGCGCGAAAATTTGATCCACTTTCGACTTTGGCTCGAAAAATATTTATACCAAAAACAAAAACACTATATAATATATAAGTATGAAGTAACGTTTTACAACAAGAAAAGACATATTATGAAGTATATTATAAAATTTCCGCTATGGTACTTTATATTATGATCCCATTCTGATATATTCAGCTCATTAAGAATCTTCCAATTAACCCAGTTTTCTTCAAAGTCGTCAATAAAGATCAGTTTTTTTTCAAGTCATATATAAATAAAAATATTTTTTAAACTCAAAAATTTTAATCTTTTAAGTGCGATGTTAAATTTCATTAATATTATAAAGTTTTCAAAAAAAAATATATTACAGTATTTTTGATGTTTAGCGGATTTTTGTTGATTGCCCATATTAAACGTTTAAAAGTTTAAAACATTTTTAGTACATGTATAAACATTTAAGAAGAAGTTTTAAAAGAAACAAACACAGTATTTGTACAGAATAGTGTGGAAAGGGTTATTAAAGGAATTGAAAAGGGTTTTGTAGTTTATAAGTGTATGTAGAGGGTTTATATAGATTTAAAATAATGTATAACTACTAAAATAATCTATAAATATAATATTCCCACTTTGTGAAAATATGATGGATAATACTATAATAATATAAATATGAATAAAAATTCAAATATAAATCAACCGTATTATATAAGATAAAAATTATGTACTGAATTCATGCACATATATTCGAATGAAAATATTATTAAGCAATTTAATAAAATACGAGCTTCACATATATAGCAATTTTCGTTCGTGATTTGGTACTTTTCATATCCAGAAAAAAAAGAGAGATTTGTATGGTGAAAAAAACGTAATGGAAAAGTGTGATTTATTGTATAGCAATATTAATGTTATTTGTCGCGTGCGAAATGCGAATTTTCTCATTCTCAATGGAAAATGCGTGCGCGTTTGTAAAAGCCTTTATTCGTACAGGACTTTTTCAAAGGACTCACCGAAAAAAAAAACGCTATTGTTGTTACTAATTGTTTATATACGTGATTTGTGTGACGGTATTAAAATGATTTATATCGGATTTTTTTTCCATAAAATTATTTCATTTATAATATTTGTTTAATTTTTGTTAGCTTTGAGTATATATGTATGTGAAAATTTATTGTTTTATTTTTAGAATTTCTTATACGACGAACTTATATAATTCAATTTTAATATTGAAAAATAAAATAATACGAATGAGAAACGCGATTTAAATATAGGACTTTTTTTATGGGATTATTATACTATACAATTCTTTTTAATGATTAAAAATAAAAAGTATAAGAAAATTGTTTTACTAGGTACTTTTATGAAATCATTATATCAAAGCGTCTTTATTTTCCGTCGCGAAACGTATAATAATACGAAAGAAAACGCAGGAAAAAATCTAGGAAAAATATGAAAAGGAGAGTTTATGGCGGACGAGACGGAAAAGTTTTCAAGAGATCAGTTCCCGAAGTTACAAAAGGGAAAAGATGAAGAGGTGAGAAGGTTTATTTTTTTCCTCGCTTCCGATTTTTTTTATGTCGTTTCTCTGGAAGAATTTTTTTCTTTTTTTTTTTTAGAAATTCACCCACTTGATATTCTTGAGTTAGCCGAGTTGGCTTTATTTTTTTTTATCTGACGCAAATTACGCCGAAAATCTCTATTTAATACGTCGAATAAACGGATCATTATATACAGCGAAATTGAACAAATACTAATAAATATATATGTGTATAATTTATTAGAGCGATTCTTAGAATTATAATTTATGTCAATTGCAAAAAAAAATATCATTTTGAAATGATAAATATACTTAACGTTATGTTTTTATGGGTATATTTTGTTCGAGCGCCATTTATTTGTCATCATCATAATTCTAGTTTCGCGAAATACTAGATGTGCTTACATCGGCACAAATGAATCATAAAGAAAATAAAATTATGACATATTCTTGAAATATATGATCTATGATTAATATATATTACACATAGATCATATAATATTAATCATTATATATATATAAATGTTAGCGCCAATGCAAGATTTGTGGTGGTGTAGTATTTTTAATTTCGTCAAATGCTACTTTATTTTTACAATTCATTCTTAAATAATCTATACTAATCAAAATACAGATCTTTGCTATGATACAATTTGACTTATTACTATATGGTTTTATATAAAATATTTCACCATTTATAATCCAATTTTGATTCGATTTTGACGGTTATTAACGCGATATGCCTGTTTGACTTTAACGCAACAAAACAACAGTTTTCGTCATCAAAATTGTATATTTATTTTTTATATACAATTTCGAATTTAATTTTTTTATAATCATTTTTTCAATTAATTAGGATTTTATTTTTAAAATGATTTTTATATTTTTTTTAATTCGCACACGAGTTCACTAGTAATTATATGAATCATATAAAAATGAAGGTATTGTAAAAAATTTGTAATTTTTATATATTTAATGAGTACATCAGAACTATAGATAATATATATTTTTTTTTTGGTGTTTAAAATTGAAAACGAAATTTTGAAAATTAGATTGTATGATATTCTTTAATATATGTGTGATTTTATAGTACAAAAGTAACTTTTGGCCAAGTAGTCAGATTTAAATGCGATTTTAGCGAGTTTCGTCGTAGAGTTTTGATAGCTGTTTTGGGGGGAGAGAATTGCGAAGTATGGCAGACGAAAGTTGTCGAAGCCTACGGTCATTCTTCACGACAACAAGAGACCGGCAACATTTGCTCTAGAAGCCGCCCCCTAATAAATTACGATTAAGAAGATGGATACGTCAGTAATGTGATGTTTTAACACGCTCCAACTGCCCCTGCACACCTCTCATCCCTAACGAAAATCCCAAAACGTGCTGTACGCCCACATAATCAATTATGCAACTTTGGTATGAGCGCGAAGCTTTGGCAAAAATGGGTATGAGAGCTTTTCACTAAGGGGCGGTTATAACGTAGCCTGCTCGCTTTTCGACTAAGCAAACCATTATTTTCGGTAAAATGTCTCGGGGTGTGAGCGTTAGGGGGATGTTGCTTGCGTCGACAACGGGGGACCAAATTAATTGATAATAATTAACGTGTTCAAAGGCGCCGGCCCCTTTGTTCGCAAGGCTAATGATGCCGCATCAATCACCCCCGAATGAATTGCGCAAAATTGCCTATTTTTTTTTATTATATATTCGTTCTTCTGTTTCACCCTTTATTTGCTTCATTCTACCAGTATGCTATTTATGAACTCTCGACTCTCTTCAGCGGTCATTATTGCATTATTGCACAGGAAGTATCGCAACACGGTTTTTCTTTCGTCGATTTTAATCTTATTTCGTGTATTGAAACTCATATTTTTTATGAACAAAATCAGGAAAATAACAAATACATATTATTAATTATTTTAATTAAATACTTGCGATTTTATCATTATCACTTCAATATATACAGTTAAGTACTTGTGGTTTATATGAGATTTTATATACCACATGAATTAAATCTATAAGTTTTTGATCAACGATATATAATACGACGATTTTATATAATATATAAAATTATTATTTTTAAAATTTAGATTCAATCTATTTAATGTATAAAATGATCGATATTATATATTAAATCGTATTATAAATATACGACACGGGTTCGAATAAATAAGCAATTTTTGTCGTCGTCGAAAAGAAACAAAAAAAAAACATGTAAATTTTACATTGACAAGCGAAAAAGGTAAACATTTTCGAAAGTGATTGAATGATTTTAATATCATTATCGAATGTTCTTTTGTGTGATGTTTTCGTATCAGTTATGAAACAACATCGATAAAAGCCGAATTATGTAAATTTATGGCCAACATGAATATAGAAGATGCATAAAATTTGAAAAAGTGCCAAAATTTATAAAACACTTTTTATGATTGCTTATTTTATGGACGCAAATATTGAACATAAAATTATATAATGCGATGGAAAAAAGGTTTTAGACGCATAAAAACGTAATAAACGTATAAATATTACGAATATTTTTACTTATAGTTCTAATTAAGTAATGGTTTTATCATGATATAAATCAAAATTTTTATAAATGCCATATCGTTTTTATTATATATATATATACATATATATATTACGTTCATAAATTTGTATATTTTAATGTCAGAAAATACGTTCAAAACTTTTTATATACGCGAATTTGCAAAATAAAGAAATGAAATTAATGTGAAAAATATGCATATTAGGGTTGAACATAGTTATGAGATGAATTTTTATATTTTAAAACTGAACACGTATGTAAATAATACACATATTATTTAAAATATATATATATATATATATATATATATATATATAAATATAAGATAAATATGAGAATTTAATATAAAGTAAATCATAAAAAATACGTCACTGCTTATAACTTTGGAAGGAAGTAACTTTTTAAAGTTTCAAACTTTGCACTTGATTTCATATCATACTTAAATTTTTATAGATAACTTCGTTTTACTTTACTTATACGGTCCTATTTTAAAATTTTATCATGAAAAATTTTATATCGCTTTTCATACAATATATATATATATATATATATATATATATATATATATATATATATATATATAAATATATATATATATATAAATATATATATATATATATATATATATATATATATATATATATATATATATATATATACATGTATTATAATTCTGATAATATTAAAATATAGTATATGTACTATATATTTATTAAAAAAATGATTTTTAAAGTATATATAAATTGAATTGTTCATAGTTTTATATTATATATGACGTTTACAATGAAATAGTCAAAATAATAACACCACAGGGGAAAATGTCGATGATGGAAATTTTAACATGTAGATATTGAAGCATGAGTGTACATTTGGAAAATATTGTATCTATTTATTACAGATTATCCTCAATACGTTATAACGATCCCATAAATCAGAAACGGGATAATATCAATACGTCAGTGGATATCGATATGATGATACTATTCATTGGGGAAACGCTTTCGCGATCGTAAATAATTCAAACTGTCGTATGATATCGATGACGTTTTATCTGCTTCACAAAATATATATATATATATATATATATATATATATATATATATATATATATATATACAGTATGTGTCGATAATTCCGGTTCATTTTTTTTCAATATATATAATACCAGTATAAGATCGAATATTCTTAAAAATTTTCGTATTATCGTCATTTGTAATGTGTCTAAATATTTATGTTAAATTATCATAATATTGTGATGAAAAATAAAAATTTAGATATCAGCTTATATTAGACACATTACATATATATCAGAAAAGAATATTTTATTTGAATATGAAAATTGTTTATTTTTAATAAATATTTTTATTCAGTCATCAAACATATTTACGATCAATATTTTTAATATATATCTTGCAATAAGATATATATTATTAATAATTTCAATGTATTAAACGTGTGTAACTTATTCATATTGCTATTTTAAAATGTAATATAATACACGCACGGATATTTATATAGTAAACTATTTGTGTTATTTAAATAATGAAGGTAATTGTTTATGTTATTGTTACATGAACTAATAATTATAATCTCATATATTTTACGTTCAGTACGTATTTTTAAATATATATATATATATTGCTAATATATTTTATATATAAGCATTTATTGTATGGTAAAGAATTTTTTTATCCTATTTTCGAGAATATAAAAAATACCGGGAATTCTTTATATTCGCGAGAACGATGAGAGGGCATTCAAAGGAAAATCAACGCAGATATAATACAGGATATGAAATATTTCGATAAAAATAATCGTGATTGATGATCATCTACGCGAAAATACTACTTATTTTCGAAAAAATACGCTTGTTTAAACTTGAGAGGATATTTTTTTTTTGCTTTATTTGAACTTTGATTCGGTCATTTTTTTCCTCTTTTTATTGAATATGAATGTATACGATCGTCAATCATTTGTAAAGATTTTCTAGATTTGTAATATGATAGTTTGCCTTTTTTGTGTTTATTTACATTTTTTTTCTATTGAAAATATATTATTTTTTATATATAGTAAGATATTTAGATAATTATTTTTCAATATTTTTTTTGTGGAAAATTCAATAATCAATACGCTGACATATAAAATAATTAGATATTTTAATACAATTAAAAATTATTAATTATGGAAAAAAACTAACAAATTTCAAGTTATAAAAAAAAAAATTCCAAATTTAAACATATTATATATCTTATGAACATATTATTTAAAGAGCGTCACCTTTTTACTTATTTTCATCTGTTCTCTTGCACAAAAGGATTTTTTTATTAAATTTAAATTTGATATATGATACGTTAACGTTGGTCGACGACAAAAAAAAAAAAAAATAACGTCCTTGCCTTTGAAAGCCTAAGATATTAAAATTTACGTCGTGGTCACCGTCAAAAAGGTATTACGATATTTTCACGTGCGCGCTTTTTTAAAACGCCGCGAACCTTTTCGGCGAAAAAGCTCGAATTTTTTTTTTAATCGTCAATTTTCCGCGGAGAAGTTTAATTAAAAAATTCTCAGGTGAAAATTTGGGAAAATTCGAATTTTCGCTTGATTTATCATGATAATATTCGCGGCGTTCAAAAATAGATGATTGTAAGTGAGCGAATATATATTTTTTAACGAAAAAAAATGTCTTTATTTAGAGAATTAAAAATTTATATTTAAATTTGCGCTTTTTATAGTAGCAATATTTTTTTTAACAAATAATAAATTCATTTTATTTAAAAAAGTTATTTTTTTCCAGTCAAAATATAGTTGAAAATTATATAAAATATGAGTATACCATGTATATTTTAGATATTTTGATGACAATTTTTTAATAATTTGTTTTTGAATATAGGCATTTATGCTGATCGGTTTTTAAAGGTTTCATGTTTGCTTTCCGATCGGCAACACGCACAAGAAGAAACCCTTAAAGCCTTCCTCTTTCCCAATTTTTCTTTCCTTCCGTTACTATTAACAATTTGCAACTTTCTTCGATGACAATTTATTGTTATGACGTACCTACTTTATATTGCAAAACGCTTTTACAACTTTTTAACAACGCGTCCCCCTTCAAAACTTTTTGTTGAATTTCGCTAAGCCATCTCTATTCGCGTATATTGGGTTGTCTTTAAATTTTTTTTATATCTTTGTCATTTTTATACTGAAGAAATATATATATATATATAGAGAAAAGTTTGATGTCAATTTTTGTCACTTTTTAGGTTTTTTTTTCATCAGAACCAATTACGATGTAAATAGTTGAGAAAGCGCAAAATATTATAACAAGATCCATTATGTAGTTTAATAAGTCGTTATATGAATATAAAAAAGAAAATAATTTGATTTACAAGAATATGGATGTTGTTATTTTATTCAAAGTTTATGAGTATCAAAATTATCTTTACATTGTTAAATAAGATTCATTATTTTTATATGAATAAAATAATCAATTATTTCTAAATTTATCTATTTTTTTTATGTATAATAAGTAAAAGTTTTAATTTAAACTATTAATATATTGTAAAAAATATCTAAAATTGTAGTAATATATAAAATTTCTAATAAATAATATATTCTTCTTTTCATGTGAGAATATCTAAATATATTTTTGTTCTAAAATTCTGGATATTATTAGGAGTTTTATTTGTGGTTAATTATTAAATTGGTCATCTAAAAAAATTGTCTATTATTTATTATAACACTTTTTTTTTTAATTTTTATGTATCATGATGTAATCTAGAATATTTGTTTTCAACATTTTACTGCAATATTTTATTTTTCGAAAAAAAAAAAAAAAATAAATAGCACAGAGTTTGATTAAAAAGTTCAATTTGAAAATGATTCATAATTTATTTTCAGTCATTAAAAAAATATATGACGAAAAATATTTTCCATTTACATAATAAAGATCAAATATTATTTTCACCGTGAACGTTGACAATATCGAGTTAAAAATTTTTACTCGAATTTATTTATATGAAATATTTTTCTCGTTATAAACTCGCACTCGAGAAAAAGACATCGATCGAAATATTATAGAAATAATACGTATAAATTTATACGTTTCACACATACAAAACTTGAATTCGTTGTCGCGATACATTTATATAAATGCGATTCGAACCATCGCAACGACGACGACGACGATAATAATAATGATAGATGTAAAGGATAAAGAAGCCACGTTAAATATATACTATATAAATATACTAGTACAAGTATAAATTATACTCTGGATTCATACTAATAGTAGTAATGGCTGTGTAGAAGAAACAAAAGCGAGCTCGCAGCACAATGACAGCATTTTCAGCTATGGTACGAGCAAACATTCAGTATTACTAGTGCCTCCTATTATGGTCTCGTCGAGAATTCTCATATCCATTGTATGAAGTATTTCTTCTATGTCAGAATGCGAAATCGACGAAAATCTTACATACACACATTTATATATACATTATATGAACACCGTGTACGATTTTTGAATTAAACACATCTTAGAAAATTTATATATTAACCCTTTGCTAACTAGAGAGATGCCGTTTGTGATGACTATTTATATAAATTTCTTTATAACGAATTTCAACACTCTTTCTGTATAATGTTATGAAGTCTAAAATGACATCATTTCAAATAAAGATACAATTTTCTTAGCTTCAATTAGTCTGCAATCGTGCAGCTTGCATTTTTGACATTGAAACATTTTTTGCGTTTAATCTTGACAATCTTAACAAAAGGATTATATAAAATATTAAATTTTAAAGTATGATATATATATATATATAT
The DNA here is from genome assembly GCA_024500535.1 of Leptonema lineaticorne. Classification (NCBI taxonomy): domain Eukaryota; kingdom Metazoa; phylum Arthropoda; class Insecta; order Trichoptera; family Hydropsychidae; genus Leptonema; species Leptonema lineaticorne. Next base: position 6,975,754 of record JANIJI010000061.1, on the reverse strand, counting down.
ATATATATTTGTATGTATAGTAATTTAAAAAAAAAATCACAATTCATATAAAATTACCGTTCGAAAATTAGTCGATATCGCACACGTTTCCATCGGACTTTATTCGTTTTCTTTGTTGACTTTTTCCAATTTCATTTCCGAAAACAAAAATAAAAATAAAAAAAAAATAGGAAAAGTCCGTGGAAAGGCGGCGGCGGTTAATAGCGAAAAACCTCCCATATCGACTGGCTTCGACGAGACGGCCGCCCTACATTTTTAATACGGTCGAAGCGTTTCGAATTTCGACCATTAACGTTCGGCCATATCGATCGGTGCCGTGTAATTTTATTGCCGCTACAACGTTTGAAAAATAATATATATATATATATATATATATATATATATATATATATATTTACTATATATAGTTTCATTTTGTTATGAAAAAAAAAAGATTTGTACACATATATCATTCGTACTCTTATCACGTTACACGCGAATATATTTGTATTTATTTGGTATTGGAAATAAAAATCCTGTTTTTGGGGGCAAAAAGCCAAACGGCCTCGTTATTTCAGTGATCGAATACGAAAAAAAAATTAAATATTTTTTATTGACCGTTTTCTGAGGTTGTCGACGCTTTGATCTTGAAATTTTACCAACATTTGGCACATGTACTCTGTTTACACGGAAAATGTAACTGTAAAAATGTTAAATCTTTCTCCGCTTCCCCCTGATACGATTTCAATACAAATATATACAGGATATGTATATATATATATATATATATATATATATATATATATATATATATATATATATATAAATTTATTTACATTTTAATGGTACGTTTTTTGTTTTTTTTTCATTCGTTCGAACAAAGGTTTGAATATCCGCAAAATATAAATTTTACAATCGTGTCGAATAAATTTGAATAGGCGTATTATTTATGTAAGTGTATTTCGATTTATTTTTTTATTAAAAAAATAGTGAAAAATATAGTTAGCAATATTATATTATAATATATGATAGAATATATTTTTTTTATTAATAGAAAATCATTCATTTTGCTCGTATATATATAAGCTCTACCTTTCTATTCTAAAGAGAAGGATATATAGTAGATATTAAATACTATTATTTCGTAATCAGATAGATAGATATTCATAATTTATTCAACATTTGAATGAATATATTTCAATCATAGCTTAGAATTCTAATATAGATGATAAATGAAATATTTTATATTTTCAATATAAATATTTTAAAATATATTGAAAAATCGAACAGAATTATATAATGGTATTTTCAAATTAAAATTCTTGTTCCAACACCTGTGAAAATGACTGAAACGAATAAGCAAATTCCATCACGTATTTTCAAATAAATAATTCGATTTTCACGAATGACTTACGAGGTATCCATTTTCAGTATTTTATCGATACGAATTAAACCGGTGTTATTTATTATATTTATTGTTTCTTTTTGTTGTTGTTGTTGTTGTAATATAAATATACGTTTATAAATATAGATGTATTTTCGTATCAAATATAGAAATAAACAAGTTTCAATTACGAGAGTAGAAATTTACAATAAAAAAAAAAATATTTTTTACATCATAATTTCAATGGCTGATGTTCAGTTTTTCATGAAGCACTCGTGCATGATTGTACTTTATAAATTAAAATGTAAATGAAAATTTTTGCAATAGTACAGTTCGTCTCCAGGATGAGTTTTTTATTATTATAAATTAATAATATTTACTATACAATATAAAATTTAATTATGAAAATTTTGTACATTAGAATATTTTCGTAAAAATTTGAAAATATTATATTATTAATATCAATTTTATTTTTCACCGACACCAAAGAGAACCTGAATCCATCAACCTCGAACCCCCTTCATGAATGAAAATGGATTTCTGAGAAGCGTTCCAATTGTTTTTTTTTTCATTTCAGTTTTTTTTTGCTGGAGGGCAACGTCAAGTCTGTGGATGCCCCACCATACAGAAAAATATCTTTGAATAGAGGCCAGATTTTTCCCTTTAACCCCTACTTTTGAACACGAGGGTTTGATGTAGTGGTTGCCGCCAGACCATTCGTTCTTCTGGAAAATATTTTGTATGGAAAAAAACCCCCACAGAGCTCGCAATAAACGTGCCATTGTGTACGAGCGAGAGGGAACCGAACAAGGTACGTTTTTAATGCGAATAAAAAATAAAATGCAATAAAAAAAAGGCTTTGAAGGGGACGGCTTAGAGGGGACGGGCGGGGGAGGAGAGGAGCGCGAGTCCAGCAGGGAAAAAGCTGAAGCGCATTAAAACTGGGACCCCATCGTGAAAAAGAACGTCATTAATTTTTTCGACTCGGATGATTTTTCGGTGTGCTATACATGTTTTTTCTCAGCTTTCAAACCCGATGATTTTTTTACATATTTTCGACGCGACTGCATTATTTCAATTTTTGCGATGCATTTTTTTTTCAGACTTTAATTAAGATAAATAAAAATGTATAGAAGTGAAAATGCTAGCGCCGGTGCAAGGTTCATGGCGGTCTAGCATTTTTCTTTCGTCAAATGTAACTTTATTTTCGCAATTTAATTTTAAATGATTTTTGTAACTCAAAATATAAATGTTTGCCATGTCAAAGTTCAACTTAATACTATATGATTTTATGTAAAATATTTCAAAATTTTCGATCTAATTTTGACTCTTAATTAAGATATGGTTATAAATGCGAAACACCATACTTTTCACCTAATCGACTTTAACGCTACAAAACAATACTTTTCATCACCATAATTATATATATATATATATATATATATATATATATATATATATATATATATATATATATATATATATATATATATATATATATATATGATATTTAATTTAATATTTTTTTCTGTAATCATCATTTCAATTATCAAAAAAAAAAAAAAAATTTTATTCTTCTAATAATTTAACAAACCATTAGTAAATTATATAAAATTTAAATTTCGCAGTATATAAATTATATGAAACATCATGTTGAATTCAACACAATCGATACGTGAACAAAAAATGTTCGACTTTCAAAAAACAACCGGTTAATTTGACGCACGCTGAAAGTTTACCTCGACAGTTTTTTCAGCCGAAAATAAATCTATACAATATGGGGTTGATCGCGTGCGTGCTTAACTAACGAAATTGAGCAAAGACGATATGTACCCACCGGGGGGTATAACAATTTTTTTTTGCTCCTATATATATATATATATATATATATTTATAGGTCTTTTTTGAACTTTTATTTACAAGCATGTTCCAAGTTTTATCTTGATTCGAATTTATACGCGGCTCAGAATAACGGTTAAAGTAGTTTACCGCATGACAGGTTGCGTGTATCAGTTTTCCACGAAATGGTCTTGGGAATAAAATGCTCGGCACGGGTAACATTTTAATAACAATAACGTACCACATAAATATACAGTATCCATAATGGTGATGTGGATAACGCATTCAACTACTATATAATGGGTCATGGGTTCGCGTTACCATCGTATCATTTATACACGTTTTCGTCTATTCTTTAATTATTTTTTTTATAATATATATATATATATATATATATATATATATATATATATATATATATATATATATATATATAACAAAAAGTAAGTATGTTAATGGAAAATTACTTTGAAATATTTAAAAAATATATATTAGTATACTAGGTTAATATATAGATGGGATCGATTAGTGTGATGTCGGTAAAGATTAATGTCATGTTATATTAATTTGAGGGTTAGATTAGAAATTAGAGATTGCTTGATGTGTCATATTATTTAGACCAGGATGAAGAATTTGCGGTTTTTTTGAACTAAAAAATGCAGTCTTTTATGTCCTAATGTGGTGTGAATTTTCTTTTTTTTTTTTGGTATTTTCGACTTCTCAGTTATCAATTTTTACACACTTTTTTGTTTTCATAATAGACTATTATTGAAAAATGAAAAAAGTTTTCGATTTCTGATTTAGACTGTAATTTAGTTTTTCTTCCATTTTATTAAACGTTATTTTATAATTTACTTTTCTTAAGAGAATATTTAGAATATAAGTAGGCAACCCTTTGCTCATGAATAGGGAAGGCATAAAATGTTGTAGATTCCCCATAAATTATAAAGACGTATTTGGAAGAAAAATTATATATATATATATATATATATATATATATATATATATATATATATATATATATATATATATATATATATATATATATATATATATATATATATAGATATAAAAAAATAAAAATTAAATAAGATTCTAATTAATATCGAGTTTTCAAATATAATTATCAAATAAAACATTAAAAAGAAAAGATCTCAAATATAGCATAATATAGAAGTGACACAGTATTCCCGTTTAAGAAAGTAGGGAGATTAAAATAGTCCCTTTTTATATTCGTTGTGTGCTTAGGCGATTAAAGCGAACGGGATAAAAGCGTGTTTTTCTCGTCGGTAACCCAAATGGACCAAAAACATCTCAGGTCGTTTCGGGAATTAGATCGATTACGATATCCCCCCTAGATATATATACCGACTTTAACTAAAGAAACCAGGAAGACTTTATATATATTCCTAGTGGGAAAAAAAAAGGTTTAGATCCCTTATTCTTTCGGATATATCAACGCCGGATGATCATTTACATACTCAAACAGTCATTTTTCGACGTTGAAAAACTTATGCAGAAAGATCAAAAGAATATATATATATATATATATATATATATATATTACGATGTTTACTTCTACAATGAGAAGAAAAAGTTTTGATCTTTTATTATTAGGTATAAAAAATGATTTATTTGTCTTTTTTTTCAGTTCAGACGTATTATTTCATTCTTATGGATTTTTTATTTTTAATAATATTATTTTAATAAATTTATCGCACTTTATGATATGACTAGTGAATCGTGAACGAATTTGTACACTGGTCCATTCATATATAATACATTTTAATTATATATTTAATTATAAATGTTATGATATTCAATATTAAAATATAAATCACAGGATATATGACAAAATTTATTTGATAAAAAATAGTTTAAAGATATAAATATATACGAAGAAGAAATTATATATATTTGATTTGAAATATCACCTTAAAAACCATAAATTCACGATATGTAAAATAATATGTTTAACTAGTCAATCATATTATTTGCGAATAATTTGCGTAAAAAAAATTTAAATGACCTAAATTAAAAGCGTTCTAACAACAATAGACTAAAGCGATAAAATAATCAACATTTTAAATAAACAAAATCGAATGTAAAAATTTTTCTATGCTTTCAGTTGATATGTTGTCTATTTAAATATCTATATACAAATATATACATGTATATATTTATTTTTCATAAAACGTTCTCTGAAATAAATCTCATCTGAATGAATTCGATTTGTGATATTTTTACCGTTCGTTAGGCGTTAAAGCGGTCATCGTTTTTGTTTCGAGTTAAACGAATTTCACAATTCGATTCGGATCACGTATGAAAAGCTCCGGTTTTTTTTTCGTTACAATGTTTAATCAAGTCTTGGCTCTTGCGAATATTTACGTATCGTGCTTTTCGGTTTGTATCTCTTTTTTTTATTTATTATTTTTACCGTTTTTTTTTCCGATTACATTTTCGTTAATCGTTCGACCGTATATAAATTTACAAATGACGCCATTTAATTAACTGAGAAAATAAAATGATTCTATTCAATTTTAAATTTGTAGATATTATTATTTACAAAAAAAAAATATATTTTTATACTTAATATATTTATATGTACAGATAAATAATTCGTTAGAAATATGGAATTAATAATGAGAAACTTTAAAGCGCTCCAGCGAAAAGTACTGAATAAGTTTGAAAAGGCGCGTTAATAAATTTGACTATTCAAAGTTCGTACATTTGATGAAGTGATTCCTTTTTTTTTTTTGATATTCGCAAAAGCTAAATATAAGTACTGAAGTTTTAATGATGTGATTATCTATTTGAACGAAGCTACGATTTTTTTTTATGTCTGCATGTTTTTTTTTTTACAAAAGTATTTTATTATAAATGTAACGTAAATATTGCTTTTCGAATGATAATTATCGTTGTTGTGGTACGTTTTCCGCAATATAAATGTTTAATTCATAGTAATAAAGCGGATTACGAAAGGATTGAAGAGTAAAATCAGCAAACTACGAACGGAAACCACGTTTAAAACAATATTTAAAACGAGGAAAATTCTTTGAAATGCGTTTAGATTCAGTGAAAATAGGATTTTTATCTTTTATGGTGTCATAAACACGTATGATATTAAATTTGTTGAAATAAAAATTATATATATATATATATATATATATATATATATATATATATATTGTATATAAAATATTTAATTAATGGACTAATTTCGAGATATAACTACAATAATTATGAATGAAAATATTAAGAAAAGATTCCAAATAATTTTATTAAATTAAAAAGTCGATAAACGTAAAATATATTATAAATCTAGAATGTTGAATAATATATGAATATATACGAAAATTAAATACGAATATGTATATTTGAATTATACGCCAATAAATATTACTTCGGTTTGCGTAAAATAACAAATTATAACTTTTGACCGCTATACAGTAAAACATTTAACTGATATAAATTATTACGGATTTACGGTTTACGAAAATGTATTCCTGGCGATTAATTGATCGCATTCGATATATTTACGCTAATATATATTATATATATATATATATATATATATATATACAATTTTATATTAATATCATTAATTTAATCAAACGATCAGATTTATAGTTGTAAATCATATTGCGTGATAGATTTAATAGAATATTTATCGTATTAACGTAAGAAATATTCAAATTATATTTGATTTTATATGAATTAATAATATTTTATATAATATAACGTATATTATAATTATATAAATATATTACACTGATTTATATTTAGTGTGCATTTAATATGACAAAAATTAATGTATGTAGTATAATAGATAATGTGTATTTTAATTTTATATTATTATATAACATATATCTTATTTTATATAATATATTAGTTTTTTATAATTATAAAGATACCAAATTATAGATATAATATTTCAGAATACATTAAAATTATGTTGTTTATAAATATATTATAGTTTCTACTACACAAAATATTCAATATATACTTAAAATCTTATTTTATTCGTTTTTTTTTAATTTTAGTATATGTCGAGTAATTAAAACCTTGAATCGATTTGGCAACTCATTTTCAAGTTTCACATATTTATATAACATTGAAATATCACTGAATTTTTGGAGTAATAATTAACGTACAACTTTTTTCCTAATAAATATCCATTTTATTATAAAAAAATAAATATTTTTTTTAATATAATTTAATAAATATGTACGTATCGATAATGAAACGTTGTAAATTTGAAAGCAATAAAATATATACAATGAATCGATATTATTACTGACAATCATTGTGAAACAATATTAACACAATTTATGTCTCTCGCACAACATAAGAGTAATAATCTCGCTTTTCAAAGATCATATTAAGACAATGAAACTGCAAAGCTTTCAACGTCAAAAGAAAGGTATATATTTCAACTATAGTACAATAGTCTGGGATAAATAACTGGGACTTCTGAAGTAATAAAGAGACAAAGTTAAATCTCTCTCGGTGAAGATTTAACGAACGTTCCATTTTATTCAATTTATATATATTTATAAATATAATATATATATATATATATATATATATATATATATATATATATATATATATATATATATATATATATATATATATATATATATATATTAATGTAATTATCTTATTTTTTTCTCATCCATTTTTATCGAGGAAAATGTATCAAGTGGCTATTTATATACTGTATCGACACGGTTCGACGGTTTATATCGAAAACTTATAGAAATTTTGTTCAATTTCTCAGATGAGTGCTTTTGATAAAACAATACGTAGCATGAATATTCAAATAATGTAAAAAGAACGAAGAAAATAATTTTACGATTCGTGTAAGAAAAAAATAACTAGATTATAATTCGCTTTGAATAGTTATTTTTAAATATTAATTGAAATATCTTGTATAATAGTAGATATTTTATACATTTTCTTTAAAAAAATCATTGATTAAAATGAAAAAATATATTCTTAATATGTAATATGAGAGTTTAACTATATATTTTTAATTTGAAATGAAGATAAAATTTTAAACGAATGTCGTAAAATCATTCAAAAGATCAATATTTATCGTGAAACATTTTCTTATTCGTTGAATAGTAAATGTGTTTGACAAGTAAAGAGTGAAGTTTATTAATTATTACAGAATGTATAATATATAATAATATTAAATTTATTACAGCGTCAAAATTGGCTAAAAGTTCATTAAATCATATCGTGGATAATAAAATAATTTCAAACAATGGTATTAACTTGTCTTGTATAATAAAACGCACGAATAATGTTGATTATAAGATAGACTTTTATTAAAAACAATTCATATTTATATAAATACAGTTTATAAATGTATACATTTATATATTCATATTAATATATATATATATATATATATATATATATATATATATATATATATATATATATATATATATTACTATTATAAAATAATAGGATTTATAATGTATAATAAATAAAAATAATTAATTATTGTTAATAAATCTATTTATATATTGCGATTGTGGACGAGTATTATTAGGTAAGCGAGCTTTAAATGTATGTATATATATTGTTAGACACGTAGTATAGGTTCGGTAACTTTTTAGTGATACTATCAGGTAAATTTATAGGCAAAAACAGAGAGCAGGTGTCTCTGTCGAGTTTTTCGGCTTTGTATTCCGTTCGCTTGCCTCGTTGCTCTACCTTTTTTTTTTCCTTTACCGCTCGTTCATTAGTCGTGTCAATTTGGAAAGCTCGACTTTTTCATGACCCGAAGCGCAATCTGAAACTGTTTATTCTGATTATTATGGACGTCTCTCTTTCTCTCGTTCTAATAAAAAAAATAAAATAAAATAAAAAAAAGAAATAAATGAGAAAAGCCCGTTGTTCGAGGGTTGTGAGTCGAGAGCGGCGGGAAAGAACGACCGCGAAAACGTTAAATTCGCTCTCGCGAAAACCGTGGAAAATTTTCTGCAGCATAATGAAATGCTGAAAGTGTTTCTGAAAATTTAATAAGTAAATTGATACCGATTCATAATACAATATTACGGACGCAAATTGGATTCGTTGTGTGAAAAACGTGTCTTTTTTTTTTTGGCCATTTTCGTTTGCTCGATCGATGTTTGCGTTGTTAAAACCATTCGATAATATTTTTTATAATAAAATTTAAAAAAGAATATATATATATATATATATATATATATATATATATATATATATATATATATATAATGATATAAAAATATATATTATGAAATTATATAAATATTTATTTATTTTAATATTGCAAAATATTCAATTAAAATCTCAAAAACGATGCATTACATAAAATTGTGAACGATATAGAATAAATAAAATACATCGTATTATCATCGAATTACAAGTTCAAATAGCTCCGGGCAAAGCATTCAAACACGATAAAATAGAATGTTAAGAATTAAATCTACGATAGCGATAGCTTTAATGGATATACGAGAACGGAGTCACGTTATAGAAGCGATACGTTGCGATTTTCCGGTAAGCTTTTCCGACGAAACAATTCGTAAAAAAAAAATGGAAAAATTTGAAGAACTTAATGAAATTTTCCGAAGACAAGCAAAAGGACAGACGAGCAAGATTAACATTATTGCTTGTCTCATCTCGACCGCCTTTTTTTTCATCGTTTTCTTGTCTTTTCGACGTTCTTGACTGTTTTTAAAATGATGTCTATTTTATCTTTCTCCATTATATATATATATATATATATATATATATATATATATATATATATATATATATATATATATATATATATATATATATATATATTTCTCAGTTAATTTCATATTAAATATTAATTTTTGTGCGTTAAACGAAAGAAATACAATATTTATTTTGTTGGTTTTTAGTTGTATATATAATGTAGATTGAAAGGTTTACTTTTAACTTTTTAATTCAGAGTTTTCGCTTTGCTTAAGGTTTTTGATATTTTAATGAATTAAATGTTAAAAATTCATTACGTGAATAACTTGTAGTTATATTTAATATTTATTTAATTAATTAATTGTTCTTTTTTAAATTATTATATATCATTTTATATTAATAAAAAAAATGTTATTTTCTGCGCATATAATATAGGATAAAAGTTTGTGATATAAGAAACTTAAAAATTTAAGAAAATATTAGATTATACATACTTTAATTATATATCTCAGATATTTAATTATGAAAACAATAAATATTTATTTTATATATTAAGTTGGTTTAAAATATTTTTTTAAAATCACATTTACTGCTTTAAGCGGCAATAATATTTTTTTCTTCTGATTTTATCTTTAAAATGTATTAATTTACTTTAAATAGTTTCATTCATTTCAGCACTAATATTTATAATTCTCGATATTACCAGTAAACTTTTTTTTTCAAATAGTCAATATACAAGAATAATTATTATTATTTTTAGTTTCAATAACTTTTGTGCAATTTGAATAATGTTTGTTTGTATATTTTCACACACTTTTAGAACACACGAAAATGATCTTAATTAAAAAATAATATATTTTCACATAAGCTGTTAACATTTAAAAAAAAAACAGAATTTAATTAATATCAAAAACAACTCAAACGTGACATAAAACGATTATTACCACAAAATCTCACGCTTCATTTTCATATATTACATTTTCCTATTAAATACCATTAATTTTCATACATTTATATATTAAAAAAAAAAAAAAATATATATATATATATATATATATATATATATATATATATATATATATATAATACACATAACACAAAATTCATATTGTGAAACACAACGCTTAATTATTTACGGTATAACAGAATAAACAAATTTAATCATTGCCCGTGAAAAACGACATACGCTACATTACACTTGATTATATCGTATGAAGTTATTAAATTTTGAACCGCTTGTAAGTACACTTCTCAGACGAAAGCTAATTATTGTAGGATTATGTCGCATGCTTTTGTAGATCGTAAAATATGTGCTATATCTATATATATATATATATATATATATTTATTTTATATCTAATATATAAAGATGATACGAGAGTTTTGATAAATAATAATTACGATGGATATAATTAGACGCTTCGTTGTGAAATCGCTTTTATTTAGATTCGTGTATGCATTAATATATGTAGAAAAAAAAATTGAAATAAGATTTCGTTTAATATATAAATATATATTTCATCAATATGTTATTTGTCTACGTGTAAATAACATATTGACGATTTATGTTTTGGCTCATTAGATACAAAATAATAATAATAAATACGGTAAATATTGTTTTGTCAAACGAAACTCGTATTTTTGTAATAGAATATTGTCTAAAATATATGAATATATTTATTATATGTGAGATCATTATAGATTTAAAAAAAAAATAATGTAGTAACTTGTATAACAATTGTTTAGAAAGAATAATCAATAATATAAAAATAATTTTAAAATTAAAAATTATTGATATTTACTTTGTCATAATAAATAGATATTAATCAGTATTTATATATTATATATCATTCGCGTTAATTATCATTATAATATATGTTTAGATTAAAATTTGATAAATTTTGATATATTTTCGTTTTACACGACGCGAAATTATGAATGTAGCATAAAATTATTTTCATCTTCGATATCGCTTTTCGCGTATATACCATAAAACGTAGCTTAATAAATATTTAAAACGTTAAAATCTTTATTACCTGTCACATAAAAGGAAATCGTTCAAAATTGTCACGCGGCGAAAGAAGCAATTTAAATTTTGTTACGATCGAACAAATTCGATAAGCGAGCAAAAACCGAAACGGGCTGTGACGTTTTTCCGCTCGTTTTATACACACATAATCGTCTAATAAAATGTGTATATGAATTGTTGTACACGTGTACAAATTTATGTACGACACGTCGAAAGACGCGAGGGTCTGACGACGTTTACGAGTCTTACTTATTCGTAGGAAAAAGTACCGGGGAAGAATTTCGATCAAAGAGCCGAAAGGGAGAAGTTAGTCGCCGATTGTTTTCCACGAACCACCCTCGTTGTACGGGGCGCGAGTTCTATCTAAGTTTTTCAATCATTCGAGTACGACAAAGGGCCACAGCTCCCTTCTATATTCGAATAATATCGTATACTATACGTCTATACGACGGGGCGGTGTTCGAAAGAACGACGATTTATGCGAGATAGATGCATTTTTATTTTTTTGATTGAAAATTATCAATTTAAATTTGTTCCATATATTGTATGATTCCATATAAATTAACAGAACAGTATTTTTAAATTTATAGTTGATGTCACACTCAAATTCTACTGTATATTTACAATATAATAATTAAATGATCTTTACAACTCAAAATATACATCTTTGCCATATCCGTGATCAATTTATTAAAATATATTTTCATGTAAAATATTTCAGCATTTACGATCCAATTTTGATAACTGGCTTCTTAAGATACGGCTATTAACGCGTTATACCATAATTTTCGCATGTACGACTTTAACGCAATAAAAAATTATTATATAATGTATTTATTTTGTATAAGGCGGTGTATTATAAAGGTTTTTTTTTTTGTATAAAAAATAGCGGAAATTGAACATGTGATACTAAAGTAGACCAAGTGACGATAGTTTCAAATATACTACAACAGGACAATAGAGTAAAGTTGACAGTACGTTTCTTTGGAAATTCACTACGTGGCAGTTTCGAATTTTGCATGAGACTATCTAGACAAGTCTTATTTGTTGTCCATGAGCGGAAAAGAAACGAGTTCGAGGGTGTAGTGAAAAAGAAAATGCGAACTTGTCAAAAGAAGATAAAAGCAAGAAGTGGAGAATTATGCGTAACGACGGGACGCCGCATTCTCAAAGGAAAAGCGGCGCCCATCTTGTTTTCCTTAAAAAAAATAATAAAAAAAACTACGCATAAGCATACGTATGATGGACAAGAAAAACTTTTATCTTAAAAAAAAAGAAAAGGTGGAAAAATTCTATAGGCGTATAAATGCCGCCGACGAAAAAAGAACATGTGTGTGTGTAAATAAAAAGAAAAAAAAACTGATACGTTCAATTTTTTTTCGAAGAGTATATTTCCTGGCTTGAATGCGATATCTCATACGCATGATGTATGTTCGAAGCTTTGTTATTGAATAACATATTTTTTTTCGTATAGGTAGAGAAGAACATCGGCGTCGTCATGGTGAAGAGTATATCTTTCTTTCTTTCTTTCCACCCACGGACGATAGAAAGAAAAATAATTCAAATTAAAAGAAAAAAAAAACGTCGTGAAAATTTCGTCGACTACATTATAAACAAGCCGTTAAAAGGGACAACGAACGAAATATAATCGAATTAAACGGGCAAAGATTAAAACTTTCACCGATACAGTTGTTAGGAGGGGTTTCAACAAAAAAAAAAAAAACGTCGAAATTAAAATAAACGAGAAAAGCTCGCCATCGGAATAATTAAACGATATTTTTTTTTAAACAGTCTCGTACTTTTCGTTTTTTCCGTGCCTTATAATTCCTATTGTTTTTTTTCCTTTATTAGAAAGAAAAACGATGTTAAATAACGTCCGCAAAATGAGAGAGTAAGGGAGAAAGAAAGCAAAAATAATAATAATAACAGCAAAAATAAAACAAAAATAATAATAAAAAAAAAACAGGAAAACAAATGTAGGTTTTTCGTTGTTTAGTGCAATAATTTACGGAAAATGGAAACGAGGAAGTATAGCTTAGAGGGTCGTTAAGTCTTTTAAAGGCGAAACTTGTTATGTTCTATGGAAAAGTCAAATGGGGACGGACTTGAGAGGTTTTTCTTTTGTTATACGTGTGTATATATATATGAGATGATTAGAAGTTATCAGATATAAGTGATACTTGAGGGGAAAACAAGTTGTGATTGCTTTTAGATTGTTTAATAGGCGATGAAAAATAATATGCATATTTAAAAAAATACATGTATTTAAAAATTAATGTGAATATTATATATTTTTTGTAATAAATATATATATATACTTATATTGAAAAAAAATATGTTAGAAGTTGTTTCTTTTGACTGGTTGATTGATGTATTTTATATACTCATAAAATTCATGTATGTTTTTAAGATATAAATATACTTTAAGATGTATTCTAAATATATATCGTAAAAATAAATATGAAAATAGAATATTCAGAGGTAACAACAAATTCTTAGAAAAAAAATAAAACAAGGATATTCATATAAATCTGAAAAAATAATATTCTTTTTATATTGATTTAAATGATACAATGATAAAAAATATATTTAAAATAAATTAAAATATTTTAAAATAATCGATAGAAAGAAAATATAAGAGGTGACGTTGTATAATTTTATAATTTGATGTTGTATGATTCAGTGATGATCATAAAGTAGACATCATCGAAACCACATACAACATAATAAAATAGTAATAAAATAGATACACTCAATGTATCTTTTTTGAATATTGCTTGCAACCATTGGATTCTTAAGACCTCATATAATCTTTTGAGACGGTGGTAGGGGCTGAGAGGGGGGCCCCGAATCGTTGTGTGAGACAATAAATATCCGACATTCGTACTTAAAACTTCGCCAACAAAGATTATCCACAAATAAACTTTGTTTACGGCCGTAATTTGTTGTGTTAATGGCGAAAGCTTCAGAAAGCGCGTTCTTCTTCTTCTTCTTCTTCTTCTTGCTCAAGCATACACAAAGTGCTTCATGATCGACCGGATCATTAATCAACATGCGCCCATTCGTACGACTTAATCGTCCAGATTTTCCTTTGTTTTCCCATCGATTTTCACTGGTAACCGTTCCTTTCTTTTTTCCATCATGTTCCGCCTCGACGATTCAAATGAATCCAAAAATAAAAAAAAAAAAAGAAATGAAACGACATCGTCCGAAAATTATATTCAAAACGAACCAACGGCGAAAATTTGATAAACGTTTTTAATAAAAAGGACCTCGGGCATAAAGAAAAATGCAAAAAAAAAGTCGAGTCCGTGAACACGACCGGATGCCCAGGCTTTGAGATATTGCACAATAAAGTCTTAAAAATGCTTCTAGGGGGTGACAGTGCCGGACTTTACATCCCTTGTTCGCAGTGTGGAATTTAAGTTGCAAATTTTCCCGTGTCACGTCGTTCTTTGGTCGTAGGCGGATTTGCCCTTTTTAGAACGCATCCTCGTCTTTCAGCTCGCAGTCCCTTTTCCTAGGAAAATTATTGCGCTAGACACTCCCACCAGTCGTAAACTAAAGGAAAATTTTCGTGTTCATTGTGCAATCTCTTATTTATTATGAGTATATTTGCGGAAGGTTCTCTACTTTCGTTTTATTATTTTTTTTTACATATATGTATATATCACTGATTTTAATATTATATAATATAATTAATTTATTGATTTATTATTAAAATTTATTGTATATTTAGTTATATGAAATATTATAGAAGTTCAACAATGTCGACAAAGATACATAATTGATATTATATGTAAAATAAAAAGATAAAAATTTAAATATTAATAAATCGAATTACAAATATAATTTAATATTTTTGACATAAAATGATTTTAAAATTTAAAAAAATATAAAAATCACATTGAAAATAATAAATTATAATTAATTGAAATGATGATTATAGAAAAAAAATTAAATATATGTAATATACACGATTATAGTAGAAAATATTGTTTTAATAATTGCAAAGTTGTACAGGCGAAAATTATGGTATGTAGCGTTAATAGCCGTCAAAATTGAAGCAATATTAAACCGTAAATACTGAAATATTTTACATGAAATTACATAGTAATAATTTGAATTTCAGCATGATAAGGGTCTATATTTTGAGTTGTAAAGATCATTTAAGAATAAATTGCAAAAATAAAGTAGTATTTTACAAAAAAAAAATATACTCTGTACCACCATTTATCATTATATATATATATATATATATATATATATATATATATATATATATATGTGTGTGTGTGTGTGTGTGTGTGTATGACTTTTTTTAATTTACACAATAAATGAAATACGAATAAATTTTAATAAAAAATAAATATGAAAGTCGAGAATGTGTCGTGGATTTTATTCATAATGAAGCACGTGCACGATGCACATTGGGCTTATTTGCCCGTTTCTGACGTTCAACGACGTGCATACACTCAATTATGTACGCGTAATGAGAATATTTCATACGTTTGGTCATTGAATGGAGCGCGTTCAGTGTTTACGATATGTTGAAGTAATTTCGCTGAGTGTACGTGCATATGAATACATTTATTATATACTTATTACGAAATGAAAATTTCATATGAATGCTCTTTTCAAAAATTCATTCGTAATCTCGTATATATTTATATATATATATATATATATATATATATATATATATAGTTGAGTTTTGATATTTGTTTACGGTATAAAGACTCTATTTAAAACTTTTATCATATGTTTTTTTTTGATAACATAAATGTATGAGATATGAAAAAAAATTAAATGTGTAAATCGAGCATATTGAGGAAATACTCATTTTCTTTTTCAACAAGTGTATTTTTCATATTATTTTACACATGTAGATAATAATGTTTGTTTGATGTTTTATTATGCGATAAAGAATATATGATATGAAACGATTTTTTTTTAAATAATCTCACTTTCTAAATTGATATGGTTTTATAATATTATACTAATCCTGATTTATTGAATTAATTAAAAAAAAATGTGATTTTTTTTATCAATTTTTTGCAATATCGAATATCAGTAATAAATGTATATCAATATTATATTATATTATCATAAAATAAAATTGATGAAAGTATATTAAATGTTATTATATATATATATATATATATATATATATATATATATATATATATATATATATATATATGAAAAATAAATATATATGAAAGGGTAATATATGATAAAGTCGTATATTATGTATGGTATATAAATATTTCGGAAATATAAAACACGCGGAGCATAGATCATTGGCCGTTGGAAAAAAATTTATATATATATATTATATTTTGCCAAAATAAGTTTTTCCGCGCACAGCGCCCAGAGAAAGATATCGTATTTTTCTTGTTCTTGTGTAGAGAAACCTTTCAAATATATTGATTTATCAAAATCCCTAGAGAAATGAAGATAAAGTCGTATATATCAAGAAAGATAACATTTATCAGTGGTCGTTAAACGTTCACGCGCGAATTCAAAACACAAGCGAAATCCATAATGGAGGCTCACGTCGAAACATCACGTACTCTAGTTTCTTCTATGCAATAAATTCTGTTCTACATATATATATCTGAATATAAATTAATGTATATATATATATATATATATATATATATATATATATATATATATATATATACATTAAATGTCGTTAGCGTGATCGTTAATGTGGTATCAAGTTGTGATTAATCAAAATTATTATGTCTATTAAACTTGAAAGATATTTGATTAATGATGAAAAAGATATTCAGCGTTGAATTATCGTGAAATTTAGATTTTTTTTTAATATTTTATATTTGATGGTAATAATGTGTTGAATTTTATCAGCTATAATTATATTGTTAACTATTTGTATTTGAGATATTTTGGAGTTCATAAAAATTAATATATAAAGCTATTATATGGTATTGTAACATTTTATATATTTTTTATATTTAATGGTTTTAAAAGAAAATTCGCTACTTACTCGCTAGTATATTGATCTACACAATCGTTTCTTGTTTATAGAGATTTTAACTTTAGCAGTCTTTCTGCCAAAATTTTTCAGTTTAAACCAAAAAAAAGTTTCAATGCCGAAAATGCATTTGTGATTGCGTAATAATTTAAAGTAAAATTTATTTTTTCTTTATTTAAGAGTGTATTATTTTAAACTTGATAATATTATACAGAAAGAGTATGGAAGTATATTTGTTATATAGAAATTAATATAAATAATCATTGTATTTTTGCATTAATCTATGTGGCGACATAACCGCAATATCAATCCAATTAATATTGAATTAATAAAAATATATTAAAATCAAAAATCGAAATATGAAATATTACTCGGCTATATATATATATATATATATATATATATATATATATATATATATATATATATATATATATATATATATATATATATATATATATATATATATATATATATATATATATATATATATATAATATAAATACGAGACGAGATTTTACGAAAATGGCGGCCGGTGTTGTTAGGTAAATGACATCTGAAGGGGGAGGAATCCTCATAGTCGCGTAATCCCCCATCAGTCAGCGGGACGTTTTAAGCCCGAATGATTGATGCAGATCTTTTTGCTCCATGCCGATTTCACACACAGAAATCCTTCGCATTTAATGAAAACGTATGCCGCGTTTCGCCCCCCCCCCCCCGGATCGTTGCCTCAAGGGGTCCGGCATAGGGATCAACTCTTGGGCTTTTTGGTGTCTTTGATTACACATCCCGAGGGCGAAAGTAATATCTCATCGTCGACGAAAAAGGAAGAACGCCGACGTACGCCGTCCTTCTGCTCCTGCCCTTTATACCCTACCGATGAATATATGAGGTGAGAAATCCTTCCTTCACTTTAGCGTACACGTTTATAATAATATCTGACATAAATCTCATCCGTGCGACATTAAATTATTCGTTCGAATACCGCCTCGACTTTATATTCTACAACTAATATTATATTTTCGCCACACGGAGATTTCGTATAGAAAATGAACTCGCGAAATATTAAATTTTCCACCTTCTAAATACTATATACGAGAAAGTGAATAAAATAATACTGTATAAACATTATTTTGATTTTCAAAATTCTACCTCTTAAATCATATATCAATCTCATCATTAATATATTTTTATACTTAACTTTATGTACTCGAGCGATGTCGTTAATTTTTTTATAAATAATTTTCACACTCTTCTGTGTAATATTATAAAGTGTAAAATGACACCCTTTCAAATATATAAATAAGATTTTTTTATCTAAAATTAATCTGTAACCGAGTATTGAAATTTTAAAACTTTTTGATCCAAAATTGAAAATCCTGTCAGAAGGATTACGTAAGTTGAAATTTTTAATTTATAAACATGGAACGATAAAACAATTGTATAGATTAGTATATTTTTTAAGAAAATTACTGAAATGGTGGCGAAAATGTTTTTTTTTTTTAGATGTAGAAATTTATTACACAAATTCATTTATTTTGTATAAAATCAATGATATATAATATAAAATTTGAATATATAAAAATATATATTAATTTGTATATATAATAATTTTAAGATGAGAGTAAAAACACTTCGAAATGTTTCGTGTTCAAAAAGTTAAATTTAATTTAAATGAGACAGATATCAGAAAATATATTTATTAAATATTGTCAATTAGATAAGAAAAATCATCGTTTATTTCGTTATGTTTAATATTTCAGTACTTATAATGATTTAACCAATACTTATGATCATCTTAAAAAAATATGGAAATATATTTATATATATAAATTAATAAAAAAATATTAGATTATTGATTAAAAAAAATAAGTATCAGAAAATTTCAATATAATAATAGAAGAAAACAATGTAAATAATATAAATGCAATACACTTTGTACGAAATGCATTCATATTTCAACTGTTATATATAAACATTTTTAATAAATAATGATAAAAATGAATCGAATATTATGAAAAGCGACGTGTGCAACGTTTATACATAAATAAAGATATATATATATATATATATATATATATATATATATATATATATATATATATATATATAATATGTCATAAGGGCAAACACGGTTAATATATAATATTGGAAACGACGTCACGAATGGGATGTGTTTTCCCTTTATGTGAGTTTTCCACCCGTACAAACAGATTTATCACTCCATCTTAGACTTTGAAAATGTTATTCTTTCTCTAATATGTCTCTTTCGATTTCCTTCTACGCGAACGGATGGCATTTGTCTTCAAAAAAGATGGGATTCCTTTTATGTAAACGCTTTCTTTATTTTTATTTTTTTCAGTATGTTTGTATGTTGGAGTATTTGATTTTGTTGCCGTTGACCGCGGAATCCAATTTCAACAAATAGCGCACTTTTTCAATCCGAATCGTCTATATATTATCCGATATTATATATAAAATAAATAAGCTGCTATAAGATTTACATGTTATAAAAATTTTAATGTGTTATTTGATAAATATTATTTAAATATAAAGTGTGCTTTATAAATAAAAGAACAATTGTCAGATATTAAATAAATATAAATAAAATTAAAGTTTATGAAAATTTAAAATCATTTTTTGAAATTCATACATTAAAATTCTTTTACAATCGACTAAAAAATTCAGATTATTATTTTTAATGTAAAAGTAATATTATAATGTAAAATGTAAAAGTATATATATATATAATTATGAAAATAATAAAAGAATTGATTAAAATATTCAGAAATTTTAAAAAGTGTATAATTTAGAATAATTGTACAAATTATTATATTTTAAATTCTATCGTGTTAAAAAAGCTCATTTTCGTATGAAAAGCCTAATTGCTCTACGCGCAGTCACGTTGTGCAGGAAAATCACGAAGGTGTACGCAAAATGCAATTAAGGCTGTGTCGCACATTTGTACTTCAATATTTTAAGAAAAGTTTTTCCACATACATATTTATATGTATAAACACACACACACACACACATATATATATATATATATATATATATATATATATATATATATATATTTACGGACGAGTGGACGTGGCAAAACGAGATTAGTCCGACATAATACAAATAAGGGTCGCGCCGAACTGACAAAGTTAAACCGCAACCGTCGGGTTTCGAACCGAAGTAAATTCGAATAAATACACACAAAACCTGCCCATAGCCTTCCTCTTCCCCCTACACCTTTTCCCTTTCCCTTTAGCCTCCTGTCGGCGATGAAGAACCGCCCTAAAAACACCCTCCCGAAAAGGTACAAAAGCTACAAACTACATCATCAATCAAACGAGCACTCGCGCGCAAACATCAAAAAGCGTCAGTTGCAAAAAAAAAAAATTATATATATATATATATATATATATATATATATATATATAATAAAATAGAAAAAAGAAAAGAAGTGTAGAGAGTCGAAAAAAAAGGGCCGCGATAAAATATTCTTTCTACTTTATTGGAACATATTTGTCGTAGTGTGAATTTTATTGATACTTATCGAGTGTTGGAAATAAAAGTTTTGTAGCGGCGTTGTTGCGGTTAAGGCGATGTTTTTTTTTCTTTTTTTATGTCGGTTCCGAGTGCGGTTAAATCGCGTACATTTATATATAATTTATCAATAAAAAAAGTAAGCGAATGATTTTTTATTCGAAATCTCTTTTACGCGTCGTATATCGGATTGCAAATAAGAATATTAGCATAAATATAAAAGTGATATATATAGATAAACGTAATACAATACTTAAATTTATCAGAAATTAAAGACGGTCAAAGTAATAAAATTTATTGAAGTATATATATATATATATATATATATATATATATATATATAAATACTTAAAAAGTCATTATTATATTAGTTTCAGACGTATTCAAGTAACGAGCAATTAAAATTCAGCATTCGTACTAAAACAATTAAAAAAATAATTTTGTTCAAATGTTTCATTTTTTTATTTAAATTTTAAATATAGAATATTTTTAGCATCGGTTTTTATTTCTCTTTAATTATTTTTATTATATTATTTATAATGATTTTTTTTTATAGTAGAAATGTGTTTATATAATTTTTTTTTAATTAAATCGGTATATTTTTAATTGAAATTATATAATTAAAATTATTTATCAGAAAAAATATTATAAATATATAAATTTTATTAAAGAAAAATCTATGCAATAATTAAGTAAATGAATTATTGTAATATAGAAAATTGTTTAAAATTAATGATATTATTTTCATTGTTAAACGCCTGTAAAAGCTCAAGAATGTTATTTTGTTACTTTAATTTAAATTTTAGCAACATTCTGACATGCTTTTTGACAGCATTAAAATTGAGTCGCATATACGACATTTTCAAAAACAGAAAACTTTTAGAAGTAATTAACCTGCAAGAGCAATATTTAACATAATTCACCCTTGTCGATGTTGTTCAACAACAACAACAACAACAGCGTAAACATTTTGTCAGTTGCTAGGGGGATATTTTCGCAAAAGATCACGTAAAACCACTCTTCTATCAAAACTTGCGCGAGTTTGAACAAACGACGCCCGTGATGTTTTCGCTTTTATCGCAAATAACAACCTAAAATTGAATAAGGAGGGGTGTTTCGTTCGAGTTTTTACATATTAAATGTGCGCGAAGGGGGAGATCGGGGGACGCACGGATTTTAATACCTCGAACAATAGTACACTTAAAGGGAATGCGGAAAAAAATAATGGCGAAATTGTACAATATTTATGCTAGGCGAGAATGGGAACTTTTGGGAGGACGGTTTTTCGGTAGGGGGATGAAGGTTCGGGCGTTTGTGCTCATAAATAAAACTCATTCAAAATTAATCAAGGGATCTTATAAGCAGGTGTATAAATAATATATTTCGCTCTTCAGTGAAATGCTCATAAAAATGAGAGTTGTTTTTACTTTCGACCAAACCGAGCATGTAGCGGTTCACCCCTCTCACCTCCACCCCCCCTATAGTCGAAGCACGCTTTTCCTTCTTCCTTTTTTTTGCGCTTATCGATTGAATATTTTATGAAAATTTTTCGGGGGGAGCAGATAATGGATCCATTAGTGGAAATGAACAGATTTCTCGTGGAAAATATTCCAAAGAAATCTATTATCGAAAAGGCGATCTCGTGCATCAGACAGGTATTATTATTTTTTTTACATAATATAGATATTTCATGCTTTAAACGAGAGATGCCCTAAATATTTTTCGTTTTCCAATATTTTTATACTATAGGGTTGCGGTTAGATTTAGTCGTATATTTTTTTTTTGAAACACTAATATATATTATAATACAATACACCGTCTTTTTTTCAGATGATTGATGGTTGTAAATTATTTTTCTCATATATTTGTTCACGAAAATATTATTTTTTATATGAAAATATAGAATCATTTATTGTTGACGACGAAACGAGATCATATGAACAAAATAAAAGTTTACCCATGATTTATGTGTACCAATTTTAATATCATTTTAGATTATTTATCTGCAGATATATGTAATTAGTTGTCATACATTTCACGATCATTATATTGTCTATGAAAATTGTATTGAATTAGAGTGTTCTCTGATTGCTAATTTCACTCAATGTATGATATATTGATTTTTTTATTTTTTTTTTAAATATTTACAAAGGTCCCTCGCTTAAGTATAGGGATAGAAAAAAAAGGACGAAGAAGCAATTATTCATTCAGAAACGTAGTAAAATTAGCGTCGTATCCGTTCCGGGCACGAAATACGTTTCGCGTACTCCCCCATTATGCGAATACGCGTTATTCAGCAAAGCAGGACGAGCTTTCAGAAAAGAGATATTTCAGCGTGCAAAAAGGGAAAACGGGGCAGAATAGGAGTTGAAAGGGGGAGACGGGGGCGGACCGATTCAATTTCTCAAATCTTGATCACAAAAGAAACGCTCGCGTTGTGAAATCCGATTTCTAAAGTAAAGTTGATCCTTTGATTTTGACATCCTTTTCGACGGGTTTTGAATACATTTCGAGTGTCCTCCAACAAGTCGACTGCCCCCTATTCCTTAGCAGAAGTCGCTACCCTCCACTCTTTTACCGGTTTTGAACCGTGAAAGTCGAAATATTTGATTTTTGCTCGGTTTTCTTGAAGACATTTCAGCAGAAAGAAGAAAAACGCGTATAATATAATCGGAAACGAAAATCGACAATATTTTTCTTTTTTGTGATTTTCGAGTTTCGGTTAAAACAACGAATTAAAACAATGGTAATTGTGTATAAATCAATGTCATTTGCATCGGTCATTATACATGAAAAAGAACCTTTTCTGATTACGCATAAAAATATTTTAGAGAGAACGTAATGTATGTCTAAATGGATTATGGCTAGTAAAAAAAAATATTTTTTTTCCATCGTATCGTTGAGATATAATTTTTCAAAATAAACGAGCTGTAAATTTTGCAAGTAAATATTTTTAAGGCAAATAATACATTTAATATAATAATATTATATATATAAAAAATAGCTTATTTTATTCATTACGTACAATTTACAAGATTAGCTTTTTATAGTCACTGTCAAAATGTCACTTTTGCCACGTGTCGGGGATTTTCGTCATTTTTTTTACGCCGTCAATTTATTTTCGTCAGTTTTTGTCGTATTTTTTAACGCCGCCTTTTGCCTCTCCCCCCCCCTCTTTGTTCCCCTTTTTCGTTATTTTTTTCACTTTTAAGTGTAATTTTGCCGAAATTGGTAAGTGCTCTTGCGAATCGTGACTCTCATTAGAGGCGTTTGATACGCGAACGGAGTTTTTTTTGCAATGACGAAAAAAAGAAACGAAAATCCCTGGATTTTTCCGACGGTGTGAACCGCAGTAAAACTGACAGAAAACGAGACGGAAAAGTCCGACAAAAAAAAAACCTCAATCCAATTCCGCAACGGTTTTTCTTAACTTTTACAAATATTTCATACAATAAACTATTATATACATTTAATTTTAATATACTAGAAAAAATTGATGAATTACATTTTTCATTTCTATTAAACTGTTACTTCTGTAATTCTAATTAGGAAATTTTAATTCATTTATAAGTATTTAAAATTTTTAAACTGATGATTCGACTTCGTAAAGTTCATCGTCATTATATACAAAAGTGAAAATATAATTTACATAGGTTTGTCGTTCGTCTCCACTTTTTTAATATTTTTTATATATGAAATTGAATTTAAAAAACTTAAATATAATTTTAAAACATATATAGTAATATTAAAATAACATTTTTGTGAAAAAATCATTATTTATTTATCACGTAAATATTTTTTTATGATTTTTTTCTTCATTTTTAACGGAATAATTTTAATTTTAATTTTGTATTTGCAAATTTAAAAACTCATAGTGTTTTGTGAAAGCCTTCCAAAATTGAATAATTTTCAAAATTATATATAATTGCTCGGTTTGCGCCGTAGCCGTAGAATCAGCCAGCACCGGCTGCGAAAAATTTCAAACCGCCGAAGAAAAGCCTCAAGTGTGTGCGCGTGCAAAGAAAGCTTCTAAAACGAGAAGGAAAGCTCGCGGAAAGCTCAGTTTCCAACTTAATATTTGTTAGTCCTGTTTGCTCAGTTTGGGCTTAGATTAAGTCGCAAACAGCTCGCGGCAGCACGATGAGTGGGTAAACTTTGGCGATAAAGATAAAGTCGAAAGCGATTTCAGCGTGTTAAGACTAACGACTTTATAAGGCATTTCTAAATGTTCCCACCCTATGTACATAATCAGGGTTGGGGTTTATTTAGGTTTACGTTCAATAAGGCAGCATAAACAGGCCGCGGCTCGTGTGCTCCTATCGTTTTTGAGACCTCCTCCATGCTAGAGATTTTCGCGCAGTATTCATAATTAAATTTTGCGTCTCTCGTCCCAGACGCCGCTTTCCTTCTTCCTGTTGAGTGCGGAAAATTCTGAAAATACGCATGTTTATCGGCGAAATTTTCAACTAGCAAATTTTAAGTACATCTTTCGAGAAAAAAATTATAAAATAAGATATTACTAAAAATTCAATTTTAATTTTATTTATCATAAAATTAATTGAAATTATTTTTCTATAATATATATATATTTTAAAATAAATCGAAGAAACAATTAAAGCATATTCAATTTATTAAAAAAAAATATTTAGTAAAAATTAAATCAATTGAAAAAAAGTAGTACACTTGATAAAAGTTTGATATTTATTTATTGTAATGTTGATTTCAGCGAATCCGACAAAGTCAAACTTTTCAGTCGCACCGTCGTAATATTTGTATGTAGTGAAGGCTTCGAAGGAAATGCAAAACGAAAGTTTTCCCTTTGTTGTTGTGTGCTGTCGATATAATGGTTTAAAAGTCAACACCGTAAATAATTGTGCAAACCAACTTAGAAACCATTACAAAAAAAAAACGAATTGTCTTCATCTTAGTTTTATATAAAATTTAATTTAGAATAGAAAATAGACGATTTCTATATATATGAACGTTAATGTAACATTTTTGACATGGAAATCTCAAAGGAATTGTCAAAAAATATTGATTGAAAGTCAAATATTATATTATATATTCACGTATATATCCTGTATATATATATATATATATATATACAGAGAGAGAGAGAGAAAGAGAGAGGGAGAGAGAAAAAATAAGTAAAAAATGACGGTTTTTTTGACATAAAAGCACATTCACGTAAATTTTCGCACGCGAGTTGTGTATTCACTTTTACTTAACATGAATTTGTTGAGTGCTATATATATATTTTTAGTCGTGCTTTCATATATATATATATATATATATATATATATATATATATATATATATATATATATATATATATATATATATATATATATATATATATATATATAATATCATAAAATTCGAAATATTTAGTTGATTTTTATTTACAACTTTTATATAGAATTTTTGATAAAAATATCTAAAAATTATTTTGAAAATTAATCAATAAGATATAATATAAATATTTAATTTAAATAAAAATTATATGTAAGAGTTTAATAAGAAAATTTGTTTTTAGTTAATATTAAGTATACTTAAAACTAAAATACTGATATTTTCATAGTATATTGAAGTATTATCATTTTTACCATATATATTATAAATAGTGTATATAGTAAAGATTTTTCTTGAATAAAAAAAATAAAACTTATATAAAAAGAGACCGTATATTGTCAGTTTATGAGACGTGTTTTGTGACATTTGAAAGAAGCGGTATCTACTTTATTCACATGTTAATGCCTCGAAGGCATTCGAGCTCGTTAATTTGAATAGCGCTGTTCAAAAACACCGCAGCTGAAAAAAATAAAATAAAAGGGTGGAAAACAAAAAAAGGACGCGACAGCCTTCCTGTCTCGACAACTGCTGACAAATTGAACACAGTGACAACCGCATAGCAAGTATGACGAGCAGCCAACAATATAAGTAGGCGACAGTGGGCATCATGTTTACGGAGCTTTACCGGCGGGGCCGTCACGCCGAACTTTACGGGTCGAACTTTGAATATTTATAACAAACTTGTTGCTGACAAAGTCTCTGAGCCGACGAAACAACAGGCAAACCGCCTCTTGTTTACCTTCTGCGACGCTACGGTAAGATTTCACAGAAGAATCAATCGTGCCGAACCGTCGGCGGCGTCGATCGATCGACGAAAAGCCTATAAGCTCGTCTACGTCGAAAGCTAGTCAGATTAAAAGCTTCACTCGCCGGTTTGCTCTCGTTATGTTTCAGGCGCTCGGAACTTAACTCATATAGTTGCATTATTAAAATTTTATGTATGTATATATATATATATATATATATATATATATATATAATAGACGCAACATTTAATTGTTTAAAGTAATTAAACAATATTATTTTATATTTCTATATTTAAAAATAACAATTGCCAAAATTTTGTTTTTTGTTTTTTTTTACAATCTTTGTATAAGTAAAATGAGAACAAATTAGCTTCTTTAATTTATATATATATATATATATATATATATATATATATATAATATTAATGATAGGCTTAGCGACATTTGATGAATATTTAATACGAATATAAATACGTTTTATAATTTGAAAAAAATCAAAATACAATTGAATCGTTCGACTTTTGAACGCATCACAAAGCGTCGTATAATCCGGATTTAAATGCAATTCATACGCCAGAAACTCAAACATCGATGAATATAATACATGCCGGATGGATGTTCTGATGGATTTGAATTGCGTTTGCTCATGCTTCGTTAGTTACTTATGTTCAATAATGCAAATGTGTATATACATATATAAATTTTCTATATATATATATATATATATACAAATTTGTGTAAATCCGCACCGTTGTGGATTTCACATAAATTTTAACCATAGGATTGCATTGTTTCAGCTTACGAGACAGACCGATAAATTTTAGTTCATTGCACCAGTTCAAACAAGCCGTGTGAGGTTGACGTCGACGAAGATTTACTTTGGGACTTCTAAAAAAAAAAAAAATATGTGTACATAACAAAGTCTGTAAAATTGTATTCAGTATAAATATAATACACGAAATATATCAAATCTAATTTAAAATAAGTCTGTATATCTATTACTATTTTTCTTTATGAATCGTTATGATGTTAAAATACCGATTTAAGTATACATCTTTTCAAATTTTAAATTTTAAGTCTAATTATCTTAGTTTAAAGGTGACTAACTTTTTGCTTTCCATGCACAATTTCTTTGCTTTAATTTTATTTAAAAAAAAATCAATCAAATCCTTATTATTAGACTATATCGATTACAATTTTTATAACATAGAAGTTAATTTATTTTATTCAATATAGTAAATATGCAGTGAATAAATAAAGTTGAATAATAAAAATAGTAATCAAGAGTATATTCTATCGCATGGAGAATACAATAAAAAAAAAAGTTTCGATAAATGTCACGGTCAAAAAGAAAGAATACAGGAGTCTATATTTCGATCATTCTGACGATATATATGTATATAATAGTTATATGTTTACGTCTCACTTGTGGTTCATACAAATTCATCAAATAATCGGAACGAAATCACTCAGGCAATCTTCGTGGCGAATGTGGCGGGAGTCGGTGCCGAGATGAAATCCCCCTCACATAAGAGGATTTGGAGTCGGCTTTGTTCTGGTGTTTTCTCTGGAATTGGCTCATATCGACGAAGGTTCTTCCTCTTTTTTCCACCCTCGCCTCCCACTTAACCCCTAGTCGCTTTTTCTAACGGTGCCCCTGCCCCGTGTTTGTTTGTTTGCTTTCTATATAACATTCTCGAAAACCAATCGTTAAGATAAAGAACTCGCACACACGTGAATCAGGTATTCACGCGGTTTACTTATGATTATATATATATATATATATATATATATATATATATATATATATATATACATATATTGAGAGAGAGAATTCTGTATATATTGTGCAAACACGCACACATATATCATCGAGAACAAAAAATATCAATTTCACTATATTGCATAAAAACGATAAGTTTGAAGTGAGATCTTTAAATCTTTATTTAATATCATTTTATGATATTTGACAAAAATATTATATATATATATATATATATATATATAATCGTTTTTATTCTTTGATATCTATGAAAAAAATAATAAATTTTGAATTTATGAAAATATTATAAATTATTTATATGATATAATATAGGAAAATGTATTACTATATCAAACAATATATATATATATATATATATATATATATATATATATATATATATATATATATATATATATATATATATATATATATATAGAGTTCGAAATAAACTTATATTATTAAGATTATTTGGTAAAAAATTATATTAGAATATGTAAAAATATAATATATACAACACCATTTATCAGAATAGTTTTAAATTTTTCATTTGTGATTTTATGAATTCAATTTCACTTTTAATTCTTCAATTATTCTTTCGATATTAACAAAGACTAATTATTAATAATGAAAAAACGTACAATTAATACCAAGATATAAGATTAATTTCGTCATCTATATATAACACAGCGCCATCTATTAGCAACGTTCAACTAATAAAGCCAACACCTTTGAATATATATATATATATATATATATATATATATATATATATATATATATATACTTCTTTGTTCTTTGAAGTGGATAATAATCACTACTACTATTTAATTTTTGATATAGCTGTCATTACTGAACTTGTTAACGAGACTCTAGACAACTATAGTTGTGTCATAAAGTTGTACTATTACACCTTTCACATAGATAGAATATAAATAAACTTTACGTTCATTTTTACTCATAAAACTTTATATATATATATATATATATATATATATATATATATATATATATATATATATATATATATATATATTATCTTATTACGTTACCTACTGTACATCGACATATATACACGTTATTTTCAACGCACTCATATATAGTAGATAGACATGCGAGCAAACGCGTCGGCTTATATACATGGCGTTGTGCGAATTTCGGGCACCTCTCAAAGGGGAGAAACATTGTTCGAGCGTACGTTTTCAATTAAGCTCGTAATGAAATTGGGAAACGGCAGATGATGAGCTATACGTTTGCGAAACACGTGGTCGTGACAATCGAATTTATTTTGTAATAATAACCGTATCGATTTCGTGTGTGTTTTCGCACGAGATTTATACGACGTCGTATATTATATTATTATTATTATTATTATTATTATTATATAATGTATGCGACGCCGTTCTACTAATAATGCGGCGTTAATTTTGAATCGATTCATTTTCTTGTTGATTGTCGGTCGTGCGAAACGTGGATTCGATTTTAATATTATAAAAATATTAAAATCGAATCCACGTTAAAATCGATAAATTTAGAGCCTTTATTTTTTTTTCGGTCTTATCATATATTTTTTTTTGTATTTATATCATTTTTTTTTTGTTAAAATATAATTTAATATAGAATGAACGAATTTTATGTAAGAATTGTTATCTTTCAAGTATGAAAAAGTATTTAGTTTATCATCTTATATTTATCTCAGCGGTCGGCAACCTATGATCAGCGAGTTATTAAGTGACTCGTTTGATGATTTCGAGTGACATATTTTGTTTTCAATAATAAACCAACATACTCCAGAAATCCTTTTTCTTTGGAGGAGTCTTTATAAAAATGGAAACTAAAATCGAAATAAGAAACAAACTTTTTTCATTTCAACACTAACATTTTAATCGATTGTGACTCCCAGCCAAAAAAATGTTTCCTGATTTATCTAATATTTTTAATATAATATTTAATGTAGCAAATCAGAAATGTTTTTTTTAATAATATCAAATATAAATATAATATATAAATAAGTTTTTTTTTTTTTATAAATGAACATTTATATTTTAAAATACGGCATCATCATATAAAAGCGGATGAAACATTTCGTAATGAAAAATCAATTTCAATTAACCGAGAAACAATACGAATGTATTTATTTTCGGTGTCGTTTATCACATGGATAACGAAGCGAGTCGAATCGCAACGAACAAAGGTTTTCGGGCTGGTATCGGTTTTTCGACGACGAAAAGCGTACATTCCGCGGTTTTACACAGTTGATGATTCAGGGGTTGCGACGGTATTTGCGGTTTATTCCAAAATCGGGCGATGGAAACCGTGGTGGCATTGGTGATATCACGAGACAAATCTGACGAACGTGACAACACACATATATAAATATATATATATATATATATATATATATGTGTGTGTGTGTGTTGATCTGTGTCTGTCACGCAGATTTCGCAGCGTCGACATAACCGTGTCTTTTGTTCTTTCGCGAGTCCCCCGTTTCGCAATTACCACCATCAGCCACCGTCGTCGTTTTCCATCACCGCAGACAATCCCCTGGAAAATGGAAAAGTGGAGACGCGTCGTTGCCGACGTAGTTTCAGAGAACGGGGAATGGGAATAAGGGGGACACGTGTGTTGCAAACGGTATGACACCCCTCATTGATTGAACGGGAAGAAACCGAATCCGAATGTGTCGGAATTGGATCTTCTATAGTCTGCGTTACTGTCGCTTCATTGACACGCGACATTTTGTACGAATGAACGGAAGATAATGACTACCGTTCCCTGTTTCACTTTCCACTTTTACTATACAGAATGTTCCCAAAGTACGACCCTCACATTTCTACTACAATATATATTTTTTATCAAACATTGTTCTATAATATATTTAATTCTTCTTTTATAATATTCAAATATACTTCTTATTTTATATTTAATGAAGAACAAAATATATTATAGTGGTTATGAATTCATATTTTATTAATTCATCAGTGCTGCAAACGATCTTGATATATAATTTCATTCTGAAAATTTTATATACTACTATTTTAAATCAAAATATATTAAATTAAATAATTTTTATTAAATTATTAATATTGTATAATTATAATACGATTTCGATATTTTTTTTATTATTAATCATTGTCAGCTAGTTAGTTATGTTTGCAAATAATTAGTCTTAAGATTAATTTATCAATTCCCCTGTTGAATTGGATTTATAAATTATTACACGATTACAAAACCGAAGCCAGCCCGCAAAATTGATAACAGCTTTATGTGGAAACAATATGTAGCTCAGACGTCTACTCAATGTAGATATCAATATTTATTAGATAATTTGACGTCAATTTAGCATTCAAAATTTCAAATATATATATATATATATATATATATATATATATATATATATATGTAAACGCGTCATATTCCATATTTATATTAGATATGACGTTTTTATCGTATAAAATGAAGATTACATTAAAATTTAATAATGATTAATATGTTCTATAAATTATCTAAAATAAAGTTATTATACAATTTTAAAGTCTTTGAATAAACTAAAACGCTTCTTTTGTAGTATGCGTCAATTATTTTCTTTTGTGACTCCCGTTTCTTCTCAAAGTACCATAATATTTATTAACTGAAGTCAAGTTAATAATCAACTTTGAATAGTTATTTTATAATAATTTTAATGTCATTCGATAAATTATTTTAATACATTGAATAATTGATTAAGTTAGAGTAAATTATATAGATTTTCTTGTAAAAATTTATAGATTTATTCCAATTAAAAATTGTATGATTTTTATAAAGCGCAATTTTAATCATAATTATAATAGTCAAATGTTTTTTTTTTAAATTAAAATTATAAGGAAGATATGATGATATATGAACGTTATATATAGATCGGTAATATCGTTTTACAGTAGCAGCAATTGCGTCGTAATAAATGTGCACACCTAAATAAGAAAACAAAAACGGAAGAGATTACGGCAATTAGGATAACGATCGCACGATTCACGTAACATAAGTCGATTTTAAAATATATATATATATATATAGATTCGATTCCGACGCTACAGAAGATTAAGATACATTAATCTAATAGCGTCGAACGATCGGTTGCAATGCAAGACGGTCGACGGCATGAAAAATGAACACCGACCATTAAACATTTGGTTCACGTATGAACCGCCAGACCGTAAGATCGAGTAACTATGTCTAAAAGCGACGTTTGGAAGATGTTCAAAGTGGATTTTCCAACCCCCCCCCAACCCTTTAGAAAGACACCGGTTGAAATAATCGAGCTGTATGGGGTAGCGGATAACCGCAGATGGTGACCGAATCCCCGTTATCACGGCACGGTATCAATTAAACGTCTACGTGATCGCAATTTCTCCTTTGAACCGATATAATATATATATATATATATATATATATATATATATATGTGTGTGTATGTGTGTATATTTCACGTATTTACCAATGAAATAATTTAAATGAAATCGGAAGTAATTATATATTTTATTGAATGATTTTTATTTATGAAAAACTTTTATATACGATTAGTACAAAAATAGATTCAATTTTTACTATAGAAAGTGTTTTTTATCAAATATATATATATATATAATGCTAGCGCCGTCGCCGCGCGCCAACGGAGTCACGCTTGAATACTATTTTACTTTTATAATTTAATATTAAATGATCTTTACAATTCAATACACATATATATATATCATTGCCATTATCGACGTTCAATTTATTACTGTCATTAATATACATTTATTAAAACTATTTTTCATTTATTTTATTTTTAAATTGAATTTTTATATACTTTTATTTATTTTAAAATTCATTTTGATAATATCTGATATATAATAAAAAACTTGTATACTTCTAATAATCTAGCACACATCAGTGCTATAATAATAAGCAAATGGTTTTTTTTTATGTATAAAAATTAAATATATATTGTATATTAAAAAAATAATTTATATTAGATTAAATATAGCGAAATTCTTAATTCTATTACTCTTAAAAGATATTGAACGATAGCATTTCAAATCTCGACATATATAATATAGTAGGGAGAAATTTCAATTTGAAAAACGGTTTTTCATTCTTTCTAGCGGATTGAACCCGAGATTGAAAGCATGATTATCTTCAATCTAATCGTTTGAACCATTAGATTCAAAATACATTCGCACGTATACGCATACATTCAATTTATAAAAGATCACAGAGTTCGCAGACGAAAGAAATCTTTCAAAAGAGACAGAAACCTTAATCTTACGTGATATTTTCTAATGTAATTATAAAATAAAGTGTAATATTATTTATCGCACTAATATTAAATATTTATTTTAGATTCAGAATACATTATATATATATATATATATATATATATATATATATATATATATATATATATATATATAATATTATAGAGAATTGACTTAAGAGCAAAAATTATGCCATAAAAGTGCAACGAGTCGGTCACAACAGCCACAACCATTATTGCCGACATCAACCACCCCAGAACCATTACCGTGAACAGAACCAACGTCTAGTATTGAAAACGGAGATAAAAAGTCGCGTTTTTAGAGTAAAAAAAAAACAAACAAAAAAAGCAACTGCAAACGCCGGCGGTGGTTCATGAATAATTCACGTTGGGGGTTGAAAAAAACCACCCCTTTACTTGGGAGTCGAGAATACATTGCGGATGTTGTGTGCACTATTGCGCACTTGTCTAATGTTGCATAGTCTACCTGAAAAAATCATTCGGGATTCAGAATGTTTTCGAATACGTGATATTTTTATATTTTAATCTAAAATTGAGAATAAAATATTAATATTTTATAATCGAAATCGTATAATAAATATTGATATTTTTACAATTCAAAATGTATAATATAAAATATTTTAAAATTCAATAAATACGAATATCATAATGTTTACTCATGTAAATTGCAATGTACATATATTTTACAAATATGAGTGTAATAATAATAAACGAATATTCAACGTCGGCGTTGTTTCGAAACTGTATTCGCCTATTGTGCGACTGTAATAGTTTTCCTTATCATTTTCAACAAAAGCATTGCTTTTCGGCTGTGTTTCGCATTTAAATTTAATATTTATCCAAAAGCGGCTATATATTCGAGAAATTTTACATCAAATATGAAATTTAGTTATGCATTTATTATATATGATATATATATATATGCGAATGCTATATATTTGTCTGTCTGTCTGTGACGTTGTTACATTGAATGTGGCATTCGAAAGAATGGAAAACATGCTTTTCTTGGGTCTCTAGAATATTTTCAACTGAAAAGATGTTATATTATTAGATTGAAAACTAGATATAAAATAATATAATGTCTACTTTCATGTTTCATAACATAAAAGATATATAATATCACATAGATGCATAGATGATTTATCATAAATAATATATTAATATTAAAAAGAATTTATTTAGATTTATATATATAAAACGTTAAAAATGCCTGTATATATATAAAAAAGTACATACAATTCTTCCAATTATATAGTCGTAGATGAAAAATTCGATTTCGAAATACACGTTTTCCATTTTGTTGAATATTGATTTCGCATTGTCGTCAAATAAATTATACATCACGTGACAAACTGTCACATTCAGAATATTTCAACGCAATTATTTTTTGACACGATAATAATTCACGTAGAAATCGAAATCAACACACTAAGTATGTGAGTTTCGATTTGGATAACAAAAAATAATAATAATAATAATAAAATTCTTTAATTTACACCACAATAAAATATTTGACTTTTTTTTTACAGAAAAAAAAATATACGAGCGTATTTATTTTTGCAAATTAGAATTTTGTAAAAAATATAGACTATTCATCACGCGACGAAATTTCATTGATCCGAAAATAAAAAGCGTTTATTTAAATTGAAGCGCCTGAAAATTGACAGTATGTCAAAATGTCAACATACCGCCCTCTCGAGAATGCCCTTGTATGATAAATTATATAAACATACACATACACACAGATTTTTCTCTCTTTTTATATATGGTATATATATATATATATATATATATATATATGTAAGAAAATTCTGCTAAATTTGCTCTAATATTTTAAAGAAACCACCCTAATGTTTGCATTATATTCAAACTGAAAGTCGACTGCATCCACAAACTAATTCATATTCAAACATTTACACACTGCATGGGATTTAAAACGGCGATTAATTTTTGCTTGCATTTCATATTCGACCTCTAAATCAAACAAACCATATACTAAAAAACGTCTGTTAGTACCACTAACGAGATGGTCGAAAAAGATATGATCCAGTGAAGTTTCGTGTTAGTTTAATGAGGATTTTTGGCATTAATTATGAGAATAACTAAAAAATACTATTTCAAACATATAAATATCATATTAAAATATACGAAAATTAAATAAATTTAATATTGACATATTTTATAAATTATTATTCTATTGATTTTTAGTTTAAATAAGTTGATCAATTTTTTTTTTAAATAAAATGGAGAACATGATAGAGGATCGTTTGTTGAAAAGGAGGACACGTTGAGATTGGAACCGATTTTCAAATTGTAAAGAAAAGACTGTCGAAAACATCAACGACTTCAAAATCGAGGTTTTTTTAAGTCAAGTCAAGGTTCAAAAATTTTCAAAAAGAAGGACATTTTTCAAAGAAGAACGGAGAAGGAAAAAAAAAGATATGTATCTTTCCAAAATGTCGAAAAGGAGGACTGTTTTTTTCAAAAAGGACTATCGGTCACCTTAGTTATAAAATAATGTAATTTTTTTATTGTAAAATAAACTAATATTCTGATAAATATTTTACTCAATTTCATTCATTAAATTGTAAATAACATATTTCATTTGAAAATCAAATTCCATAGAAACACACGTCGATACACAAAGAATTGAATAATAAAGGAGGTTCTATAATGAAATTTGCAATTTTAAAAACGAATAAAAATTTAATCAACGCAAAAAATAAATAAATAAAAATAACGCGTTCGAATATAACCCAGTATTATTTTGACGCATATGAAGTACGAGCCGTCACTGAGTAAATCAAAATAGAAAGGGACAAGGATATATTAGGATAGGGGTTGAAGGGTGCGATGGTTAAAAAGAGACGAGGGGGTCGAATAGGAGTGGTTCTCGGGTTAAAATCGATAAATTAATTCTCAATTTGTATTTGAATATTGAATGCGGCCGCAACTTATGCAAATCGCCAAACGGGGAAAACTGGGCACCCGCTAAGGGATGAGGAAAGCTTAACGAAGGCACTCGTCTGTCGAACGACCGTTCGAAATTTTAATTAATTTTAATAAAATATTCACCGATTCCAAACCGTAGAATTTTAGCTATCGATCACGGGTCAGAGTCCCCCGCGTTTCAAGAACGGGGGATGAGTCGTCTTTTAATTTCGTATTTTTTAAATATTATAAATATTCAATATGAAAAAAATCACATTTATTATGACTATATTTTTAAATATGATATATATATATATATATATATATATATATATATATATATATATATATATATATATATATATATATATTTCGTTCATTAGGCAACTTTTGATGTTGGATTATGTTACATACATACGTCATATAATCGCAAATGTATGCGGTTTTGATAATCCTCTCGTTGCAATTCTAATGAATAGAGGGGTTGTAAAGATTGGCTTTGCAAGCAAGTAATGATATCGTTGAAAATGACTCGTAAAAAGAAATTTCTCTTTATAAAAAAAAATTCTTATAATTCGACTATTTTTTTATAAATCAAATTATCATTTGCTAGTGAGTAAAATACTGAATAATTATAATTAAGAAATATATTTAATTTATATATGTGTTCAATTCAAAGTCAGAATACTTGTAATAAATTTAATCAATACGAATTACTAAATAAGACGTTGATTAAATTTAATAAAAATATATATATTATAAATTGATAATAGAAGCAAGACATCTAATTGTGAAAATTTTTACAGTAGTAAATTTATAAAAAGATTACGAGAAAATTAAAAGTGTATTTTTTGCAATATAATACGCGATAAATACTCAGTTGAAAATTAAACGTTTTATGAGAAGACATTTTTATATTAAAAAAAAAAAACGTTAAACGAGTCGTTTATCAATTAACTAACAGAAACGCGGTGCAGAAAAGTTAATTAAAAATTTATATTAGTGAAAATTTCACTTTAGAAACGGGACGCACCAACGGCGTTAAACTATTACGCAAAACAAAGAACCTTCATAACGTTTCATTAGTTTTAATATAAATTTATTTTACGTTGCCCGAGTAAAGATTGCTTTAATATCCATGTAATTATTAGTTTTAATTAAAAAGTGTTTATAATACCGACGGAATATGACTACGACAACGTTGAATGCGTTCAAAGACTTTTCTTTTTTCTTTTTTTTTTTTTGCGAAAATTAACCGTTAAAAATATCGACCGCTTAGCGGTTAGCGTTAATAAAATTCGCAGTTATTTAAACTATACGTGTTCTTACGTAAGAAAAATGAAATAATTATTAGTATAATTAAAATGTTAAATTCGTATTATTATTTTTTTTTCACGTTTACATTTCATATATTAATTGTTATTTAGCTTATTATTAAATAGACGAAAACATTAAAATTTAATCAGAAGAAGATTTTAACGGTAAGCGCTCTGAAAACAGCGAGTTTATAAGTTTTTTCATGGCTTTAAAATTTGATTTATATGTAGGGAAAAAAGATATGAATATGAAAAAAAAATGTAATAATTTTAGTAAATTTTGAGAAAATGTGCAAATCTCAAGCGTATATTTCATAAAATTTATTATATTAGCAGTTTATATACTACTAATAAAAATACGTAACACATTTTACAAAAAAATTTTTTTTCATATTTATATAATAAATATTTCAAAACTTATATTAGTATTGTATTTATTTAATGAATATTATATGTACAAATTTTGAGTTAAAAAGATATTTTTTTTTATTAAAACGTTGAAATGTTCGAAAAATACTGGAGATGCAGAAAATTGCTAAAATAAAAACAATTTTACTTGAAAATAAAATGAATTACACATGGCTTTCTATAAAATTAAATCGCAAATACGTTATTAAAAAGTTGACATCTTAAATTTAGTCTAATATTTAAAAGTGATTTCAAGTTTTTTTTTTCAATATAATTGTTTTATATATATATTTTTTTCTATAAAACAAACTAATAAAATTCTTTTTTAAACTACTTTGTCTTTTTGCAAAAATATTTAATTTCTAAAATTCGTATAAACTGTCTTCAAATCCCTTTATTTTCAATAAAATTTCTATATTTCTCAGTTTTTCTAGTTAACTCTAACTTCTAAAAATATTTTCTACCTTTTCTCTCTTTTTTTTTTAAAGTAATTTAATATTTTTTTTCAACAACCAGCCAAGTTTAATCTTTTAGTATTAATTTTTCTTAAATTTAATATTTTAATATATTGTATTATCGGCTAATATAAAAAAAAATCGTCCTGAAAATTAATGTAATAAAAGATCATTGAAATAATTAATATAATAATCTGATGTTAATCAGGTAATGTTTTATATCGTTGATATTTGATTAATAATTTAATATATAAATAAAGTATATGTTGTGTATATGTTATATATATATATATATATATATATATTTTCATTTTCACGTATATAATAGCTGAAAAAAACATTTTGGACACGAAAAATTACTCGCATGGAACGCTTCCTGAAAAATTCGAACTTGGATATATTACACCACTTAACTGTGGAGCGTTCTTCTCAAAAAGAGTGTCAGCCGAATCGGCTTTCGGAATAGAAGAGATGCCCGACGCTAAAATAGGATGAGGGATGCACGAAAGAGGGTTGACTGCCGAAGCAAGAGATATATATAAGGGTGAAATCGAGCCAAAAGAAGACGGAAGCAGAAAGGGGAGTAAAAAAAAAGAAGACGAAGAAAAAAGTAAATGTGGAAGCGACTCATTGATTTTGTGCTGAGCAACGCGAAAGCCGGAAGATTGATGATTGGACGGAAAGATACTCGAATGCCGTCGAGGTATTCGAAACATTTTTCGGTAATTTATAATGCCTTGAAACCTGATTCATTCGAAAAATATCGCACAAATATGAATTTTGCGCCAGTGTTTATTCAGGGTTGTTAAAGAGATATATTTTTTTTAAGACGCCATAAATATCGAAAGAAAATTAATTTCGATTATTGCTCGTAGTTTTATTTTGATATATTTAATTAAAATGAAAATCGTGAAAAAATTATCATATATATTATATGATATCAAAATACAAAATATTTCAGGTGTTACTATTATTTTGTACAACCTGTATATACAGGTTATACAAAATAATACCTGTATATACAGGTATTATTTTGTACAACCTGTCAAAACTACTATGACTCCACAAAAAAAAGTCTTGGAATCGATCAGATACGAAAATGTACAAAAAGTAGGACATTTCTCAAAAAAGAACGATTGGTTATCTTAATATAAAAAATAATAATAATAATATAAAACACAATTATAAATAATTAACCACATTATAAGTTCAAAAAATAATTAAAATCGTGAATATTTTTTCAAATTATAAATGAAAATATATTTTTTTCTATTATATATAAAAAGTTTTTAACTGCAAGTAATTTAAACTATGATCGTAATTATCGTACCAAAAAAAAAAAAAAAAAAAACGCTGAAAATTCTCATCAGCAATTCCGAGATTTCAACCCTGATATTCGACAGAAACATTCGACAAAAAAAAGAATAAAATACGAAAGGTTGTAATATTTTTTTCTTCGCTTTTCACGGTGCGGAAAATGAATGCACGGTATGAGGCCACGAAGAAATATACCGCGATAAAGAAAGAAAAAGAGAAAAAAATAAAATAAAAAAGCACCCCCCCACCCCTTATTATTGATGTCGATGCACGCCATTTTACGTCTAGACCTCGATTTTCAGTGCTTTCAGTTCGTTTGATTCGTTCACTTACTTTTCTTTTTTTTTTATTTTCGATT
Organism: Leptonema lineaticorne; assembly: GCA_024500535.1. NCBI lineage: Eukaryota > Metazoa > Arthropoda > Insecta > Trichoptera > Hydropsychidae > Leptonema > Leptonema lineaticorne. The sequence goes on along the minus strand of JANIJI010000061.1, from coordinate 6,934,327 downwards.
TTCCAGTAGAATATTGCAAAGTTTGAAATTCTTCGAATTGCACCCGACTGAAATTAAATCGTTCGAAGCTTTATTAATTTTGACATTTACATTTCTTGCTGTCGTTTTACCAATTATCGTCTGCGACGTGTCTATTGCTCTTCATTTCAATGAAAATATCCACGAATCTATAATATTATTTCTACTTCAATGCAATTTTTTTTAATTAAATATTTTAAAAATATAAAACTAATTAAAAAAATATTTTTTTACCCATAACATATACCATATATGTATATTAAAATTTTAATTTATTATTTAATATATTCTTAAATAATATTTATATTTTCATTGCCTTCATGAATGTCTTATATAACAATTATTAACTGTATTAAATTTCAAAGTAAATATATTTACAAACAAACATAGCTAAAAGATGTAATCTAGCGTTAAAGTTCAACAAAAACAATTTGATAACGAACTAAACTTGTATCCAAATATATATTTATTAACGTTTATATTAAATCTTCTACATTTATTTGAAGTTTTGATAAACTTTAATTATTTATTACTTTATCGAGAAGTTAAAAAACTAATTTTAGTTTAGTGTTTCGTTTAGAATATGTATATATTTTTTGATTCAAAATGTAAATGATTTTGTTAATCACATTACGTTTTGATAAAATTTGAGATTAGTTTATATTTTTATTTTTTTTTATTAAAAATTCTTATCTTATTTAAAGTTAAATAAATGTTATAATTTAAATATTTCGTTTTGATAATTTTATATAATAGATATTTAGATATAATATCGAATTTTAATCAAATATATATATTGAACAGCATCGATGTTGAAATAAAAACACGATTTCAATTTTTAAATATCGTCGACTAAAACTGTTCAACTAATGAAAAGCTCGCAATTTTTTTTCTGATTTTCAACAATTTTTTTTTTAAATTCCATCATTCTTTTGACGTCAGCGTGCTTTGCTATACTTGAAAGATGACGAGAGTTGGAAGCCTAATGGATTCATGACGAGCTGAAAAAGTTAAGTACCCCTCAAACAAGTTTTAATTTGGGATGAACTGAAAAATGCCTCATTCTTTCCGGTTTATACCTCGCTTCTAACGTATTAAACACGTTACGATGATACCAAGTTTTAAATTTATAATTTGAAACGAAAATGTGATAGTGATCAAAATGACGTAAATATATACATATATATATATATATAGAAAACGATCGAAAAAATAAATTTATTTACGTTATAATAAATAAAATTTTATATACGTAAACAACGATATAGTAACGTGCAAAGTGAACACTTGTTCCATTGCACACAGTATTTTTCCACCTCACACTAATGTAAAGAAAAGCTCTGCGGGGATTTAAACTTGCTAGATCATCACGTATCTGCGGTTATTTTTCGACGTGAAAAATGCACATAGCGAGCATCATATTCAATGTTTTATTCCGGAAATGTAGTTTTTCTCTCTTCGAATTGTTTTTCTTGAGGATTCGTTCGCGGAAAATCCGCGCGCGACGTCTAGCGTTAGGGGATGATTTTTCAAGATATTCTATCTGTTTTATACGAGGCTGTATCGACTTTTGTCGTTTGAAATAACGATTGTCAGAAAAATAATAAGTATTTCACTGTATAAATAATGCATAATATACAATATAAAGATACTATTTACATATATTTGTGAAAAAATGTAAATATATAATATAATATAAAATATATGTTTCTAAATAAAATTATTTATCGAAAATGTAATTTTTGACTATTAATGAGATGTAAAATCTTTTTTTTAATTTTTAATATATATGTATAATACATATTAATATATCTATAAATATGTCTTTTATTATAAATAATAGAAGACAGCTTTCTCGATTTTTTTCGAAATACAAAAGAAAAGTCTAGAAGAGCTGTTCTTATTAATATATTAAAAAATTATATTTTATTTTTAGAGAATTGTATATTTTTTTAAAATATTTTAAAAAATATATATCTCCACTAAGATTGTGTACAAATTTCCGCAGCAATCAATCGAGCTTTATAAATATTCTCTTATTTTTCACATTGCGCATTCGGATTTTTTTTTCCAATACATAGACAGCCGGAAAAAGTAACCGAGAAAAAGGAGAGACAAAGACAGAAAACTCGGCGAAGAGAAAAAAAACAAGAAGACATTGTGATTTTTGTCTCGAATGGCAATCTTCAAGTTGGTAATCAGAAGAAATGGGATCGTGCGCCATTGAAAATAGACAATTTAAGAAAGATTCTCTTGTTACAATATCGCACTTTAATAAATTTTATCGAAGTTCTCATTGTGAATACTGAACGTTTTGTTGTAGGTTCGATGAATTTCAACGGCAAACGATAAGTCTAAGGGCGGATAATATTAACGGTCTATTTTCCATAACAATTGAATAATTTATATATATATATATATATATATATATATATATATATATATATATATATAATATTTTTTTCCCTCATTCTCATTACGTATTCTGAAAGAAGGTTGCCATTATATTAATATTATATAATACTACTATAAAAACAAAATCCATTCTTTTTATTTCATTCGCATACATATTATATTTATAAATATTCATATTTATATCTCAGGGGGATGCAAAAGGAAACATGTGAATAATACTATGTTTCGGCATAATCTTATAAAATAAATGAAAAAAGCTCGTTGATTGATTGCGAATGACGTGCGCTTTAATATTAATAACGATATACATACAAGATAACCCGTTTTGTAAAAGGTGTGAAAAAAAAAAAAATATATATATATATATATATATATATTTTTGATCAGAGTTGTTCAATTCAAAGTTCGCGAACGAATTTTTATATACGTCTTAATGTCGTTTAAATTTTCTTATCAAATGAATTATGTGATGAAATTCTAAAATATTATTTAAATAATTCGATTTTGAGCGAATCAATATAATATAATACTGATTAATTTAATCTATAATTTTTTTATCATAATTTATTCTTTAAATAATTCATTTATCGCTATTAGTGAATTGTTATTATTTAATTTAAAAATTTTAAAATATTTTTAAATTATAGAATGATATATTCTTTGTGCATAAAACACCATTTTATACAGACAAAATATAAAAGGAAAACGGGAAAAAAGAGAAAAAGAGAAAAAAATAGGCGGAAAAAGAAATAGAAATTTTGATGTCGGGTGCGTAATACACGCGAAAGGGCGGACGAGGCGCTTTTTCAGCTAAACGCCGTCACATTTTTCAGCCTGCGTCTGCGGTGCTGCAGATTTTTCAGCATAAATTTTCAGGGCACGTCACGCCGTAGAAACAAAACGGGACACATATGAAAACGACGCGAGATTTATCGGCGTCTGCGACCGGCGAGAAGAAAAAGCATGCCTTGACGGGCTTCGAACAACGCGTTTATAGTTCATTCTTGTATTAAGGTAAATGTAAAAGTTCAGTCATGTTGTTTTTATATCATTATTTTAAAGAACGCGTATCCATTAGTCACGTATATGTATTAAAAATATGAGATAATTCGGTTTCAGCGTGTTCAGTCATACGTCTAATAGATATAATTTTTAACACGTTTCATGCGGGATATAAGTAAATTCGTATTTTAACGATTAGCATTGATGTGCGGGAGACGACAAAACTCGATTTCTATAGACCAACGATTTTTTTGTAAACACGGACTAAGATAAAAAAATATTTTATACAAAATCTAATTTGACCGGCAAAAGATTTATAATTCTTAATAAAAGTATAAAAATTGCAATATAAGAAGAATGATATGTGACTTTGTGTGCCTGAAGAAATTAAAAATTATTTCAAAATTGAATTAATTATTAATTTTTAATTTATGTATAAAAAATGGACGATGTAATAAAAACAATAGAAGGATGAAAAAGAAAAAGAAGATTAGACAGGAAGAAACTTCATCTAAGGAATGAGTATTACTGAAGACAGAACTGTTTGAAGAAGCTTAGTGTATTAGCACATCTCTCGAGTCGAAGATTTCTACTTTCAAAAATGAGAATACCATAAATAAATAAATAATAATATTTTTATATATAAGTAAATACGAAATATTGAATTAATTTAGTGTAAAATATAAATATTACATAATATCAAAAATATTGCATCTATATATGGGTTTGTTTTTTTTTCGTTTTTCCTTTCAAATTTCCATTTCCCCTCCCCCTTACTATACGATAATCAATAACGGGGAAAATCGACACCGAATCGTTCGTTACGAAAAGATTGACTATTACTAATCCGATGAGTGCACTAACGATTTGTCATTCCATACGAATTGGACATTACGACCGGTTATGGGTTTTCCGGTCCGCGGGGAAATTCAATTTGCGAATTTTCGCGGTGCTCGCGTCGTTAAAGTCGAACCCGGAAAACTCGTCATTTTTATTGCTTGCCAAATTTGAGCCGGCTTTCGCAAAATTAGACCTGGGACTTCGCATCCACACGACGAGCAATCTTCTCCCTGTGCCTGCTTTATATTAATTTATGTATATAACACAAAAAAAAAATGAAGCATATCCTTTTTTTTTTCAATCCCATTTCATAATAATATATTTTAACTCTCAAATTATATATACAACTATTATATAATATTATACAAATTAATTAGTTAAATATATTTTTCATATAAAATAATATTAAGATCGATATTTTTAAAATTCTACAAGATAGACAATTTATAAGTTCTTAAAGTAAAAATTATTAATTGATATTTGGTGAAAGTCCTTCTTTAAGTGTCCTCCTAAAAGTCTTCTCTTTTGATATTTGTCCTTCTTTTCTTAAATTTTCATATTTAATTGATTTCAATGATCGATGATTTAATACTGAGGTTTGTTTTGGAGCGCCATTGGAAAAATCTGATCACTTGTAATTGTAATTTGAATAGATGACTTAATATTATAATATAATAAAAATAAATCAATTTTATATAATTTAAAATCTTTAAGATTTTAATTATCAAAAAAAAATAATAATCAGGATGCTGTAATTTAATTTCAGCAATAAACCGCAATTCGATTTCAGTATCGATATAATCGAATATGCCATCACGGACGTCGTCTATATAAATCCGACGGTATTTTAAAACAATCACCGTATAAATTAAACCAAAATTAAACATGTTTATACGCATTAATTACAGTGCCAGGATTAAAATATTTGTTTAATTTGAATACGGTTGCGTTTCAGTTATTATTATGCGCAACGGCGATAATTCAAAGTGGGTCTGCGAAACGCGTTCAAATGCGCCGGTTTTTACACGGTGATTTATAAATGAAGAATTATTACTAGTCGGATCGTTGAAAATCGCACGTGCGATTAAATTAAATACACACCGTACATAAAAAATAATAACAATAATAATAATATAATAAATACGACGAAATAAAGCAAATATTATAATACGGGTCACGAAACGCGAACGTATTCTTTTGTTGTTGTGAGAGAACAAAGAAAAATGGCAACCGAGCGCGAACAAAAGGTACGTTATATTAGAAGGCTGACTTCGGGAATTTTCCACCTATTATATATATATATATATATATATATATATATATATATATATATATATATATATATATGTATATATACATATATGTGTATTATTATTTTTATTGCGTCCGTCTTACTGTTGACTATTTTCATTTTTACTTTTCGGTGTAAATAAACTTTGCGGCGGAACGTTGCCCAGAATACATACTTATCTAAGTGCACTTGGTATAATGTAAGATGGAAAGCTCTGTGTAACCATTCAAACGGTACGTAAGCCCGTCCAGATATGTACGTGTGTGTACACGGAGGACTTGCGAGCTTTTCCACGCGAAAGAAGTTTCCACCGGATTTCGCACTAAAACCGATGACGATCCATCTCGACGAAAATTCCATTGTGTGAAAAGTTGAAGAACTCGACGGAATTATACGATGAAAATATTTATTTTGCGCCGAGGGAACGTCGTCGCTTTTTGTTTGAATCGTAAAATTGTACGATACTATCTTTTCATATATATTTTAATGGAGCTTTAAGCGAATACATTGAATTGTATTATATTTGAGAACGTTCATTTTATATATACATATATATAATATTTTATATTGCAAATAAAAAATTCATTACAATATTCCTATCTTAGTTGGCAATTTATATCCTAACTGTAAATTAACATTATACATGAAAATCTAATTTAAGTTTTATATAAGTTAAATTAAATTTAAAGTTTTTAAAATAAGATTTCTAAATTACGTATCGTAAAATTTCGTTCATAAATTTTTATATTATAAATATTTATATAAAGAAGAAAGTTGATTTTATATAATCAATAGTGTATAATAATAAAAATAAACTATTTTTTTGTGAATTAAATTACATTTTTTTATATATCTGCATCTATGTTGTTTAACATGATTATTGGAAAAAATACTAAATTTAGTACAAGATCTACAGAAGCAGCAACTTTGACCTTTATAAGATTGCTTTCGCTTTTACGTCTCCGACACATAAAAAAGTACAAATTTCAAAGCTGCAGATCAAACCGTCAAAGTCGAAAAAGTTCCAAATCTGAAATCGAATTAGCATGTGAAAAAATGCGTAATGGAGCAGAATTTGCAATGGCGAATAAAAAAAAATAGATGGAAACAGAGTAACGGCAAAAGCTTTCGTCGTGAATATTTTATGACGTTTCAATGTAAAACTAGCGGGGGTTTATCGACGAATGTTTTGTTAAAGGATTACTTTGATCTCGAAAAAAGCACACGGATCCGATTGAAAAACCACACGTTGTGCTTTAATCCCGTCGAAATACGCTTAGCGTTCGGAAAAGCGTTCTCCGTTCGGAAAAACCTCAACCTCCCGAGCTTTTTCGTTGTCCGTTTTACTTTTGCGCGGCACAAGTTTGATCGACTGTTCGCACCGTGTGAACTGTTTTGGATTTTGCAACTGTTTCAAAAGCCCGTTTTCAATCGGGGGTCGACAACTGAAAAACGGCTCGTATTCGTGCACTTAATTAAACTAACGCTTTTCGCAACTTAATTACACGCGGTGAGGTAAAAGTTCGACGTTATCCCGGACAAAGGAAGTGCATTTTCAATTATTCATTTAAATTCGTATTTTATACGACGACAAAACTTTAATTCGATATTTAACATATGTATATCACTTACGTTAAATTTTAATTAATAATTTATAATAATTCACTGTTTTTATATATAAATCATCAATTTTTATAAAATTACTCTTACTGAAATATTAAATATTAATACGAAAACATTAAATTAAACAATAGATTATTAAGATAAAAATTTTAATATAAAACTGGATATAGTTAAATATTTTATATATTTAATTACTACTAGTATTTTAAGAGAATATAATAAATTGTCATCATAATTTCGAATATAAATTAAATATTTTATTAAATATGTAAATATAATATTTATATATTGAAAAGCTATTCAAATTAAAAAAAACGGAAAAATATTTTCCAATAATATAATTATTAAAAAAAAAATACTAAAAATTTCATTTCTCAATCTTATATATTTCTGCGAATGATAAATAATAAATAGAATACAAGGTTTATTTTCTCAATTTATATAATTAATTCATCGTGTATTTGTGTGATTTCGTCCGGAAAGGCTTCATTTAATTAGACTTTGTTCCATTTAATTGACTGCACGTCGTGAAATTGCTCTGTGGAAAAATAAAATTGCAACGTTTTTCCCGGCGATTTTCTTATCCGCGACGTCGGGGATCGCTTTTTGTTTTGGACACGCTCGGGTTTTCGTTCAATTAAGATAAAGGCAAAAACACCGAAGGAAAGAAGAAAGGATAGATTGCGCGAAAGTAAGAAAGAACCGAGGATAGACGAGCGCTAAAAACGAAGAATACAAAGATCGAGACGAATTAAGTGATATGTGATATATTTCGTTATGTTAAAATACAATAAATGAATAAAAATTAAAAATATTAAAAAAATATATTTTAAGACATGTTTGGCTCAAAGAAAGTCTAAACTGGAAGTTCAATTTTCGATCACTTTTTGCAGCAATTGAGACCATACATATATATCTATGAAAGTGTGGCACATTTTGTAAACCAAAGACTTCACATAGTCCTAGAAATAATAGTATAGCACTGTTAAATCGCATAATCTTTCACAAGCAACTTTGTTTTGAACCAAATGTACAATGGTCCGGTGGTTGTGTGGCTTCAATTCTTGTACAAGTTGAATTTTGTAAGTCCCTAAAAACCCAAATCTTCCATAAAGTGAATGGACACAGCACCAGTTGTTGAGCACCTTGCCAAATGGACTTATTTGGGTCTTCTTCAATACTATACTTCACAACAATAATACCTTTTTTGATTCGCACTTTATGACGTCTGTAAAATTGTTGCAAAATCAATTCATGGTTATTCAAATTGATTGTTCCAATAGACAATTATGTCGATCGTAAAATGCATGAGTTTCACGAATTAAACCATGTTTTTTCGTAATAAAATTGTACAATTTGTAAACGTTGTTCAGTTGTTAGTCGATACATGATGTAATGGCATATAAAACTAAATACAAAAATAAGTAATGGTTGCCAAAATGGTATACATATCGAAAAATGTTGTCTAAATAAAATTTTATACCTTTATAAAAACATCCTATATAATCAAATTTCATCTTTAACAGAGTGAAATATCTGAATAGGAAAAAAAGATTATAAGCAATAATATATAAAAGTGGCAAAGAAAATGAACAATATTCCAACTTTATTAATATATTTTAAATTTGAAACTTTTCGAACGAAGACATTTATATAAACTCGATATTTTATTCGGCTCGTTTCTCTATTACACTCATTCGAATGACGATAATTCAAACGACCGTTTTAAGGATCACCTTTCGTTGCGTCGAAAAATATGTATACACGAAAGCGCGCGGATCTACACGAAATAAGGGACGAACGGGATGAGTTTATCGGGGGGGGGGAGGGAAGGAGCTGGAGGTTGAAAAGAAAAGTTGTTTATTAGAAAGCATTTCAATGTTCGAGTCGGTCGGTGGGGAGCGCGAAACGAAACCGACTCGGATATAAATCAGTTCGGGGCAAGAGCCCTTCTCAGACCAAAGTTTCGTTTACTTTTGGTATATAGAAAGCGAAATTTCTCCATCGTCAACCCTCCAGCTGCTAGGGGATGAGGGGTTGAAATTGAAGCGGCGGCGACCGAACAAGAAACTTCTCGGGATCGTCTTTTACCCTCTTCTCTCCCCCCCCCAGTTCTAGACTAGACTAGATTGTGTAGTGTGCGAAAGCTTTCGAACGCAGCTTTCCTCGGAAGAATCGAGCACTAAATTATATATAGCAAATGAACGCTCCTCAATGTCGGTGATTTATCGTCACATGTAAGCAGAAAGAAAAATTCTTTCTTATATATATATATATATCACGTTTTTTTCTTCTTCGAAATTTAGATTAAATTGAAAAATAAGGAATTTAATTCTATATATCTGTATAAAAATGGTGTATTTTTAATTTATATTCCTTTATTTCAAAGCATAATTATAGAATCATTTTTAGTAGTCCTCAATTATTGTATATTTATAATATATTTAAATATTAAACAGAAAATTGTTTTTGTATAGGTGATTTATATTAATAATATTTATGTCAAAATGTGTTGTGACTCATTTAGTTGTGCGTTAAAATGTCGAGTCACTAAATTATGTAAATATTAAAATTAATATTCAAATTAGGAAAAAAATATAGTTTACTGCGATAAAAAAAGTGTTCGTTCATATTTTGTATAATTACATAATGAGTTTTTTTTTATAATTAAAAATAACATAATATTATTTTTGATTCTTAATTTCATATTTGATATTCACACATTTATTTCTCTTAAATAGTTTTATATATTATAATGTCTTTTATTTTATTTTTTTTTTGTGTCTCAAAGATCAATTTTATTATATTTTTTAATTATATATAAATTAGTTGATATGGTTTAACATTTGTTTTTAAAAAATATTTAGTTTGTATTTTTATACCTTATTTTCAAAAAGAGGAAAATATATATAAGAAAAATTTGAGAAAAAAATATTCTATTCTAAAAAAAAAAAGAAAAGCATTCAAATCAAAGTGATTACAACTTAGCAACAGTATATCATATTTTTAACCATCTCGATGTGTTTTTTTTTTCTAAGAAATTATTATTTTTATGTTTCAGAGTTATCGATCAACCTAAATCTTTCTTCAACTATATTGTGATAAAAAAAAATCGTAACGTTTCTATATAAATGAAAACATTAAATTCATAAATCGATTTCATTCAATTTATATATATATATAAATATATGAACGAAATGAACTTTAATACAATTTATATGTGTATAAATTGTGAAACGTAGCATAACAAATGTTTACAATTAAGATTGTCGAAGATTAGCGGTCGTCGAGCAAATTTTATTATGTGGGTTCGTTCGTAAACGTATTCGGTTAACAATGGTTGAAACAACACAACAACAACTACAACAACAACAACAACAACAAATACACAATATTAGATACTAATAAACATGTGCCGGTTAACGTGCATATATCTCATGCGTGTGTGTGTGTGTGTGTGTGTGTTTGAGGAAAACTATCTCAAATTTACAATCGCTAACCATAATGGAACCTTAATTTAGTTTGTTTTGAACGCATTTACGGTCATTTATTATTCGTTTCAAAGACGAAAAGCGTTAATTTAAATGTGCTACGAGCAAAATTTGATCGCTGTTTAATGAAAATATACTCATCTTACCTTAACTTTGTATTTACATATCGACCAAAAAGGACGGAGATTAAGTGAATTGTCAATTAAAAAAAATAACTGCGATATTATTAAACGGAATATGAATTTAATGGTTGCGTGCGATGATAGATCTATCTAGATAGAGAGAAGAAAAAAGGGAATTTGATTGAAATTCTTCGGAAAAGGTCGATGCAATAAAAATTTTATGAATATATGAATATAAAAATGTATGAATTATTTAAATTCGTTCTGTTTTTCGATATTATAATATTTATCTCATAAACTAATATAAAAGTTGAAAATATGCAAATCGGATTTAATAAAATCGATGTCACTTTTTTTTTAATCTAAACTAATTTATATTGCAAAATATTATGAAATATATAATGCAATAAAATATAAAAAATATTAAATTCATATTTTTTACAAGTCATAGTAAGTCTTATTTCCATGTTTTTTTTATCAGATATTGAAAATAAATTTAATTTCAAAGTTTTCTATAGTTATTTTTAATATTAAAACAGTACTTATTTTTTGACTATTTCTAAAGTATATTTTTTTTAATTTATAGCAAAAATATAATGCTAATGTAATTTAAAAATATTGAAAAATATGAGCTAATGATATAAAATCGTTAATTAGATTTAATTAAATAATCGATAAACGTAATAACTTTTGATAGAAAAATTAAATTGATAAAATTGTTCGAATAAAAAAAAATATATAATATTATTAAAAATTTATATTAGATGGCAGTGTAAGAAGTAATAAAAAGTTAATAAATTTCCGTTGATAATTGCGCGCGTTTTTAGGGTCTTTAATGGCGTTCAAAATGTATAAACGAATGGAAAAAGTGAGCACGTATAAAGTTCATTTTACGATCGATACTTTAAAGAGGAGGAAAATTTAGCGGAAAAGCTCATGAAAAGTTTAGTGCTCGGTAATAACGCATAAGGCTTTCGTGTAACAAAAAAAAACAAACAAACAACAACAACAACAACACCAAAAAAAAACAAAGTGAAACAAACACCACTATTGTTTATGTTTATTGCCCGAAATGGCATCGAGTAATTTCTAGACCGACTTTTGTTTATTTATTTATTTTTATGTCGCTTACATAATTTATATTTGCACAATGATAAATATGCACAACGTGATTTATTTACTATACATATATATGTTGCAAACAATTTTTTTTCATAATAAATTAAAAAAAATAATTTTTAAATATTCATATTTAACAAATTTAAATAATTGTATAATATAAATATTTTTCACAACGTCTGAATAATATTAATATTTGATTTGTAATAATCTGTTTTTGATATAGACTTATTTATTTCATCTAAAAAATGAATATTTTATGAAGTTAATAATTTTATAATTAAAACAAAAAATATACGAATTTTAATGAATAAATTATGTGAAATTTATGATATTTTTTAAGACTTTGTGGAGAAATTGAACGTAAAATAATTATTAAATAAATAATATTGAAAAATATGAAAAAATAAATGTGAAATATAAATTATAAATTAATTTATTAATTTATAAATATTATTAATATATTAATTATAAAATCAATTAGGTTTTTTTTGTAAATTTATAAGTGAAATTATCAAGTCTTTTGATGAAAAAAATGATTTGTGTGAAACTAAAAATTCGATTTTAAAGTATTTAAATTATTAGTATTTGTTACTTGAATGATTTAAGTTTTTATTAATTTCTAAAAACAAAACGAAAATTATTTTATATATAATTTATAAAAAAAATAAGTATCAATAGAAAATATTATATTAATTTTATTTAATATATTTTTTTTAAATAATTATTTTGCGAATTCAATTTTTATACTATTATATAAAACAAATAGTCGTTTCATATACCATAGATAAAATATGAAATTTAATAAAAAAATCTTAATTATTTTTATTAATAAATATATAGCGCGACAAAACTTAAAGGCCAAGGCCTCTTTTTTCGAATTTTGCGTCACCGAATTTATTTTTATGAATACGGATCGTCGATTTTACACTTTCGCTTCAGACATTATTATTTCTTTTGGAATTTTTTTTTGTTACATTTATCAAAACCGAAATACGTCTTCTTCAAGATTTGCAAACTTGAAATTAATATGAAAATTGCACGCATAAATTATACAATATTAAACGACGTGTGCAACTTTAAACATCTGCGTCTCGATTTATTCCTCGATACAAGTGAACCGGGTGTCGTTAATTATATTCGTGCAAAAAAAAAAATTCAATTATAAAAGTTTTAATTCTTCGACAATTGCCAAACGATAAAATTAAATAAACTGCCTGATATATATATATATATATATGCAACGTATGAAAATAAAAAAAAATCATCGCACATCGGATAGAATATTCTTTAACGGTGCGACGTTTCAGTTGCGGTACTTTTTTTTATTGCGAGCGAACGCAATGAAACTTTTCTCCGCGCTTTCGACCCCCCACCCCCGCCGAGCTTTTTTTACGTCGTTTTTTTTTGCTTATTTTATTTTACGGTATCCGTTTTATGACAAAATATTAAAACTTACGATTCGCAGAGACGCAAAGGCAAAAAAAGGCACGAGATAAAGGCGAGCCTCGGCTTTATTGCCCTTAAACGCGCGTCGAAAAAAATAAATTCGCGTCGTGAATTGAAAGCGCTCGCCCATTAGGGCAGACCCTTAATGCGTTTTCAATACAAATGTTTTGTGTTTCGTTTTTTTTTTTTTGGTTTTTTTCAGTCACCGGACCTACGGGATTGTGATTATGTTGTGTGTGTGTGTGTGTGTGTGTGTATGTTTTTTTTCTTCGGCGGTGAAATCGATATGATTTCCGACAATGTTTTATTGGTGAAACGTTTGCCGTTTTTTGTCAAATCCGTACTATTTTACGGCATAATACGATCGGTCGTATAGAATGCGACACTTTAAACGAATAAAAATAAATAAAAACACTACTATATGCACACATATTATACGTAATCATATATAAAATGTATTATATAATTATATATCAAATATAAAAATTATATATATATAAATTTAAAATGTTTAATTTTCTAAGACACTTTTAATAAAATAAATTTCATATGTGATTAATATTTAAAATGAAAAGATTATATAGAATATTTTTAAAAAACATTCAGTAAAAGTGTGGGATGATTTTATTTATGTTAGACGTTCATATTTACATAATTATGAATTAATTTCAATATATAATATTATTATTGTATTAACATATTCTTGGTAATCTATAATATAATATAAAGTTAATATATTGAACATCCACTATTAATAAATTATATATACATAGATGATAAACAAACATGATAAATTATAAAGAGGTCGAGTTATTTATATAAGCGAAATACCTTATGTTAATGAAATCGCATTGAAAATTTCAAAGAAACGGATAAAATTAATTCAGCTGAAACGATTCTTGTCATTCGAAACGTCAGACGGTATTTTTAATTGAAACTTAATACGCGTGAAATAATAATTTCATCGCAGTCGCGTTTCGCTGAAAAAAACAGGAATGTTTTCTATGAATTTTTAACGAATGCGTTTTGAATTTCACAATTTATATAATAAGAAAAACGCGTCGTTATTTTCGTTTCTGCATTAATTTTTACAATAATTAATATAAATTCAATATAATTAGAAATATCGTTTAATTATTAATAAATTTAGAACGACAACGATCGTTCATTATTATATTATATATATAGAAAATAATTCAAATATATTTTAATAAGTGTTATTATATATGTAAACATTAATAATAGTCTACTGCTCTCTATTAAAAGCACATTTTGAATATTTAATCAGACTTATAACAATGAAAGTCATTATACTATATATTTTATATTTTAACAAACTCTAAAAAGCAACACATAATCATATCTATATATAATATAATATTAAAATATATATATTTTTAACAGAATGTACATAAAAACAAAGAGTAAAATTTACATTTTGCATGTTTAATATTGATATAAAATTTATATATATATATATATATATATATATATATATATATATATATATATATATATATATATATTAATCGATACACAATATAAGGGGTGCATTTATATATAATATATGTCTGATATGAATGCTTTATGAATTTTATCACCTCGGGGTACCAAATTCAAACCAATGAGCTCACATTGTGCAATTTCACAACTCTATACTTCTCTTACGTGCTATAAATTCACCCTACAGAGACTTCACATCGACCACTTATTCCCAAACTGTAGATTTCTAAACGTTTACAAATAAGTCCCCGGGCTACGCTTTCAAACCCCTATAAGTATTTAACGGTTGTGTCTTTAGATATAAATGAATTTAAGTATCTAGATTTTATTTAGCAGTATTGCTACGTGATGTTAAATATTTGAACGAAATAGAAAATATTTATTTTATTATATTATATATGATATAAAAGCGTTCACATCGACCAATGTGCACTTATAACAGGACGAAGCATTTGATATATGTCTTTCGTATTTTACGGATAAAAAAAAGGAGTTACGAAACGTTCGAAGCAGAAAATTTGCCATCAAAAATGCAATTTGTTATACTTTTTTTATTCCAAATTGTCGTTTGGAATAGTCAGATATCGAAAAAAAGTTTAGTTGATTTGTAGATTAAATCTTTGATATAAATCAAATCGAAGCCTATTTTTTGGTTTCACGATTTATACTATACATGATAGAATCTTTTTTATGTCCATTCTTTAAATTTAGTTTAATTATATTTCTTGATTTTGAAGAATATCTCCAAATATCTGAAATTTTATGACGTATCTTAATTTTAAATCAAATAAATTGGCGCATGTAAAGCAAAATATTAACAATTTATTCACAAAGTTAATTTAGAATTATCAATATAATGTATATTGATAATTCTAATGTATATTGTATAATAAAGAAAATTGAGAGATACTGATATTAAAGTGGTGAGCAAATACGTGGAATTTCTTAACGTTCGTTACACGGCAAAATCTTATATAGGGTGAACAACTAGTGAATGCGCGAGGTGTTCAAAATGGGGTTGCAAGAGGGATGTTCATCTAGCTGTATTTAGTATGCTGCGAATGATAAGAAATAAGTTTACCGGAATACATGCGATGCCGGAGTGTTAGGGGTAAAGTTTCACTCGGGCATTTTCAACGGAATTGCGACGATACCGAACCAGCCACAATAAAACAGTTTTATTAGTACGACCGTTTTGTGCAGCCCTATATTATTATTATTATATTTAGTACGTAGTGTGTGCGAATTTCGGTCTTTTGTTTTATTTTCGTTTCGTTTTGTGTGTTGTTTACCTTGCGGACGAAATAATTCGCAACGTCTCGGACGTAATTAATCTTCGTCGTATTTAGCGATGCGCGCGACTTTTATCGCGTCGATTAATTTTAGATATTCTCCGTCGGCGGATGAAAGCTCGTCGTAAAAACTCTTTTCATTTGAAGCTTATTACTGTATTATTACGAATGCTAACTGACTTTATTTAAATATATATATATATATATATATATATATATATATATATATATATATATATGATGCAAGATATGTGGTGACATAGCATTTTTTTTTCGTCAAATACTACTATATTTTCACAATTTAATCTTAAATAATTTTTACAACTCAAAATACAGATCATTTTCTTGTCTTAGTTTAAATTATTACTATATGATTTCATATAAAATATTTCAGCATTTACGATCGAATTTTGCTCCACTAGTATATAGTAAAGAAGAATCGATGAAATCAATCATATGATAATATTATAAATAATATGAACGAATATATAATATATAAAGATTTAAAGCATAATAAACTAGAGAACATTTTCCGAAAGTGTAACTAGGTTTTATTACTGCCGCTCGGTTGCTCACAAAGTTTGTCTCTCATTTTCCATATCTATTCTTCGTACATTTTCTTCCAGTTGTAATTTATCAGCTAGTTTTAAGTTTTTAGTGAATGGACGTTCCGAATTGCACCGTTTGCCAAATTATTGAAAAATCGAAGAATAATTGTACATATAATTCTTTTTCTGTCTGAATAAACTCGTATATATCTTTATATAAATACACGTATAGTTTGCATTTGAATATATATATATATATATATATATATATATATATATATATATATATATATATATATATATATATATATACAGTTTTAAACGTTGCCATTTCATTATGCGAATTGAGATTTTATTATGGCGATTTTGTCGAGTTATCTACGAAATTCAATTTGATACGTTTCAGAGATTATATTTAATGATAACTACGATGAAATTTTACAAATTATGTCTGAGATTTCTATAAGTTTAATTTTGAAAATCGTTATTTGATATTTGTATTATAATTATTAGAAAATCTTCAATTTGAAATTATATAAAATCTATCATTATAATTAATTTATATTGATACTATAATGAAACGATTTTAAACAATATTATAATCTCATAAAATAAATAATCATTTATAATCAAATTATAATGTCAAGTATTGATAAGATTCAATATTTGATATTATAACATTATCAATATTATAATTCTTAATATATATTTAACACGTTATAATAATATCTTAATCGAAATAATTCACGATAAATATAGAATACTGGAAATATATGTATATAAAAAAAGTTTTTCATACTGATTTTTTTTCAGACAGTGCTTGAATCGGTTCCGAATATATATATATATATATATATATATATATATATATATATATATATATATATATATATATATATATATATATATATATATATATATAATAAATAAATACAATAAAAATATATGGATTTTGAAAAATCGAAAGCGAAAAAGCAATTGCCCATTCAGGCACCTCCTTTTACGGTTCATTCGATAAATTCACGTGCAAAACGAACGCCATGAAAACATGAAATACGAATTTCAGACGAAACCAATATTTAATCGTTCTACCGCGTAATGGAAACTTTTTGCCGCCGGAAAGGCTTCAATACAAAATTCAATATCGGATCGAAATTGTATTTTTATATGGAAATATGCGAAACAAAAATCGGTAATTTTAAAAATAAAAGAGAAACAGCGAAAAAAAAAATAATAAACATAGAAGCGATATTTGAAACTGAAATAAAATCCGCAATACGCAGACGAGAATTAATTAAATTATATTTCATACTTTACAATACATTCGATTATTTATATATTTATATAATACAATATATATATATATATATATATATATATATATATATATATATATAATATTGTGAAATTTATTCGCATACATTATGATTCTTATTATTATACATTATTGTTTGTCGACTGACGGTGTTTGTGTACGTATTAGTTAATTTTAACTGAAAAGCTTTTCGCGAAGTAAACGAAAGTTAGGCGAGTTCATCGACAGTTTGCTAATTAGCCGTTAGAAATGGCAGAGACATTTTAACTAATCGAAATCGACTAACTCGATACATTGTTGTGCACGAAAACGTGCTCACAATTTGAAAACTTTATACTTCCGAATAATTATAATATATATATATATATATATATATATATATATATATATATATATATATATATGTACATTTTGTAAAATAATAAGCTTCGGTTATATTGTATAAACAGGTGATACTCGTAAAAATAAATCAGTAACTTTGTAGTTCTTGTATTGTTTGTTCAATTTCATAATGTAAAATTGTTGTTTAAAAGTTTGAAACGTTGATTTAAATAATTCCAATCTTCGATGTTTGTTTCTGTTGAACGTTTTTAAATTATATTGTATATTTTATATATTTGAAAATATGTTATTTTGATAAAATAAAGTGTATAAATTATATTAAAAATATTATTAATATTTTATATTATTTATTATATATAAAATTTAAAATTTTAATATTAAAATTATATAATTTAATTAATAATAATAAATTGTTTTTAAAATAACATTATCATATTTATCAATTAATTAATTTAAATTAGTCACTGCATTTATAATATTTTAATTAATAATAATGAACGATTCGAACACGTTAAATTTTCTCATTACTAATTATCGCTTTTGTACAATCATATAATTAATTTCACAATTTAGCTAACTATAATAAAGTGACATTGATATTGTAATAAACATATATATTAACCAATTTGCTTTAAATTAATTATAAATAAACACTATGTATTTTATGCAACATCATTGTAAAACGTTATATTTTAAAATATTCTTGAACGAAAATCTTTTTTTTTATTATTATTATTATATAAACACGCGTATACACTAACATAATTTTGGGCAATTTATATGTATATAAGCCGAAATAATATAAAGGTGACACGTGGATAAAAAAAAAATATATATATATATATACATATGGTATGAGAGAAAACGACGTTACCGAAAAAGACGTTTGACGCGCGCGTAATAGAAACGTATTGAGAATAATGTGTTTTCAACGAAGTTCAAATGTTAAAATGGTCCCGTTACTAGTTCACAGTCTCAAAGGACCGACTTATCTTAATTAGGACTTCTGGAGCTTTCGTTGTGCCGAAGATAAATGTTTGTCTGGATTTTATATATACAAAAACCGACTGCTGCTATGGGTATCGTGAGCTTTTCTTTGCGTTCCCTTTTATTATGAGCGCGTACGCGGCTCGTAACTTGTTTGTGTATGTATTTATTTATTTATTTTATTTTTTTTTTATAATCTACTAATGGTATTTGGAGAGTTTGAATACTTTTTCGTAAGAGTGTTGCGGCGCCGAAGAGCTTTCAATAAATTTCTATAGGCGGAAAGGGCCTTTTTTCGCGTGGAATTGCAGCGTTAAAGGTATATATATATATATATATATATATATATATATATATATATACTATACATTAAATATATTAAATTATCACGCGACGTTAAAATACGTTTGTTTATTTGTTACGTTGAAAACGTCATTGTTGCGGTCCATTAGAATATATTTTATAGTCTGTTTAATATTCGGCTCGCGTACAAGGTGCCATCGTACGACGCCGTATGTCGAGGCACTGGCTAATGGAACTCGACGATATTTTACACTGTGACCGGCGCACCGTTTATTCAGATGATAAATGATTTTGATGTGTCGACCGTCCGTTGCCAATAAAAATATACGAGCGTTGTCATTTTCAAATGTATATATATATATATATATATATATATATATATATATATATATATATATATATACTCGTATATACAGTGGGAACCGAAATCGTGTCCTCGACGCCGTAAAATATTCATCGACATTCGTGAAAATTACGACGACGAACGTTAATTTCATCCCTCTCGCGATGAAGTTATTATGAACTAAATTTTAATGTCTCAATTGGATTTATCTTTTTCAATATATTTTTTAAATATCGTCGTTTCTCTAATTTTTATCTAAAATTATATAATTTTATGTCGAACGATATAAATGTTAAAGTTATTTTATTAATATAATATTAAAGTTATATTTTCGATTGATAAATTAACTTCATATATAAGATTTCATTTTATATAATAATCCGTATTCTACAATATATTTTAATTTCAATACATCATATATATTTCAGTAGCTCTTTTTCATAAAACATCAATTAATTTTCAAAGCCATATAATAATTTTAATATAATTCATTATTTTATTTCTCGAATTATTTTGATATAATTATTATTTAAATTCAATCTAAATATTAAAAATATTCTTGGAAACATACAATAAAAATAGCAAACTTATTTTTTTTTTTTTTTTTTTTGATAAACTGTATTATAATAAATCATATATGAATAGTGTCATTATACGATATATATAAATTCAAAAAAAAAATCCATCGTATAATACGAACGAAACTTTTCGTGTCATTTTATCACATAAATAAATATCGAATATACTCGACGTACGTACAAAAGCGACGTGAAAAATACGTTTCAGTTCGTCGTATACGTTTTTATTAAAGTCTTCTTTGTTAATGATTCAAAGTAAAACGATACGTTCGCAAAGTTGTACGGGAATAAAATTCAATACACGCCAAGGTACCGAGGGTATTTAAGTATTACATGCATTCGTATGTTCGCATTTTAGGGGTTGAGAAACATCCCCTATGAAAATATAACCCCCCCCCCCTCTAGAAAACGGCGAGCGTGTATATGTGTACTTTATTCCGTGTTGTTGCATTGTTGTACAATTCCCACCATAAATTCGCTAAAGTTTTAGTTCAAACTAAGCAGTAAAAGTACGTAGTCTTTGTATATATATATATATATATATATATATATATATATATATATATATATATATATATATATTCTGAAAATGTTGCCTGAAAGACTTTGTACTCTTTTCGCGTTTTTAGTTTTACGTTCTTCGACGCTTCTTCACCCCCTCCAGTTTTGCCACTTCGAGATCCGACGGTTTTCGTTTACTTTTCTACGACGCTGTTGTAAATTTTCGACTAACACATATTTTAAAAGCGTTATGAATATGAATTTCGTACGGTTGTCTAGTTTTACGATCGCAAACTTTGAAAAGGATCGATATTAAACAGTGTAACTAAAATTGAATTCAAATCAACTCTATATATAACTTGAAAAAAAAAAGAGATAAAATATCATTTTATGTTATGTATATAAAGAATGAAACTGAATAAATTTGGAAGAATAGAATTCATTTTAATAATTTTTAGTATATTCATATTATAATAGATTTTACTATTGAAATTGATAATCTTAGAAATTCTTTTTAATCCTTTGCATTCGATAGATGCCGTTTGGTCATCATTTGGATTAATAAAAAAAACTCGATACGCAACATTGACTATATATATTAATATCTTTGTAACGAATAACGAAACTTTACAACTTTTTTTTTAATTCAAACTTGACTATCCTGCCAGAAGGATTACTAAAGTTAAAATTTTATTTTTTTAGATTTATAAATTTATTCAATAAATTCATATATTCTATATAAAACCACTAAACATAAGAAAAGTTTGAAGTAAAAAAAAAATACCAATAACATTGCGAAACGTTTCGAACGCAAAGGGTTACTAGTTTTAAAGTACTATATATATTTAGTTATGCACAAACATTATACATTACACTATATATTCATCATAATTACGCGATATAAATTATAGAATATACACAGTATAATAATATATACGTAGTAATAAATTTTAGTTTGTATTTGCTTATAAATTTCCTTTGTTTGTACAATATATATATGTGTGCTTGTATAAATTTTGCATTATCACTCAAGCTTTACTGCCAACTCTCGGCGTACTTAATTCCTTCGTATTCTAACATTTATATTTTCTATTGTTTGCATACACTCGTATCGATCTACAAATTTAAAACGTATATAAATTGTTTGTGAATGTATATATTTTCTCATCCCCTAGAGACTTTCATTGTAAAACTTCACCCTTTCCGACAAACGTCGACCAACTATCCATAATATCGGATAATGTTCGATGCCAACTGAAAACTTAATATATATCGAACACAGCAGCAAAATTAAAACGCACACTATTAGTATTTTTTTTTTTTTTTTGCAATATTTTTTCCGGTTCATATTACTTTTAAAACGAACGATATACTATACAAAGCGGATAGAAGATGATAGTAGTATTATGAGAAGTAAAAAAAAAAAAAAAAAAAAAAGAAGCATAAATAAGCCATTAAGAGTACAATTGTAGCGTATAAAGCGGTGAACGTATGCGAGTAATGAGTTTTAAATCGAGTCAATTACCGCGGTCGGGTCCACGGCGAAAAGTTCCATATGGGAAAACGTTTTCCATAGGAAAACCGGCCACATTTGCTACATAAAAGCATAAGGGCCGACATAAATGTCGGCAACTTTTCCTCTTTCTCTTCGGCGCCAGTTCGCTTTTATGAAGTAAAGAAGAGCCTCGGGCCAACGGGGAACACCGCAAGGCAACAATAGAAATAAAAAATATTATGCTTTCTATATCTATTTATATATAAGTACAACACGTGTAACATTATGGAAAAAAATAAAAATTTATAAATAAATATACATGTTATATTTTATTTTATTATTTTCATATTTTATTGTGAAAAATTCTGGTGAAGCTTTTTTTTTATAGAAATAAATAAAAAATTTATCATTTGAAATAATTTGGATTTTTTTATAAAAATATTACACATTTATCGAAAAAAATCATATAAAATAAGTTAAAATATATATTTCATTTTAAAACGATCTACATTTTTTTCATCTTTTAAATTTTATTATTTACATTAATAAAATTCAGATTATTAATTTTTCCGGAAAAATACCTCCTATTTTCATATTTATTTTGATTTTTTACAGAAACAAATCATTAACTCAACGATTTACTTTCATATCATATTTTAATTAATTTACAGTACACTAATCATAATTAGAGAAATTAATTTAAATCACTGAATCATAAATAAAAAATATTTTTTCATAAATAAAAAATATATAAAGATTCTTGATAATGAACAGTGGAAGGAATTATTAATAATATGAAAAAAGCGCTTGTATATATGTGACTTTACTATGAATATATAAGCAACATATCAAAGTTTTTATTGGAAGCTTAATATTCTCGGTCGGTCGGCCGTTGGTCGGTTTTGCGCCTATAAAGTTTGTTATTGTCAAATGAGGGTTGTTTTTGTCAAAGGTTTTCCTTAATAAAGTGACCGCTCTCAAGGGTCTCGAATAATGCCGTTTTCAGACCAAATGTTCATAATTAAGATATTTTGGATATTTAATGAGAAATATATTTTTAAGTAGTATTTAAAAAAAAAGCATTTAATTAATTTAATGTATTCTTATTATTGATATAAAAATATACTATGCGAATTGAATAAATATATACTTGAAACATATGTTACAACGTTGAATAAGAAATGACGTACAAAGGTAAGACATATATAATTGGCAATTTAACTTTGTATAAAATAAATCGTTGTTATCTATTTTGAAAGAGACGTCTCGACACTAAAAATATATTTTATTTTCTTTATATATAAATTAAGATTTAAATTAAAATTTAGTAAAAATTAAGATTATTGATGAATAATAAAGTGTGTTAATAGTGAGTGAGAAAAAAAAAGTGGAATATCATTGTAAGAAAAGCTAGAAAGTGTAGTAAGATTTATAACCGGTGAAGGAAAATTCTTCGCGATAATAATAAAGTCCGGATTTATTTATACAAACAGTTTCTGAAACGGTCGTAAATATAAAGGACCGCAAAGACTTCACTACGCGAGTTTTTGTTTTATTCAGTTTTCCCTGCCAACCTCATACCGTTAACCGATATCGCAGCCTCCGAGACTTTCTTTTTCCTCGTCTTTTTTTTTTTAAAGGGTTTCTTTTATTTAGTTCGTTAAAAGTTGACAGTGTAATCCGGCCAACTTACACGGCCCTTTTGTTTTATTCCTTTTATTTCGGGAAAAAGTTTTAATACTGACTCGGGGTAAACAGAGAAAAATATATACATTATACACTCACGCGTATACCGGGTTCAAAGGAGAAACGGAATGAGAAAATTATGAAAAATAACTGTCTCGAATAATAATAATAATAACGCGAGGAAAAAATTGAGTTTCAGTCGTCGCGAACGCTGAAAGTGTTCTGGAAAACGATGGAGGTAAAAAAGAACGGAATGAAAAACTGAAAAGAAAAGAAAACTGCGTAAAGTTTTCATAGATACCTATAGACGTATTCGCTAGGAAAACTTCGCGATTTTTCAGATACATAATTACAATGAAACTTTTATAAAACTATAGCGATTCTTATTTTTATTAGAAACGTTTGAATAGTCGATACATTATAATATTTTATCACAATAAAATCTATTTTTATTTTATGAATATTATTTTGAAATCTGAAATTTAATGTAAATTAGTAATTATTTAAATTGATACAAATTATTGAATGAAATATTTGTAAATTTATTTTTTTTATATATTTTTGATAATCAGTATATAGATATTTAATTGTGAATTTAAAATATTGTACGTTACTTTTATCTCCATTGTTGATCAAACTTGATCAAATAATAACCAATCTATTAGATAGTCTTTAACGATAACGATTTTTGTATAATAGTTAAACGGAAACATATAAATTATTTTTAAAAAAAATAATATATATTATTTTTTTTCATATATTTTTCATGAAAATTGAAATTTAGTCAATATTCACATATATTAATTATGAATACTTCGTGTTAACTAATTGTAATTTAATCATATTGAACTTCATATATATTTTATATAAAATAAAATCTCAGTGAAAAAAAAAATGGAACAATATTGATCAACAATCGCATCGAATGTAATAAAATCGTAATTGTACACATGAAACATTTCCATTTCCAATAATATATCATGTATGTGAGTCGCGTTTGACAATAACAAATTATGATTGACTTCACGGAACACAAGTCGAATTGATACCGTCGCCGGAAGAAGAAGCATTCGATACGCGGAATTTTTTTCTCATTTCGTTCCATTTTTATTTTTATTTTTCCATCGTTTTCTTCTTTTCTTTTTTTTACCCCCGTTGCCCTCCTCCACACAATTTTCCATATGTTAGCATAAATATTTGCTCGAATGTATGTAAAATACACGGTGTGCCCGTGTCTTGTTTTTTTTCTTCTTTCTTTTTTTTCATTTTGCTACGGCGTCAATCATGCGCGGAAAAATACAAAGAAGAAAAATGTATCGAAAGATGTAAATTATGATAATTTGATATCTTCTATATTCTTTATATTTTCAAAACAAAATTATTATTATTGTATAATTATATAAAAAAAAACATTTTATAAAAAAATATTACAATACATTCTTAAGTTTTAAAAATTGCGTGATATAATAAATATATTTTAACATCATAATATCATTCTAACTAACGTTAAATTTCAACATTCATATCATATATGACCGATATCAATTTTTAATCAATGAAAATAATAATAAAATAATAAACGACACACTTTTTAAAATGATGATGAATATAATTTAAGATATAGAACAAAATTAAATTAATTTAATGTATGTAATATTTACAATTTTCTTTTTTATGTTATATTGTGGCTTATTTAAAATTTACACATTTTACAAAATATTATTGTACAATATATTAAAATATAGTGCATCACAGTAAAAATATCGAAAGGTAAATGGAATCACCTCATCATATAACATCGAATCGAGGGTGGCTTTTAAGCATACTCTCGCAAAAACCTACTTTTTCAAAAAAAAAAAAATAATAATATATATTATATATAAAAAAATATACGTATGTATACATGAAAAATATTTCTATATAATATATATAAAAAATACATATGCAAATATATGTAGACACATATAATATATATATATATATATATATATATATATATATATATATATATATATACACGTGTACGAATGTGCGTGCACGTCACGCAGGAATATGATAAGGGAAAATTGGATACCCGATAAAAAGATGAGAGTTTTGGAGAAGAAAGAAAAATGGAAAGGCATTTGCGCCGCTCGTGATAACTTCAAATTTCCATAGAAACTTGTATGACAGTGACACTCGGGGGATGCCTTCATTCCAATACTGGATACCGTTACCGTTGCTAAAAAAACAACTCTACCGAATGAAAATTTAATATTGGTCACGTTACGTGACGTGATCACAAGTCGATGGTTGTAAGTGAAATCAAATACATACTATATATATATATATATATATATATATATATATATATATATATATATATATATATATATATATATATATAGTCATGAAAATGTTTAAAAATTGTTTCATGACATATAAAATAAACTGCATTTTTAAATATTCCCAAACCGATACTATATTAACAAAATATTAAATTCAAAATTATTATATAAAATCTAATAGAAATTACTTCTTCTTCACACAAAGAAGGTTGGCGATCCAAACTATTAAGAAAACTTTTGAAAAAGTTCTATTGACAAACAGTTGAACCAACGACGAAGATCTTTAAGCTATGGGTTTGACGTCTTCTATTGATTTTTTCCCTGAATTTGTACTCTTTGATGTTAAAATCTAGTTCTTTTTCATGATTAAGAATTGCGTTCTGGCTTGTTCTATACTAGAACGGATCTCCTTTTTGGGGTCAAAGGTATATCTTCATGTCATAGGTATATCCCTTGGGGTCGTAAGTGCTATGATGTATATTCCCAAGTATTTGTAGAACTTTATATGTTCAATCTGATTGTCTTATATTTGTTGGTACTGGTTTATTTTTTTTTTCAGAAAACACCATTTTTTTTGTTTCAGCCAATGTTTGAGAAAAAAATCCTATTAAAAGTATTAATTATATAATATATTAAATTTTCTTATTATAAATTTAGATGCACTTACGTCTTTCGGTTTCTAAATCGCTTTTATATATATATATCTAGTGTTGTCCAAGTCCTTGTACAATATTCATCGACACACAAGCGTTTCAAAGATGTAAATAATCGAATGAAATCGAACGCACCCATTTCATCGTTTATGTGACCGTTTGAAATTCTGAAACCTCACGTTGTTTAACCGGTTCGTATGACGTATTTTGAATTATTGATTTGCTATATTGATTGATATATGGTATAAGATATTCTGAACTATAATATAATATATAAACATCTTCGTAGAACTAACATAAAACACTATTGAATATTTAATCTTATTATATGTCGAATAAATTTATACATATATATATATATTTTTTTATTATATTATATAGATATATATTTCGATAGAATGTAATGTAATACATTGTGCAATAGTTAAATCAACGTGTGCAATTCATTTTGCAGTAATGATTTCATTTGCATGTTGGTTTGCATTGATATTAATCGATATTACTAATGCATATGGTATAATTCCACAGAGTGCCATAATTGAATTCGAATATTGTAAATGCATTCAATCCATCAATAGTACTGTTTGATTCAATTTATAAATGATAAAAACTATAAGAATAGTTTTATTTATAAATAAATAATTCAAGAGAAATATATCGTATTTTATATTATCATTATGGTAGCCAACAAAAAAAAAATGTCCTTCTGTTAATAAATTTTCATGTTTGATTCAGAGATTTTTTTAATCGACACTAAAAATAAGAGTCTTTTTTTTATGATTTTATTGTGTCAAAAATATAATATTAACTAAAAAGTGAAATTTTCTTGAAATATTAGCTTTGATTAAGTAATTAATTTGTTGTATATAATTTTATAATATGATATCGCTATATAAATATACATGTCACAACGGCAATGATTAATTACTAGCTTTTGCAAGATATATAAGGCTTAATATATATATATATATATATATATCAGTTGATAAATACCTTGAAAATAGATATTGATAAAAATTACATTTATTTATATAGAATAAACGAAGTTGAAGACGAAATATTATATTATTATATAATATATGAGTTTGCTCGAACATGTTATTATTTTTGTTAAATATGTAAAAAATGTTTAATATTTTATATTTTATAGTTCATGGAGCCATATTTCTAATATGGCTTTTGCTGGAATTCATTATCATAAATATATATTTTTTTTAATATAATAGAAGCAACAACATAAAACGCAGATATCCGTCCGACGGGTGCGGCGTATGATTTTGTGGCGATAAATGCGGATTTGCATCGTCGAAATGTTTTGGAAAATCATTACTGGAAGTTATGACGGCACCGGCAGTCGTTATTCTTCGTATGCGATGGTTCCATAATAAAGTCGTACGAAAGCACTATGGGAACTAGTTCACATGACGTGGGCGGCACGAAGGCAAATTGCCCTCAGAATTTTATGGGATCGTGCCGAGTATCTCACGTAGCTAAAATGAAACGGTTCAACGCGAAAACCGTATTGAATATAACCCAGTGAATGCCGGACGAATTCTCGAGTCGCCCGGACCGTTCGGTTTATAACTGCAGGCGTTAAGGGGTTGAAAATTAATTTCGTACAGATAACGTCATCCGATAATCCCACTCGTAAATCAGACGGGACGAAAACGGGACGGGAAAGCGGTTTTTGCTTGTGCGTGAACGCGCGCGTGCGTCCGTATGCGTACGCGCGCGGGCGAATATTAATTTTGATAAAATGTTCACTGTGAATTATAAATAATTCACGATCCACCGCGCCAGTATCAAAGGTGGATTAAGTGGTTCTGAGACGAGAGGCACTCTGACTAATGAATATTCAAACTTTTGTTGTCGTTCCGGTGCGAAATGATTTATTGCGATTAAATAGTGTAAGCAATCCCGAGCCGGGTTTCAACTCGGCTTACTTAACAAAACTCGTGTCGGCCGATGCTCGATATGCACTTTTTAATTAATTTCGAATTCGGCTTCGTTTCATATCTATAAACAAACATTTTGATTATAATATATTCATATACTATAATTATAAGGTTACCAATTATCCTTCTTTGGGAAGGACAACTCAATATATAATCAGGTGACCAACTATCCCCTTATAGGGAGGACAGTCCTTTTTTTGTAAGTTATGTCCTCCTATGAAAAGCGTCCTCCTAAATATCTGAAAAATTTCCAATACATATATCACATCTATGTGTCATTATTTTGATTATAAAGTGACAAATTTCTATATTTGTAAGTTGTGTTTGTACTCATTGAAAAGTATCCACTTAAATGTTTAATATTTTTTTTTAATATTTTTCCTTTTTTTAGAGTTGTCAGACTATCTTTTTTTTTTAAATATCCCAATTTGCCATTATCAAAATCTGATCACTTTATATTATAGTGATTGAATGTTAAAATAAATAAAATATATTATTTTATATTTTTATAATATAATTGCTTTCAATATAAATATAAATACTATAAAAGTTCAATTACCAAGAATAAACTAATAATATAAGAAAGTCGCATAAAGATTTATAAACACTCTACAAGAAACATAATGCAAAGTGACGATTTTGAATTTTATTGTTGAATTCTTACTTTAAAAGCGAAAAATTCACATCACGTTTAGTTAGAAAAGACAACGACCCGTCTACGAGTCGACATTTGCTATAAAAGAAGCGAACGGAAAAAAAGGAAAACTCGAATGAAAACCGGCTGCAATTACGACGGAAGTTCACTTGTTTTACATTTAAAACGATGATAATAATGCAAACGTATCGGGAAAAACTCGTGAAAAAAAAAGAAAGACTCTACTATACGTATATTCAAAGAAAACAAATTCCCGTTCCAGAACAGAAATTAAACCCGGATAGACGACGGAAAGAAAGAAAGAAGAGTCGATTCCATTCTTTTCTATTCGGGGTCGGTTCTTTCGTCGTCAACTTTTAACTATTTTATATTCAAGCGGTGAATCGACGCGAAAGGCGATTCTTTTCACGCCGACGACAGAAACGGGTTAAATAAAAAAAATATATATAATAATAATATTTGTATATATATATATATAATATAAATTTTATATAAAGTGGCTCGTATTTTTTTTTAATTAAATGAGATAAAAAAGTCTGACAGAATATAATTTTCTTTTTCAAAGAACTCTTCTTCCCCATCCGATATAAGGAAGAATCGCGTTTTATTCTACATTTCTTTTTTTTATTATTATTATTCTCGGATGACGTTTTATGAATAATCAATGAGAACTCTCGGAATATTATGCGATTATATATTAATATATACGTATGGAGTACAATATAAAGGATTCCTTACGTGTATTATATGTATATACACAACTTATACTACGCCCGCACGGTTTATTGAGCCGAAAAGCTCTCTTCTTTATTAGACGAAAGTTTTGGGACAAATTGCCGTCATAAAACGGTATAAATTATAGAAAAAGTCGTAAAAGATGCGGGGGTAAACGTCTCTAAAATTTCACTTTACAACCTTCTAACAGTTATTATGTGTGTATTATTCAAAAGCAATTATAAACATAATACGATTTACATCTCGGCTGTGAAATGTGTCATTGTTCATTTTTTTAAAGCATTTAAACAGTTTTTTTTTATTAATTATTTTATATGATTTTTTTTAATTACAGTTTGACGTGAATTAATATGATTATTTAGAGAAATTTTATATGTTAGTTTCCTGTTGCCTTCCATATAAATAACTTTAAGCCTTTCGATTTTCAATTCAATGCTTTTCCGATATCATTTTTTTTCAGTATTAAAAAAGATTTCATGATGTTTCCAAATATCAAAAAGTTAAAATAATTGATATGAAAAATAAAATTATCTGAAAAGTATGCACAATATAAATACGAAATATCATAATTATTGTTGATTAAAAAATATATGATAATGATTTATTTTAAAAATTACAGTTATATTATTCATAAAAATCTGTATAAAATAAAGGAATATATATATATATATAGTATAACATAATCAAATCTTTGAATAATCACGATATAAAATTAGTGTCATGTCAGACGATTAATAATATTTATTTCGCGTTCTTAATTCCTTTTAATGTTTTATAACACATTTAATATTCCCATTAAAATCGTATAAACGTTAAAATATATATATTTTGACCGTACATTTCATCGGCAACGCTTACATTTCCATACACTTTGAATGTCTTATTTTATACACAACACGATTAACCGTACGGCAATAAAATAACGCATTTAGAATATTACATACGCGTGTAAATATTATATTTTAACATGTGTATACGAGGGATGAGTAATAAATGTGAATGAAAATTGCCCCCGAAGCGATATAATGTTGATTAAATTCTGTTTTTGTTTTTACGACCGCATTATACACACAGTTTCCAGTGTGAAAATGTGCACGGAAATAAGAAAAAAAAAGAGCGAACCGTGGCACAAAAAAAAAACACCGGAAACCTCTTGACGACTAGAATTTTCCTCGCGAAAAGCGTTTTGTTCGTTTTCCGAACTGGAAAAATTGATAAAGAACAAAGTTACCGCAGTGCGAATTTTGTTCTTTTTGCTTTTGCCGTCATACAATGCAAGATTTTTGCATATACATTTCATATGAACAAATATTAAATTTTCTAAAATGGAAACATCATATATACAATATTTTTTTATTATATTTACTATTATTTCCAAATATACTACTATTTCTAAATATGTAATTTTAAAAATAAAATTAATCTATGAAATAATATAATCAATTTTAAATATATCAAAAGTTATTATATATGGTATATACTTTTCTAAATTAAGAATTTTAAAATTCAACAAACGACCGTAAATACTTGAATTAAGTATACTTAAGGATAAACCTAGACTCAAACGTAGAAAAGAAATGATGATGAACATACAATATACATGTTTGTATTGGAGGGGGGGGGGGAAATAAGAAGATAATAAAAAAATAGAACAAAAAAAATATCAACAGAATTTAAAGTGCTGAATTGAAAACAACGTTACTATTTCGATAAATAAAAAAATATAAATATTAAAAACATTTATCGCTTTTAATACAAAAAAAACCACAAATAAAAGCAATAGCGATTTATTTAATTAAAAATAATTTTTTAACAACGCAACACGATCGTGTCGTCCAATTCGTATCAAAGCGAACGCTTTTTAAAAAATAAAAATAAAAATAAAAAACGCGATACACGAAAAAAAAACCAGCTCGTTTCCAAATTTGCGCAATTTAAAAATGTAAAACGCAAACGTACGTGTTCACAAAATGGAAAAAATAATAAATAACAAATATATATATATATATATATATCAATTTATGTCGATTTTCGCACATTTCGAACCATCGAAATATTCGCGAACATCGAAAATTACAATCGTGTAAATTGGTGCGCTCTTAAACGATACCGTAGGGATTCGGTTCACGTCAACGTTAACGTTAACGTTAACGTTGCACACGGACAACTTTGCCGGACAAACGTAAATGAGGCTTTCATATGAATGATTCATGAGTGCATGCGCGCAAATTAAATGCGATCCGTGTGCACACATCGTATACAAACAGACGGGTTCAATCCGCGGATCGCGGTCCGTATTAGGGATCGTCAGCCGGTTCTGATGTAAATACATATTTAACTATGCTCATTTGTACATAATTATATATGATTGATATATTTATTTAATATTTCAGTTTGATGTATAAAATTTAAAATATATCATAACATTATTACTAACTAATCAAAATGGAAATTAATATATTTATTCATATATTTGATATTTTTTTATTATATAATTATATTTTCAGTTTCATAAGTATATAAATATAATATCATTTGAACGACTTTTATTTTTTTTTAAATTTGAAATTTATCAAAATTGACTAACAATGCTACAAAAAGAGCTATCATTTGTCAAAAAAATGTAAGTTATTTATGTTATATAATATTATTTTATATAGTATATATAGATAAAATATAATAAATTACACTTCTATGTAAAATACGATCAAAATTGCAATATATATATTTAACATTAATCGGTCCAAATTGATTCATCCTTTAAAAGCATATTTAAAAATATATATAAACTTAATTTTATATATTATATTATAAAAAGAAATTATTCTAAATTTATATTTATCCATTAATGTCCAATAGTCATATATAAATTTGTATATAAATATTATATTAAAATATATTTTTTTTTATATTTCGTAAAAGTCATATAAAAATTGATGGATATTGAAAAGTTTATATATATATATATATATATATATATATATATATATATATATATATATATATATATATATATATATATATAGTTTGCTTACTTATTTTTAAAATAAATACATAAAATATGTGGATACAATTGCACATGTATATACATTCGTACGTGCTTTCGTAGACCTCAAAGTTTCTACGTGTCGCCACTTGACCGGAAAGCTTTCACGGTCTACCCTTAGGCTATCTCTCTCTCTCTCTCTCTCTCTCTCTCTCTCTCTCTCTCTCTCTCTCTATCTCTTTCTCTCTCGATTTAGTCCTTGTGAAAGGGTTAGTACTACACACGTGAATTCGTAGAAAGCACGTTTTAAGTCCCACATTATATTCATTAAAAGTTCTGAAATTTAATTCTAAATATACATCTACATGCATATTTCAAAAGAAGCTACTTTCAAAAGTGCTCTTTATTATCGATTAAATCGACATAGATTGTATAAATTGAATTTATCGGCATCTTTATATGTCATAAACAAATTTTAGAATAATAGTAAAAAAAAATCATATTTAATTAAATTTTTATCATATTAAAAAAAAATAATTAAAAATTTTAATTCATTTTTCGATTATGTCAAACTATTGTAATGGCCGTCCAATAATAGAGGCGGTCGTTTAATTTCGCCGAAAGATATTTTAATTATATAATATATAATCGCCAGAATTTATGGTGACTTCATTCATTGGTGAAGTATTTACGCGAGGATACACATTTTAATTTATGACCTTAGTAGCGAGTGGAGAATTTCAAATATTTTGAATATCTTCAACGCAGATGATCGTCAACTATGCGAATTTCACGGCCTACGTAATAAACGTTACTCTTATATATGTGTTTGCACACCTATACATTTCACCTATTCAAAATATGTATACGTTTACTATTATATTGTATAAATTTTTATCTAATATAATGATGTATAAGTTATTTTTTGAAAGAGAGCTAAAATTAAAAAAATATATATATATAATGGTTCATATCAAAAATAATCTGAAATAGTTAATTTTTGAATTTTATACAAGTATTTAATAAATACTTGTATTTTATTTCTAATATAATAAATAATGATATTTTAATTTTTTATGTAGATAAAATCTAGTCAGCAAGCTGTGATTTGTTTATCATTGGTCTAATATAGACCTGTCAAACACATAGCATATTGCGGGTCACACCAACTTTTTTTATGAATTTAGCCGTTGGCGGCAATTTAAAAAATTAAGTTACAAGCAAAAAATTTTAAGAAAAATACTTAAAATTTTGCTGAAAAAAATGCGTTTTTTCCGCATGCGAATCTCAAGCTTCGTGTTTGACATGCGTGATCTAATATATTATAAATATTTTGTCTTTAAAATGTTATGAATTAATTTAATTTTATAAAATATTTTTCATTATACTACGTATATTGAATATCTATTATAATGGATAATTTCAAATAACGAAGAGGTTTTAATGTTATTGAAAGAAAAATATTTAAAATCCAATTCAAAAAATCTAAGAATTTTAATTTAATTAAGATGTTAATTGATAATTAAATAAATGTAAAAATTTATCAATTAAGAAAAAATCCATTATCTTGATAACATTTAGATAAATCATAGTTTTTTTTTTATTTTTTCAGTATATCCGATCTTTTTTTTTCCATTATAATAATTGCGATATGATTGGTTCACTTAACAATGTTGCATTCTAGGATCATGCTTACTATCAGAATATACATAAATGTACTAAAAGGATAAAAGGACGGATATGAATATAGAGAAAACTTCTATAAAATTGAAGAGAGTGTTCACAAACGTATAGAAACGCCTTCCCAGTTGTAATTCCATAGCTTTTCGGTTACCGTCGACAATAATAGTCTATCTGTATATTTTGCATTGTACGAATGTTTTAGTTGTGAGCCGAAGAATGTTCGCACGACACCTGTACACCCAATTAGTGTACAACGACGTCTCGGTTTTGCCAACATTAATTGCTTAATTAAAACTAAGCTCACCGGTAATAAGCGTCGTTCGAATGAGAAGTTGCCTTTATGTGTAGGACTTAAAGTGCCTCGCAGTTCGCGATCAAAGTCCTTCCTCTATGTCTATAATTGTGATGTGATTGTATCTATATACGTATATATATATATATATATATATATATATATATATATATATATATATATATATATATATATATATTAGACGATAAAAAATGAGTCATTTTTTAATTAACACATATACAAGTATTTCATATTTACATATGATAAATTAAATCTTCAATACAATTCCATATATAACACTTTAAACAATGTGTAGAAATGAATTTCTATACACTTCATATTCAGTTTTATCATATAAATTGACCAACCATCGTCTTTTTGACAGGACAGTCTTCCTTTTTTTTAATTATGTCCTCCATTTAAAAATGTCCTCCTTTACACAAAATTTTCTGATACTTTTCAAATTGAAAACGTAACCTTTTCAGAGTTTTGACAGCGTTTTATTAATAATTTTAAAATTTATTTCACTGATTTCATTGTGTCTTCCTTTTTAATAAACGATATTCTATTGTGTACTTGATATTATAAAAACACAAACCTAATATATATTTTATGTTAAATTAAAAATATTTAAATATTTTTTTACATAAATAAAAATTATATACTAAGAAATAAAAATATAGAACTCAAAACTTACATTATATAATCAAATATAAACTTATAAAAAAAAAATTATGTAAATCGATTATAACATCATACGAATCAACGCGAAGATTTTAAACTTGAATCGTTCGAATAATTGAAATTTAAAATAGTTTTCAATTCAACTGTGTAATAGACCTACGAATTAGAAATAGTTTTAGAATTAAATTGTCAGGGTTGACTAATAAAACGCTATATTGCCAACCGAACGATTCCACGAAATAGCTTCTACCTTTTGTTTCGCTGAAAATTTACATTATATTAAAATCTATTACAACGTTTCTCGAATTAATTACAACAAAAACGTTTTATCTCTAATATACATATATATATATATATATATATATATATATATATATATATATATATATATATATATAATTATTTAAAAATATTTTTTAATATATATATAAATATATATATATATATATATATATATATATATATATATATATATATATATATTTATAAATGTAGTTATATAGCATAAGGGAGCATCAGATAATCTTCGACTAAGGTACACAAATAACGGCACGATCCGAAATATCTTCCGTTCGGATTAAATTCTTAGGCTGGAAATTGATCAAAGGCATCGATTAAACGTGAAATATTGACGTTGCGATTATGTATGAGACGCTCACAAATAGACGGATAAAAGTGCGCAAATACACTTATTATATAAGTGAATCAATATGTATATATTGAAAATAAACTTGGGAAAGTCGATTTTTTATAATGTTTTTTTTTATAAACGTATAAAATTTTATATTGACAATATTTTTTGATATGTATACTATTTTGGTAACCGTTACTTGTTTGTGTTTAGTTTAATATCATTTAATCAACTAACACCTAAACAATACGTAATAATAATTGTGAATTTTTTTTTATGAAAACTATAAATCAATTCGAGAAACTTCATATATTTTACGATCGACATATCGTCTATTAAGAGCAATTAATTCAAATGATCATGGATCGATTGTGCACCAATTTTGCTTTATAGAATAATACGCGTCATCAGAAATGTCAACAGCTATTGCTGTTGTATTGAGGAAGACCCAAATGTGTCCATTCGATATGATGCTCGAAAACTAGAACCGTGTTCATCCACTTTATACAAGATTTCTATTTTTTTTTTGGAGCTTACAAAATTCAACTAGTGCAAGAATTGAAGTCACACTACCACTGGACTATTATACTTTTGAGGAATAGGTTCAAAATATTTTTGAGGTAGCCACATACCTGAAATTATATTCAAGTAAAATGACAGAAATATCTTTCGAAGTCAAATTTAAGGTAAATAACAGAGTTTTTCAACTTGATTTCATATTTATTACACATTAAATATACTTCTATCCGTTAACTTGTAACATTCTTCCCACATGATACATATATTACACATCAGATATAATATTATTATTACCATTATCGTAATCGAAGGATTCGGAAGGGGGGGGGGGCAGTGGTGGTTAACGGGTGTACATATGAGTGGGTATGAGTCGGTTACACGATGTCATTATTCGGCAGGGGTAACTAAATAACCAATTAATGGATGTCCTTTCTGTTACGCCCGATCGCATTGGGACGTTTAATTTTCGGCCGTTTGTCAGGAAACCGGACCGCTGACCAATTTATACGGTCCGCTTCAGGGCTGCCAACAACACGAGGCCGGTTTATTTATTGGGTACGATCGAAGTTGGCAACCCCTGAACCCGGCTAACTCGTATATATATGGACATCGTTAATCCGCGCGCGCGTGTGTACTTTTTTTTTTTTTTTTTTTATTCGCGAACTTATCCGGAATTATGTTACGAAATAATCCCTTGTTTCTGTGTAATACACGAAATACAATAATATAAAAATATATACAAAATTATTTATCAATAAAAAAATATTTTATATAAAAAAAAAACATACTTTGTTAATTTAAAAATATCGATCATTTTTTTACAATTTCCCAAATCGTTCATATAAAATTATTTACAAGTTGTTTAAATTTCATTCATTTTATTATAAACGGATTAATTTAAAAAGAAATATCGTATACAATTCTTTTGGGAGCAATATAACAAATATTATAATTTGTACGTTATGTAATTAGTAACTCGTTTCTAACGGTGAGACGAAAATATGAGTTATTTCCATAATTCGATCTGATATTCGTAATAAACGTCAAGTAATTTTTATCAAAATTTATAAAAACATGTTAAATTATATATTTCAGTGCGGTATGCGATAACTTCAAAACAATGAAATTAAAGAGTAATAAATGAAATAAATTACTCACGCAATCTTCAAATATGAAATGTCGTTCAATCTATAATAAAATGTTAAAAATGAAACGAGCAAAATAAAAATATATTCAAAGCGTATTTTACTTCACCCTTAAGTTTTATTTATAGTTATGGTATATATTTTAATGATATTAGTATTGATGTATATTCATTTAAGTATATAAAGTTTAAATGAAATTTCTATATTGAAAATAATAAATTAAAAACGATTTAATCATTTTTTATCGCAAAATATAAAATTAAGTAGTTCTAAACACATCAATGTTAAAATAAAATAGATCAACCGTAAAATATCGGATTATGAAATTTAATCAAACCTTGCACTAACAAAATACATTGAATGTAATATATATATATACATATATATATATATATATATATATATATATATATATATATATATATATATATATATATATACATGTATGTGTATACTAAAAAACATACATTATATATAAAATTATTATAACGTAAAATATGACCAACATTTTCGATTTATATATTTATTGAATTATAAAACCTCGCTTACCTTTTGAACCACAATTTCATTATGTATATTATTAATAATGTCAAATTGAAAATTTATAAATTTTGATATATATTAATTATAATATTTGAAATAGTACTAATTAATTTTACTAACGAATCACAAACGATATATATATATATATAGATATATATATATATATATATATATATATATATATTTTTTTTTTTTTTTTTTTGTTTATTTACATATATTTATCTCTTATATCTGAATAGAACGTATCATTTATATAGAGTGGAATTTTTTAATATACATTCAAATGCAAATAACTATACATACTATACACATAAATAATATTAAGTTTAAATGTTCACTATACCGCGTTTTCCATTTATCATTCTGCTAATTTTTCACTCCATTTATCCACTTTGTATGCATCCCTTTGCGCTATCTAATGTATCCCCTTGAATACTTGAATATCTCTAAAGACACCCTGCATATTGCACACACACACACACACACACATACATATATATATATATATATATATATCGATCTATACAAATATGTCTAGTATGCATACTTGCTATGCTTGGTCTACAATTTAGTTTAAATGCCTAAAATGGGGTGGTGCATTAAATTTAATATTCACTCGAATGATATTGCACCTTAATAGTTTCGCTCGTAAATTATTAATGATGATTACTCGTAAGTTATTTTATGCTTGAATATTAATTGAATGGAAATTATTCTTAAATATACATATGTATATATATACAATATATATATATATATATATATATATATATATATATATATATATATATATATATATATATAATTTTGTGTCTTAATTTTGCACTCCAATTAATTCTAAAAATTTAATTAAAAAAATAAATTATTTTTTTCAAAAATGTTAATTACGTATAATTACATATTTGATAAATATTACTTTGCATAAAATTAAATAAAAAAACAAGAGTGTGTTCGCGACTCGGCCGTCAAACTTTCGCGAAACTCGTTGTTCAAGTCACATTGGCCGTCACGAAAAGCAAAAAAAAAGGGGGGAGGGCGGCGTGGGTAAAAAAATAAAAGCTTGTTTAAAAGGACATTTTTAAGGAGGAATGCTTTCGTCGCCATTATGGCTGTAACGTTATGCGGCGGCAAATTTGTGTGCGAGACACCCCACGTTTAGGGGTAGAAACCTAAAATCAATACGAGAAAAACCCTGGGACGCGCAAACCACCACCGACAAACCTCACAGGTTAAGTGATTCCACTAATGATCGGACACTGGACCGAGACTTACATATATATATATATATATATATATATATATATATATATATATATTCATCCTTTACATGTGCATATGAAGGTAAGCCTCGAATAACACGATGGTTAAAATCTCGTGTACTGCAAAACCGTAATGCTTTGATAAAAAATATTGTACATATTATATAGAGAAAAATATTCTAAAATCAATTTGATCGTGGTAACATATGGACTAAATCAAATAATATACATATAATATATAGTAATATACAGGGATGATTGTTATATACTGCATAGAAATATATATCATATATATTTATAATGCTAGTAGCGTCGGAATTTTAAATAAATAATAGAATTTTATTTTACAATTTAATCTTAAACGATCTTTAAAAATTTTAAATATATATCTTTGTCATGCCGAGGTTTAACTTGTGACTATATAATTTAATTTAAAATATTTCAGTATTAATGATACAATTTTCCTCGGTACAACTTTAACGCATCAAAACTACATTTTAGACACCTTAATTGTATATATATATATATATATATATATATATATATATATATATATATATATATATATATATATATATATATATATATATATATATATATATATATATATATATATATATATATATATATACGATTTTAAATTTAATATATTTGATATTGTGATTAGTTAGATATTTAGATAAAAGAAGGAAAATATAAAACAAGACTAATAATGTATATGGTTTAAATATTAAAGTATAATATATATATTTTTTAAATATATTTAAAAAATTTATTGGTGTTAATATAAAATTTTAATTAATTGATTGATCAATTAGTTGATTCGTTTATTGTCGTCGGGAATAAGTAATTATGCAAAATATGAGTTCAATTAGATATTGAAAAACGGTTGAAAAATCGATTAAAAAATTCCACTCCGACAAACAAACAAACAAACAAACCAACAAACAGTGTGAGTCAAATGAAAGCGTTTAATAATAATAATAATAATAATTAAAAAACGATTTTTTTTTTATTCCGTTATATACGAACTAACGCATTCATTAAGGACACCTTAATTATGCCCCGAGTTTAGAATGTTTAATTTGATGTGATTACTCGACAAATCGTCGACACTAATAAGGTCGACGTTTGTAATTAGAATAAATTATTCGGCATTTTTTTATTTTTTTTTTTTTATTTTTTTTTTTTTGATGACCCATTTAGTGGAAAATATGTTCGTAATAAATTATACCGAAAATATTTTTTATTTATTATTATGCTTATTTTTGTATTCGAAATATCGATAATAATATTAGTATTGTTATAGATTAATCTTGAAATTGACAACTGTAAATAAATATATATAAAAATTATGTTATTTTAAAAAATAAATTAAAATTTCGATTTATCATTTTATATTATATAATAAATAAAGTAGTATTTAATTATGTAAAAATGAAATAAAAATGCTGAAATTTAAATGAAAGCGATCATTATTTTCAATATATGTTAATCGTATTAAAATTTACATTTTTGTGCTTCATTTTGTAATATAAGTAAATTTTAAAATTGTTCAATTATTAATGTTGACATTGCATATTTTAAATACGAATTGCAATTATTCTACTAACGAGTGTACATTGTTAAATATTATTAAATAATATTGTATGTTATTAATGAACTTCAGAATTACTTTTGTATATTTGTTTTAAATATATACTATACATAAAATCATCAACATTATTATTTTACGATAACGAACAAACATGCATTCGATTAAAATTTTCATGAAATGCTGGTAACAAAAATGAAAAACTGAAATATCAGAAATTATTCTATATAAAATTATTCATTTTTATTACTATCGATATATAGAATATTGTATATATTATTTATGATATAATATAAAAATAAACTTTAATATCATAAGTAAAACTTTAATTTTTCGTCATATATATATATCTTAAAGATTATTATTTGAAGCTTGATAAAATATTTTTTTCAGAGAAATAAAACTTAAACACGCTTCATATTTAATTAAACATGTAAATATTCGTATTTTACATTTAAATATTTGTTAACTGTACATATTTATTAAAACGTACGCACATATTTTTTTTAAATCTCCCCATATATATTTATTTCTTCATATATTTATAAATGATATAGTAGAATTCTATAATAATATATGTAAATTTGCGATATCGGTTTACTGTTAATCTAACTAAAACGTGCGCGGTCTACTGAATATTAACCGAACGAATTAATTAAGGACGCGCGATTTTCGCGGAAAATTCATACTTTCGCCATGATATATAGCCTCGAAAATCGAAAAAGGATCATACGGGACTCAATATTAAGTTTTGAAAATTTCGTTGAAAATTTTCGTTACATATATATATATATATATATATATATGTGTGTGTGTGTGTGTGTGTGAATGGACAGTACTATTTGGTCAAACCCTACGCTCTGTCCATATTTGAACGAATTCTGATAAAAGCAAATAGCAGTAGTGATAGTATAAACTAATATTTATTTTGCTCTCGTACTGTCACTATTTGTTTTCAGCTGAAATAATATCAGATTTGGATACATACATCGGTCCGATATTTTCATATACGTAACAAACGTGTGCGTTCTTTAAAAATTATTCATAGCGTTGAAAATATATTTTATATTTTTATTATATTTATTTTTTTAGAAATTTTGGTATTCTAAATATAAATAATCATGTGTGATGTATTAAAATAATTTAAAAAAATAAAAAATAATGTAATAAAAATATTTGTAAAATATAGAAATTGTTATGCTACAATGAGAAAACTTTGAAATGGAAAAAAGTTTAAATGCACCTATATAAACTTCAAATTTCTGTAATACAAAAGTATCGTAGAAAAACGAATACTTTATTAAATATTAAATTACATAAAATTATCTATATGGTTTTGATATATTAAAACATTTTTTTAAGATTTATATGTGTATTATATTAACAACATATCAATATTTTATCAATGAACACTAAACGATTTATGTAATCATAAAATAAAAAAAAATGCGTGTATTGATTTGATTTTTTTTTTTTGAAGAATTGTAATAGCAAAAATAATATAGAATTCTCCTTCAGATAACTTTCAGGGACGTTACAACAGTAGTTAAAACTTTTTGTTATAAAAAAAACATGCCCAAAAAAATTAATCTAGTAAATGCGTTTCAATTTACGTTTAGTTCAAAAAATATAATATTGCGTTTAATAATGTTAAACTGTATATTTGATAACGCTTTTGTGAATGAATGAATAATTTAGAATTTTGTTCATG
The DNA here is from genome assembly GCA_024500535.1 of Leptonema lineaticorne. Classification (NCBI taxonomy): domain Eukaryota; kingdom Metazoa; phylum Arthropoda; class Insecta; order Trichoptera; family Hydropsychidae; genus Leptonema; species Leptonema lineaticorne. The sequence goes on along the minus strand of JANIJI010000061.1, from coordinate 6,890,692 downwards.
AAATAGAATGTTTTAAAAATGAAAAAGTAAATTTCGTAGAAATAAAATTTAATTTCAATTTACATTTTTTTTTAATTATAAAAAAAATTGTCTTTAAAATGAAAAATAAATTAAATCTTTTAATAAAAAAAATATATAAGAATATTTTTTTAATATGCATAAATGATCGTGTTTTTCTAATTTATTTAAATGAAAATATTTTTTCTATAGAATCACATTTTATAGAAAAAAAAATTAATGTGATTTAAATCAACATTTTTTTTTTAATTTCATATAACAAAAATTGTAACACAACACTGTAATATATTATTATTGTTTTTTTTTTCAAAATTATACTGTATCTCATTTTATATTTTTTTTTATAATGTAATTAGAAAACGATATATGAATTAAAATTGAATCAATCATTATTAACATTAATATTATTCAACACAACACCACTAAATAAAAATATAACATTGTAAGTTATCATTTGATGGATTGCTAATATACATTACATACATATATATATATATATTAGAGAATTTTTCTAAAATAAGACACTGTTCCATTTTCATTATAAATAACCGAGTAGATAGAGAAAGGGAACGACAGGGAGTTGAGGTGACATATATTTTCAATGGGGGGATCCTGTGTCAATACATAACGGTGAGTTATTGTGGAAAGTGTATTCAGAAAACTTTGCAATCCCAGGAGTGCTGAAATTTACAGAACATATCGCCTCCCGTATGTATAAACGTGTTCGTGTATGATAAGTAACGTATCCAGGGGGTATCAACTTGAGGCCCGCTACGACGCTGAAAACTTGTTTAACATACCCGAGGCCATTGAATATTAAGTTATTGCCGATACCATTAGATTACCAGTGGCTCAACGATGGATAAACTCGATGCAAATTTTAACTGAACACGACTAACTTCGTTTAATCACTTATAGACGAATCTATATATATTTTTATTTAAAACAATATAATATATATTTTTAACATTTATCAATATTGAGAATAATAATTTTATATCTTAATATATTGTAAAATATGATATTATGTATCAATAAAAATATCAATGTAATTCCATAATATTTCAATACTTTTTCAATTGTGATAAAAATATTAATTTAATTTATATCTCAAAATTGATGAAATATAATATTAATCGATTCGTATATTGTCATCAAGAATGAACAAGTATGCAAAATTTCAACTCGATTGAATATTGAAAAGCGGTTGAAAAATTGATAACAAAATTTCACTCCGACAAACAAACAAACAAACAGTGCAAATTAAATAAAAGTGTGTAAAAAATTAAGTCTACAATCTAGAATGGCAATCTTGTATAACTTTTTTATTTTTTCTACTATGAATTATTAAATAAATTATAGAAAAAAGTATATATATATATATATATATATATATATATATATATATATATATATATATATCAGATTCAAGCATATAAAATATAATACGTATTTTATTTTATTTCTTGTCGAAATATACTAGAAAAAAAAAGTAGTTACAACAGATATTGAGTTGGATACGTTCCAGTGCATCGCCTTTGATACGGGGTAGATTTCTCTGAAATTTTCTGAAAAAGATTCAAAAACCTGAGCGAAAATACTGAAAACGTTTACTTTTAACGCGCGTTTCGGGTCGCCGAACCGTAAAATAATTTTTGCGAAGGGGGTTTTTGTTTCGACGAGCGTCGAATAAGTTTTAATGCGGTCGAGACAACGTTGAAAATTTATATCGCAAAACAAATGTTTATGTTCGCTTTTCTCGTCGCCCCCCCCCTAGCATTTTCCAACCTCTTCTTCATGCTCCCCCCTCACTCTGTATCGAATAAATCGTTTAAATACGCCAGTGTACGTGCATATAAATTGAAAAAAAAATCAATAAACAGTATAAAATATAATCATTCGTCATTTTTCCGCGATTAAAGGTTGTTCCGCTTTATATATATATATATATATATTTAATAAATTATATTTTTTAACTGTAAAATATGGAAGTTTTTGTACGATTGTCTAAAATATTTTTTTTATTTTTCATTGTGTTTTATTGCAATTACATATATATTATATAAATAATTTTACATACACAATATTTTCCTTAATTATTTCATGAAGTATAAATATTTACATTATATAAAATAAGATAATTTAATGGAAATTTCTGTAATTTTAAGATTTTCTTTATTAACGTACGGCATATTATTTTATTTGAAATGAGTACAATAAAGAGAATTAGTTTTATTTATTTCAATTCAACTTCATATATATTTTTTCCTTTATTCTTATATTTAACATCAATTTCAAGCGTCGCATTATAAATCTATCAAGATAATTGTTCTTAAAACGTTAATTATATTAAAAAATCAACATATTAATTAACATTACAAAAATAAATATGTTTTCATTTTAAATATTAAAAACAACACTAACTGAAAAGTAATAAAGCGAATCTGTTTTATTCTAATTAAATCAAAAATAATTGTTACAACAAGAAAAACAATTTTTTTTTTCTATATATATATAGATATAACATACATCTATTTTTTTAACGGATCAAATATTATTTCTTTATAATCCATGAAAAGGTACAACGGCATATTGTTGATTTTAGAAGCACTTTGAATGGAGGCATGTTTTTGTTTTAATCTGTTTCCATAATTCCGCTTCCGAGAATCGAAATATTTCATTATTAATTTCTCAGAAATAATTTAGATATTAATTGAAAAATACTTAATAAATCGATATTTTTTTCATAATTACATTATTTAAAAATTGGAAATATATTAATATATTATATATTTATTAAAAATATATATACTAATATATTATTATTATATATATATCATTTGATTTTTTTTTCATATTATTTTATACCATTTTCAAGTAAAACAAATATTTAATAAAATATTAAATAAATATTAAAATCTAAAATATCTTTAAAACCATTTTAGGACACACAAGGTTTACAGAATTATTGATTTATTTATTTAATATTTGAGGTCATATTTTTTATTCATATGACAATAAATTTATATATTGTAAATATATTATTTTATTATAAATTAAAAATTAGCTCAATATTTCTACAATAGAATAATAAAATTTATCACTCATCTTTTTTTTTCGTAATAAAATAAATATAATATATCATTCTGTGAAAATATAAATAATATTTTGTTTATTTTTCAAGCTATTCGTAATAATTAAAAATAAAATATTATTTTTTATTAAAATCAACATACGAAGGAAAGCCACAGCTTAATGATTTATTATATAATATATATATATATATATATATATATATATATATATATATATATAAAGTTTTATTAATCCACTGTACACATATGCAGACACACCTGTATATATTTTATACACGTATGAATATATATATATATATATATATATATATATATATATATATATATATAGCTTTCAAACTCCTACACTCGATTCGTTCAGTAATGTATTGTGTTAGTTGAGCTTAAAGATTTTGTCGTCGGTCTGGGTCGATCGTTTGGTCGAGGGTGGTAACTCCATCCCCTAATTGGTAACTACCCTTACGAATACACATACAAACCATAAAAATCGATGGGGTTTGGGGTAGACAAGCGCCTCAGGGATTCGAATCCGGTAGCAAACGAATCGACAACTCTCTCTCTACGGTTCCGCGCTAAAAGCGTTATCGCCCTCGGGGAACGATAACGATACCAATTGTTTAACACGTACGATTTTTTTTACACTATATATATATATATATATATATATATATATATATATATCTGAAGCCCCCTATTTTTATTTTTTTTTATTTTTATTATTTGACGTGCTAGAGTCTTCCGATTGGAGCTTCGAGCTTAACGGAACGAGGGTGGCGTTCGAAGTTTTCCCATTCCTCGACGACGACGGAAGAGGCCGGGGAAAACTAACGCGTTTACAAATGTAACGAAGGTTTTCTCTATCGATTTTCCGGCGTCGCGGTTCATATGTGACGCGAATGAGTCGTAAATGAAATTTTGCCGGGGTGTTCGATTGAGTGAAAGATATTTATCCTGATTTTATACGGAATTTTTTATTCACTGAAACACGAACAAAATCTGACTAATGATATTAAGTAATACATTCTGTGTTTATAAAGATTAAACATTTTAACTTTAGTAATCTTTCTGCCTAGATTATCAAGTTTGAATTAAACAAAATATCAAAGTTTCAATACCGGAAATACAATTTAATTTGTATGATAAGTAAGTGGTTACAGAATAATTTAAGATTTTTTTCATAATATTTTACAGAAAAGTGTGAAAATTCGTAACAAATAAATTAACATATATAATTATTGACATGCATCGAATTTTTGCATTAATTCAAGTGGTGACCAAACGGCATCTCTCGAGTGAAAAGGATTAAATATTCACACTTTCATATTGTTTCGATCAATTTTTTACAGAATTGGGTCAACAAATTTATATCAAATTTCAATGTAACACATTTTTTTTTAATATTTAAAATAGTTTAAACGCATTTTTTGTTCTAATATTCAGTAATTATTAATAATTTATATTTTGATACATTTTTTTAAAAAATATATATACATAAAACGCAATTTATATGTGGATATGTGAATGATCACGGGTGGTAAATGCCCTCGAATCCATAGGATATCGAGAAATAAATCGGTCGTTTCGGGTCAAACCTCTCCAGATAAATTGATCGACAACGACCGTTACGTGGACAGCACCAAACAAAGCCTCACCACCTTTTTCATCCCCCTTTTGTATTTTGTTCTATTTAATACGTATAATATTTCGACAATAAATCTGCGAAAGCAATCCAAACACGACATATAAGTATATTCCGCTTCAACATAAACAACACAACAACTCGCGATTTATTATCATATACCGTATAAAAATATAATATCGATTTTTTTTTCATATTTTGATTATGTATATATATTTTTTTATATATATAAATAGATTTTTTTAAGATGTGTCACTATTCATTTTCGAGTGCGACGCAAGATATTGAAGCACACTTCGATATATTTGTTCTTCCGGCGACAATGTGAAGTGCAATCGTGCATGGAGCAAAATATACGACCGTAGAATTGAATAATACGAAGAAAGTCGTTCTTTCAGCTTTGACATTTGTTCAATTGGTCGTCGTCGGTTTCGACATGATAAAAATGTATTTGTTTTATTCGATCTTTAGAAAATTTCAGATCGATAAAATATTACATATATTTATATATATATATATATATATATATATATATATATATATATATTATAAATTTCATTAAAATAGTCAATCCTGAAGTGATTTCTAAATAAAAATTCGAAAGCTTACATACTGAGATTTCGTGTTTATTAGCACGATTTGAAGGAAAAAGCACGTTCGGTTTTCGGTATACGATAAAGAGGCGGTCGCAACTCCCCGAGGATTCTGTATTTTCCGTGGAAAAGTGGCTCGATTTTAAAACAGCCACACTCACACCCATAGGAATCGATTACTTGTCAAATTAAAGAATGTCCCTAGGGAAAATCATTAATCAATACACATCCTCAGACTTGTTTCATCCTCGGGAAACATTCAACATATAAACGTATTCATACATCATATATTATATATATAAATATATATATATATATATATATATATATATATATATATATATATATATATATATATATATATATATATATTTATATTGGTAAAACGTTGTACTTTGGTGCGCGAAACGAGCTCGAAAACTTTCGAAACAATGTAAATTTTCAATGTGTTCGAAATTTTCCACAGTTGATCGATTAGGTTTGACAAATTTCAGGCGAAATTTTAAGTGTGCTTTTGATTGAAAATCGAAATTTCAAAATTAATATAGAAAAGTTTTCAACAATACGTCGATATAGAATTCAATATACATGATGAAATATTTGTGAGTAAAATTTAATATTTAATATTATAATTTTTGTATCATATATTCATATCAATTATAAAATACTATATAATTTTCATTCAAAATATTCATAATCAAATATACTTAAAACTAATAAAGATATGTGTAATATATAATATTAAAGACAAGAAATCAGTATTTTAAATCAAACATAAAACATATTTACCTCATTAAATTACATAAAAAAGAGTGTTTAATAATGTTTATAGATATTTAACTTTAAACTTTTCACTGTTTCTATATATTTTTTTTTATTTGAGATTTATATATAAAGAATCAATCATTTACAATCAAGTTTTCAAAATGTAAAAGTCAAACGATATAAAACAAAATTTATATTCATGCAAGTACTTTTTACATACAAATCTTTTAGAATGTATCGATATTTTTTTTTCTCTCATTTTCTATCATTGTGAATAATTCAAAATTGAAAAATCTCGGTATCGGTTTGTCTGCGAAGAGATTGCTGTTTTTGCTCTTCATAAGTAAACTAGACATAGCCCGAGGGGGGTAAAATGGCACAAAGGGGCGCCAAATAAGATTTAAACAGAATATCGACAAACCCCCAACGAAAGGGAATAAAATTTCATATTTAAATTTATGATTGCATCGACTGAAAAAAGTGGAGTGTTGGATAAACGTAGACGGTTTCGTATAATATTATATATATATATATATATATATATATATATATATATATATATATATATATATATATATATATATAAGGTACGATTTTATTCGTCCACTCTCTATATCAAAAAAAATAAATAAATAATAAAATTGAGAATGATAAATATTCATATAAACAAATTTTGGTACAATATTTTAAAACTATGTCGTTTTTCGTTCACTTTCGTTCACTATTATAGAGCATCATTTATTTATTAAATATAAATAACATATTTTTTTTATATTAAAAAAATAAATTTATCTAAATAAATCTAATAATGATATTCTGAAAAACAAATAATGAAATTTTATATTTTTTTACAAAAATATTTATGTCAATTTTATTTTAAAAATCTTAAAATGTAAAACGTTATCGTGTTAAAAAAAAATCAAATATTTATATAAAAGACGAAATCTTCGAATATTTAACGATCGCCTTGTTAACAAACAATTGTTTTTATTATCTCACATTATTTTCATTATATTTTCAATTCGTCTCGAGAAAGAAAACTTTCGACGATAGAAAATATAAAAATATAAAAACAAATCAACAGAATTGAATGGAGAGAAAAAAAACGAAACACTGTGATTTAAGACGTGAAACACAAACCGGGCGGAAATCTCAAAAGCCGAAAAAGATCTTAAAACCTATTTAAGTCTTCTGACAATGTAAAGCTGAACCCAAGCGTAACACAAAATACAGGATAACAAATAAAACCTTTTGTTTCTGTTTAACGAAATCCTTTGTCTAATCCCGTGCGTCGTATACACATCGCCATTTTTTCGCCGCTTTCTTTTTATTTTTATTTTTTAAACATTATTATTTCGTTTTATTTTATTATACATATTATATGTGTATTTTTTCGCAGTTTTTTTTTCATATTATTATTTATTATTTTCGTCTTTTCCTACGCGAAACAGCCGCAAGCTCGGCGGATATGAAGTGATAATTCATCGTCGGATAAAATCCTTTTATATTGCGTTTTGCGCTATATCTTTTTTTATTGCTCGACATCTCAATAGATACTTTTTATCGTTTAGATGTATAAAAAGAAAAAGTTATTTCAAATGTATTTTTATTAAAAAAAAATATATATATATAACGAAAATGAATAAATTATTATCGTTCTATACTTTGTATTTGAAAATAGAAAGTAATTCAAATAAGCATTTAAATAAATTAATGATGCAATTAGTCTTCAAAGAATTTTTTGTTTCAATTTTTAAATTGATTTTCATGATTTAAAATATAATATTATAGTTTTCGAATATTACACGTTTATATGTTTTTCTTGAAAATTTTATATATTATTAAATTTTTCATATATTTTCAAATGAAAAATTTCAAACATATATATAGCAATATTCCAGAATGCAAGTGAAAAAAAGTCTTTTAAATTTTATTAAATTTATTTTTTATCATAAATAATCTGTTTTACTGCTATAAACGATATTGATTAAAAAATTCAAAAATATAATTTCATGTAAACTATCATGAAAAAAACATTTTTTTTTGATACACACGTAATTTTCGATACCATATTTCAGCACTTTTATATATAAATATTTTTTACTAAAATTATCAAAACACATTCACGTATTCATTCTATTCATTCCATTTAAACAAATTATATCACCCAAAACGCACACATAAATCACTCAGAATGTCGCGAATTTTTTTCCCCGCAACAAAAATTTGTGTTATTGCACGCTCTCATTGCAAATTTCACCAATAGATAACAAAACATAAATTCCATAAAAAAAAATACGAATATTATCATCATTCATGAATACATTATTCGACAATGTAAACTCAAATTTAACACATACAACGATCACCGGTTAAAGTCCGGCCAAGTTTATTCTGTCATATTTCAATCCGATGGAATTTAATTTATCCAATTACATAGTCCGTTGTCTAAGTGCGCCGAATGTCATTTTACACAGAAATTAAACGATACATTTCATCATACACAATACAAAATCAAACAATATAAATATATAACAAACGTTTCTATATAATATATATGATCAATAATTAATAAAATTAAAATATTATTATTATTATTATTATATATTTAGTTATCTTAACATATGTTGAATAGATAGATACATGTAACATGTGTATCTAGCCGTGATCACAAACTGTATTCCCAATGTGACATGAGATTGTATCAATTGGTGCGCCGTGTTAGGCGTTGTCAATTACACAGTTAAACTTATCTATGTTAAACTGATAAACCAAGGGGACCCATATATAAAATAAGCACACTCTATATGTTAATAATGCTCGGTTACGAAACATGTTATTTACATTAATTTATTCATATATAAACTTATGTTATGATCGCGTTCGTGTCCGCCGCAAAATGAATATTATATTATAATATAATATATAAATGTTTAATTTGAATAAAGTTTTTATTCTTTTGTGTGTTTTATGTATATATATATATACCATATATATTATATTATGAGGTATGTTTTGATGAGAATTCTTCAGTCGCAGACAGACGATGATGATTTTATAATTTAATGTGAATGTTGAATGTGTTTAACGCGTCGTTTGTGTGAAAATAGGGATGGACAATTGCCTGAAATTTGTAAAGGAAAACACGTACAATATATCACACGGTTGTTTCCGTGTAAATGAAAATTACGCGTATATATTATGGTTAAAAGTGTTACGTTAATTTTCACGTTGTGAAAATGTTAAATGTTTCGGTGCATTATTGTGCAATCTTAATGCTGAAATTTTTGGAAGAAATATATATATATATATATATATATATATATATATATATATAATGCTAGTTTCGCCGTCACCGCCGCTGCCGACGGTGTCGCACTAGAATGCTACCTTATTTTTACATTTTAATATTAAATAATCCTTACAACTTAAAATATAAATCCTTGCCATGTCCACCTTAAATATATTAGTATATGTTTTCATGTAAAATATTTCAGAATTTACAATATAATTTTGATAATATAATTTTCTTTTAATTTTGACAGCTGACATCGTACAACTTAACATATATCGTACAACATAATTTTATATATTTTTTATAAGTGATTTTTAAATTAAATATTTTTTCCTATAATTATCGTTTAATTTAATTAGGATTTATTTTATTTTTAAAATGAATTTTATTATTTATTTTAAACTGATATATAATAAAAAACGTGTGTAATTTTACTAATCTAATCCACACACAGGTTCACTTATCAATAATAATAATACATCAACATTACAATTTCAAACGGACAAATAAATTATATAAAATTCAAGAAAAATCGAGATAAAAAAACTCAATATTGTTTTATAAATGTATGGTAAATCATATTAAAAATTATCTAACGTGCGATAACAAGAGATTTAATAGGATATACAAATTATATTTAATATTTCATAGCGTAGTTCAAGTTAGTGTAGAACCTCTGATTTGCATTTTCGCATGAATATATCTTGTGTGTTATATCTATATTATAATCTAACCCCGTTACGGATTCAAACTCGGGTAAATCCTTTGAAGATGTTCATTATCATTCGGCATATCAAAAGTGCACTTTTCCCAGTGAAAAAGATATAGAAAAGCTTTTACGACGCCAAAATATAGTATTAAGCGCGTTTATGGCAATTTCGCAAAGCCGTTTCGCAAAATTTCGACAAAAGCAATAATAATAATCGTTAAACGTCCTGACGTTAAAACAACTACTACTACGGCTGAAAAACAACAAAACGGACCGCGTTTTCCTTTTCGAATATTTTCGAAAATGTTTCGATTTCAATAAATGTTCAACAAATTTCCCCATTTTACTTGTGTGAATCAATTGTTTTATAGCGTCAATTTGGCAATAAACGAAATCGAGTGCGATATTTGCGGTGAAAATAGCCAATTTGCCAATGATAACAAAGTATAACAATGATAATTTAATAAAATTTAATTTATTGCAATGAAATCTAATTCTGCCAAATCGATTCGTGAACATTATATTATGGATTCAAAGTTTGATTTAAAAGAATTTCCTATAAAATTACTTTTATATAAATAATGGAAAGAACTAGTTTACTACACGTTATAAAACAATATATAAAATTTTGATTCGTTTCTTAATATCGCAAAATTATAGCTATATAAATATTTGTTGAAATTAAGTTTCTAAAATCTAATGTTTGACGTCAAAAAAGTTAGTGTTTCATTAGATTTATTCTATATCTTATATATATTTGAAATGGTATTTTTTGCAATGAAACTTCAAAGGGATTGTGTTAGAGAGACAGACATTTAACTTTCTTTCTCAAAATCAGTAGATCTCACTTTATATAAGATTATGAGAAACTTTTAGAAATGCAGTTATTGTATTCGTTTTAAGGATTTTTTTTTAATATATTTTTCTTTGTTTTTGGATCCACCCCTAAATATTTTGCCTATTTCTTGATTACTTTATAATATATAAAATCAAATATAAATTTAGTTAATTCAATTAATAATTTTAAATAAAAAATTAAAAGTAACGTTGTATAAATCGCTTTTTAAAGAAATTATCGATGAATATGAAATTTATGTATAAGATACCAAAATAAATCTATTCGAAGGAAAAACACAAGAATTGATATATAATACTTGTATATACATATTTGTATAAAAACACAAATGAATTATGCATGAATTAAATAAATGGAAAAGACCAAGAGGGAGCTTACCAATTATTTATTCGAAAAGAAATGACTAATGGAAAAAGTTGAAACCGAGAACGTTGAATGTGAAATTGTTGTAAATTCTCACCTTAAAATCGGCTACTTTCGACTTTGATAGACCGTATATTTTCTTCGAAACTGCTTTCAGAACAGGAAATCGAACCGGGAGAAAAAGACAGAGAAATCGAGGGGGGGGGAGAATGGGTGGAGGTAAATTTTCTTCCCTTTTCCGCTTTTCGCGTGGAGGAGACGAAACAATGAAATTAAATTTGCGTGATTTAGAAACACGACTAGTTGTTTTCGTCCGACTCCCTTCGAAGCTTTTATATATTGCCGGTATATATATAATATATAAATATATATATATATATATATATATATATATATATATATATATATGTATATATGGCAAAAGAGCAATTTCTTAATTAAATTTTCTAGCATTTTGCGATCATTGTATTGTCGAGAAGTGGAACGAGAAGTGGAGGAAAACCGACGAAGCTGGCACTGTTATTGGATTCGGCGTTGAAAAGCAATTAGTGACATTTCGTTCAGTTTGGCGGAGATTTCTCCTCGTTTTCCACGAAAACAAAAGTGCGACACTTCAACGCTAACGAAAAGGGATATCTCCATTATCAACCATACTAAAAAGCGTTCATTGGTCTTTCTGTGTTAATCAACTCGTATACAATATTGTTGAAAAAGAAGTTTACGCTCGTTTTCATATTTCGATTCGCTGTTAATTTTCTTTATTATCCATTGTAATATTGACAATTGTCGAACGGGAATATTACATTTAATACTAAATCAACCGATATTTTTCATTTATCCATTCCTGCTATGAACTATTATATGATCACTTTTGAAAAAAAGGAATTTTCTTGTAATTATAATTTTATCGAATTTCGAGTATTCATGTATTTATTTTCACTAAATTTACACGAATATCGCAATGTCGAATATTTTTCATCTATAAATAATAAAAAAATCTTATATTTAATTAGTCATATTTTTTTACATAAATGACAATCAAAAATCTAATTTAATAGTTTATATATAAATAATAAATGAATTTTTAATTTTCAATATCACTTTAACTTTATTTAATTAATCGATTTATAACAAAATATTAATTAATTAAGTTATTCAATTATATATTATTAATAATATTTGAAGATTTGACCCTTGTTAATTTGCCAAAAAGGTATTGTTTCAGAAAAAAAACTTTCAATAAACTAATTCACTTTTATTTTATATATAATTTTTTAATTTTATCACAAAGAATCAAATTTCATTATACATTTATATTGATCAATTTTCGAATCGTGCTCAATAATTTTATTTCGATTATTTTATATTAAAATAATATGAGATTGATATTTTAAACAAAGTCATATAAGAAATACTACTTTTTTATATAAAATACGAAAAAGCATATTAAAATATATATCTACAAATCCTCTGATAATAGACCTTTCGATATGCAGAAATGCTGACATCATCTCTCTCTCTCTCTCTCTCTCTCTCTATATATATATATATATATATATATATATATATATATATATATATATATATATATATATATATATAATGTTATATTTGAAAAAAGGATTCAAGTATGCGCACGTTAAATATACTCTGAAAGATAAAGTTCAAACGAGCGGTTCGTCATTTTGTAGAGGTATGTGATTTTTGCTTCAATATGCGTTTTAAAAGCGCTCAGAGTTACTTTCAGGATTTGGCTTCATCGCATTTCAGCGCTGAAAATCGTGCTCTCGCGATAAAACTGAACAATAGCGCGTAGCAAACAATGGATTGCTACGGTGCCCATTTACATAATGAAAATCATGAAACGATCGCAAATCTGAAATTATGGCATGTTTTTCACACACATATATATATATATATATATATATATATATATATATATATATGTGTGTGTGTACGTATTTTCAGATTGTCTCTCTCATCTGGATATACAAATGCAATCTAATATTCTTTTTATTGTTATTTGAAGCAAGGATGTCAGATTTTTGCCCTCTCTCTCTTTCGAAATAATAATTCGATTGTCTGAACATGAATTCATAAAATTTTATAGTGTGAGAAAAATCGAAAAAAAATATTTGTATTTCCGAATCAATATTATATTATAATTCTATTATAAATATAACACGTATAAATGATATAAGATATGTCGTTGGCAAAGGCGCGTTTTTTTTTTTTGTTTAAAGAAAATTCTAGAGCTTTTTTTTCAGAATCTGTGCATCTTAATATGCGTCAACCCTCTTTGTCATTTCAGTTTCCAGGCACGACTTCCGGAATTCGTGAATTGCCTTATCAAAGTGTTTCTAATCCAGTTCTTCCTTGAAATTCCCATCGGGCAACAGAAAGCATACATAGGCAAACGCGTTGCAACGATCATAAATCTTTGGAGTTTGAGTTATACGCGTTGAATTTTTAAATTAACCAATTTTATAATAAAAAAAATGTATATATAATATATACTATCCAAATGTATATAAATTTAATAATTTCATAATCTCTAAAATAAATTATTAAAATCGATATTTACATATATATATATTTATTATAAAATAAAGATTAGTGTCGAAATTATTCGTGCGTATTATTTAGGTATTTCGTTAGAATAAATTACATTTTACATCAATCTAACCGCATTAATTTAAGAACAAATTGATTATAATCCAACGTAATTGATTTAGAATCGATATACTAATAGCATTACGTTAAAACCCTTCTACGCCTTCGCATTAACACATTTATTATCTATCTATTTACTTTGATTATATATTATCGAAAACTTGTAAATTTATTATTATTTAATTAAAATCTCGTTAATCTATTAAATTAGTTGTAATTGTAATAATAAAATTTTAAATATAATTAATTTTATGATAACTTAATTTTGATCGATATATATATATATATATATATATATATATATATATATATATATATATATATAATTTAATAATATTAGTAAATGAATACGGATCATTAATCAAGTTGATTAATGTATTCAATGCATTCCATCTACATGGCTTTCAAAGTTCGTGTTCGATATAAATCAATATACGAATATATACGTGCAATCACGACAAAAATATCCACTCAATTCTGAAAGCTAAAGCTATCATCTCCAGATTCAAGAAATTAGTACGAAAAAAGAATATGCTACGATAAAAGTATAATAATTTATTGGCATAGTCAATATTTCATTACGGAACCCATTCTACCGTAATTAATACTATTCATCTAACAATGACTCATGAAATTTTTCGATAACCCCACCGGAAATTTCTGATTATGATTTAATACGATTCCGTCGTGGTCCGCAGGAAATTCGGGAAATTCGATTTTCGCCCAAAAGGAAACCGCAGTAATAGATTTGTAATATTATTTTTACACATACACACGTATATTGAATGCCGTTCAATAATAATAGCGAATATTGTATTATATTATTTTTTACGTGTTCGGAACACGGATTTCATAGGAACGAATAGAAACGGTCATACAGATTGTGAAATACGGAAAAGCGATACGTACATTGCAATTTTATTGAGCTTTATCGTTCGGAAATAGATGCAAACTCATGACGGTTTCGTACACAACAACTTCGAACCGAGAAATTGTTTTCCTTTAAAGCCTTTTTACATTACCCGTATCATTTGGAGAGCTTTACGCTCCGAACCTTTTTTTTTCTATCCTACGCCTCGTAGATATGGCGATATTGGAGCGCGCGTATTTTTGTAATTTGATTTTTTTCAATACAACATATATATATTTATTGTGTAATATATAAAATTGATATATTATATACAACATGAGACATACTTTCATATAGTTTTCATTAATTAAATATGAATTATATATTAATAATGACGTTGATGAGATAATGTTCAGTTCTGATCTGATATTTTTACATCATATTCTAAAACATTTTTATATTAAAATACGTGATCGGGATAAAATTGACATGAAACTGTGGATTAAACGTATAAATTAGTATAACAAATATAAATAAAATAAATGTTCGAATATAAATATAGAATATTCAATATCCCATATTGCTTTCTTGTACAAAACAATAAAAAAATACTTGTTTTGTAATATCGACAGTTCAATATTAAAAAAAATATTTTACATTTTATACATTTATTATGAAATATTTTTAAACACATACTTTTATTGGAAAAATATTATTTATGTATGAAAAACATTACTACTTTGTTATTTCGCAATTGTGTCTGCTTGAAAAAATACAATATACCATAATCTTACGGTTGTTGAATTTTCAACAATTTTTATTTTTAAAATATTATATATATATATATATATATATATATTTATATATATATATATAAATAAATATATATATATATATATATATATATATATATATATATTTATATATATATATATATATATATATATATATATATATATATATATATATATATATATTTATATATATATAACTTTGATTAATAAAATGGAAAAAAATACACGAGTAAAGAAAGGATAAAATTGAAAAAAAAAATGATGAAAAAAGATCGAAAGAGCTCTGAATGGTGTTTCACGTCAAGTATGAAGCAGAACAAACTCGAGAGCGCTTTTGAAAGGGTTTCGCGAAATACAAATAGGTTTTCGACGCGAATCAATCGCCGGCAACAAATCAATTTAATTTGATAGAAGCAACAAAGAACTGATTTAATCAATACATTTGCAATATAAAAAAATAAATAAAGAGAAAAATATATATGTATACATATATATATATATTTGAAACGTTTGATAATTTAGAGATTTAAACGAAAGATTGTCGACCGACACGAGGATCAACCCTGTAACGAACGTTTGCCATTTTATCTACGAATTTTGCAACTGACAGCAAATCGATATCGTCACAGTACAAAAATTTAATGGACCGCAGCTATCAATGGATACCGCGAATCACTGATTCTAGAGTCGATTTTAAAACCGTTTCCGTTGAAAATTCAATTACGGTCAAATTATACACCGTAGTCCTGGAGGGTGAAAATGAGAAACCAAAAAAAAACCTATAAAATTAACCGCCTAATCAACTAAACTCCGTATGAAAACGGCGTTCTGACCGACGACAAACGAGATTAATTCGACCGTATGCATGCGCGTATATATATATGTGTGTGTGTATATGTGCGTTACCAATTTGTAAAATTTCATGATGCGAATAAAACGACCCGTTCTGAGGGGTTCGTTAACCTTTGAATCACGACGTATTATCCCATTTATTTTCAATGGGTACATACATAAGCTCCACTTGTAAGCTATGTATGATCTTTCAATATGATATATCGTGAATTGAATGAGGGTGAATAACTGAGATATTTTCAATTTCAATTGATTCGTTACAATATTTATTCAATTTATCGATAAAGATATATTAAACAACTGAAATTTTGATACAATTTAATTATTAGTAATATTTTATTTAAAATTCTTTCAAAATCAGTTTTTGCACATTCACATACTAAAATAATATAATATAAATAGTTCGCAAAAAAATAAATAAACTTCTCGTTTCATAAGCTCGTGTTTATATTGCGAAACGAGGACTAACATAAAATAAAATAAAAAAAAAAAAACTAAAGAAGGAAATATATGAAAAAAAGGTTGTTTGACGAAAGAATTATTTCGCCCTATCGAGTTATCTTCCTTTATCAAAATTTGTGTTTGTTCGTTTCATACTCTTGCTCAATACAAATATTTGTATTTTTTTACATACGTCTAGGATATTGTTAAATTTAATTTCAAAACCTATTTTTTTCAGTTTTCATTCCATAATATTATAACTATATTTTTAATATATGAAAATATTAAATAAAACAATCGTTATTTATTTAGTTCACTTATATAAAAAAAAATATTAAATTTTCGTAATCTTTTTATTTATGATTTACAAAAAAAAAATACTTGTATGAGCTGCACATCATAAATTATAAATATAGAATTCCCAGAACAATTTATTGATTTTTGTGAAATGGTTATATTATACTGAAATATTAATATATAATATATAGTTTTCATATATCTACAAATTAAGGGCGAACTCTCTAGAGAATTCCAATAATTTTATAATATACTATATGTCTTCAAATATATTATACTAAATGCAAGACATAAACATAGAAGGGTAAGTCCACCAAAAAAATATTGATGGAAATGAAAAAAAGGATATATTCCCTTTATCAAATATTTATATTACAAAATGTTTCGTGGTAGCAAACGCTTCTAGTCGACTTTCAACTTTCAAAAATATATCTAATAATAATTTTATAAAATTATAATATACATCTATGTTTACACTATCGTATATGAAATAAATAATTTGATAATATAACGCGAGCTTTTCATCATTTTCGCATTGAAATACATAGCAAAAGGGGATATCGTATAAATATCATAATTCCCAAATATGAACGCAGAGTTACGTATAAAATGATTTATATTTCGAAATTCTATACGACGAGTATCTATTGATGTTAACGTCGATAATTGAATTTGAAAACCAATATATGTATATATATATATATATATATATATATATATATATATATATATATATATATATATAATAGTTATTGGTCGACGTTAGTGAATATGTGCATACGAATGTTTTGATACAACACCGCGACGTAATTATATCAAATATCGTTAACAGCATCAAAGGCATCTTTGACAATCCGATTACCCACTGATAATATTACATTAGTTTGACACAATATATTACCGACCCTCGCTTACAAGAAATAGGAATTAATTTACTATAAATTCACTTGAGGGTTACCGTAATAAAACCGATTAATTATCTATTAACTATTGTGATATTTCGTAGAAATTGATTATATCAATTGAATTTTTTTTTTATATATATATATTTAACATATGACGTATGAAAGTTTGATTTTAGAAAGAAATAATTCAGTATATGGATTATAATAGTTACGAATTCTGTACGCGGTTTATTCTCGATTTGCGGTTCGTCGCCGGTGCGGTCGACTCGTCAACGGATTAATTATCGTATTCGATTCGAATCCACGGTTAACGTGGTCAATTTTCACCATTAATGTCAGTGAAACACCACTAACTTATATCTATATATATTCATGTATTGTATATATATATATATATGTATAGATTATATTATAGACACAAATAGAACCTACAATTCGATGGACACAATGAAGCAATCCCAATTCGACCGGATAATATTACACTATCATAAATGTTGCATCGTACATGAACATGATTGTGGTTTCATTATACAAAATTTTGATTACGTAATGTGAGAATAGCAGCATAATAACAATAATAATAATAATAATAATAATAATAGAAAAAAATCCGTTGTTCTATTTAATTGCTACGCGAAAAACACTAATAGCGTAATTCAATACGTAGAACCTTCAGTAATGGTGTGTAGAAAAAAAAATATTATTCGGTTTTCCGCGTCGGTTTTGTAACAGAAGCTTTCGTAATTCTTTCTTTCTTTCTTTTTCATTGTTCGTCTTTTTAATGTTGAAAAAAAATACGATAAGTTGGTATATAAAAAAAAAAGTGGAATAAAATCCCTTCGAACGGATTTCTTGCTCTAAATTATCGTCTTTTTTCGTGACAATAATGAGTCGTGAAAAGCCTTCTTGTGAAAACCATTTTTTTTTTATTCGGAAAATCTATTCGATATGACGTTACAAACTGCGTGGACAATGTTTGAAAATCTTTCAAAACGAAACTGATGATTCATTATTTATTATGAATAAATTATATATTATATACATTATGTATTTTTTTATATTTGATATAAAATATGATAATTTTTTTATTTCAATATAAATTTTCTGTTTTATGATTTTCATTTTATTTTATTTATGTCACATTATGTTATCTTAATGAGTAACCTTTCTGTCTAAATTAATTTATGAAAAGATTAAATTGAAATAACATGTTTTTATCAAAAAAATATTTCACACATTTCTGATTTACTATATATAATATATATATATATATATATATATATATATATATATATATATATATATAAATATATAATCTTTATATATATATATATATATATATATATATATATATAAATATATAATCTTTATATATATATATATATATATATATATATATATATATATATATATGAATTTAAATATTATTAAAAGATTTAACTGAAAAATTTAAGAAAACTTTCTCTTTTTATGACTTTCATAAACTTTATATTCACAAGTATAATACGCTTTAAATTAGTTAATGTAATATATACGTTAAAAATAAATCTCTTAAAGTAAATATTCTCAATTATCCAATTTAAAGCAAACAAAATTATACAATTCACAATATTACTAGAAATACTTTAATTTCCATTTTAAACGTCAAATTAAGCTTTTTACTGCTTTATTAAAGTTTTTAATAGACCGTCGGTCGGTTCATTTCTGAAAATTTTCATCGAACACAACGACTTAATTACGGAGTCAAAATTCGTCGTAATACTACACGCGACGAACGTCGTAAAACCACCTGAAACTGTGTCGCCGTCCCTGATTATTAGATTTCATTATATATATAAATATATTTTTCGTCGATTTGGAACACAATTTGCCGATGGAATTGACCGTACAATTTCGTATCCTTCGCGAGGGAAATACTCCTCCTTTATCCCACGGGGGAGCCTCGCGAAATCCTTTTGTCGGATATTAAAGCTGGCCCCGAGAACGTCTGTGAAGGTCGCAAATCCCCATCAAATAGTTTTTTTTTCCTCTTCCCATCTCTATTATATATGTATTTCTACCTCCTTTTGGCTTTATATACTCTTACCTATTATATATATATATATATATATATATATATATATATATATATATATATATAAAGTCTTTAAGGAATCTTGTTAGAGATGGAAATATAAATCAAAAGGATTCGCAGCTTACTTGTAAAAGGGAGCGCAAATTGTATCAAATCCTCATTTGTAAATTGAATTCAATATTTTAATATGTATTAAAATTTCAAGCTGGATTTGTGTATATAAAATAAATCGTTCATTTTTTTATAGAACTTGATTTAAATGCTAATATATATGAAAAAAAATATCGATACTCAAAATTGATGAAAATTCATAATTATACATTTATTTAAAAAAAAATCAAAACATACATTTTCAATATTATTTAAATGTTTATGATGTAAAATAAAAAAAAGTGACACGTTGTAATAAGCTGTCAGTCGATGTGTCAGTCAACTGACACGACTCGGAAGTCTATTGAAAATTTAATCAGGAAAAACATTTAAAATTCTGTCAGAAGCATGTGTGTGATTTTGCGATAAAACATTCATGAAATTTAATGGCAGTCGATGAAATTGTTCAACTGATATATATATATATATATATATATATATATATATATATATATATATATATATATATATATATATATATAGTTGATTTTTTAGGATCGAATTTAAAAAAAATTACACTCAAATATCGAAGAATGCGTAGATATTATGTACGATGTTCGAATATATTCGACCGGACGACCCAAAAATGAAAAAAAAAATGAGCGCACGCGAGCCGAACAAATCCTTTCCCTTTTTGATGTGAAAAACAACACTTTTGTATCGCAAACGGGACGCAAAAGGCCTTTTATTTGATTAGCGGAAAACGAGCTGGCAGTAGTAGAAGGATATAATAGAAGGAGCGCCTTGAAAACAAAAGAAAAGGATCCGCAGGCGCCAAAGAGATCACAGCTTGACACGGACGGATCCCGCGACTGCAAAAAGAATGAATATATATATATATATATATATATATATATATATATATATATATATATATATATATATATAAAATAATAATAAAAAACGAAAAGGAAAAAGGGTCTAAGCACTGGAAAAAGCAAGAGAGCAAGAGGGATCCTTTGGGGGATTCTTTTTTCAATTACAAAAAACCCTTTGTTTCGCGGAACAAAGAGCACGGAAGCGATATGTGCCAACACAGAGACACCTATCTTTTTTCGCGTGACAAGCGTGCCAAACGTAAGATTTGTATCTGCAAAAAGAAAGAAAAACCTGCGAAAAAAGTCAAAATTTCATTTATTATATCAAATCAGCATATATAAACTTTTTTTTTTTTTATAAATAATTATTCAAATATACTCGTCCATTGATATTTTAAGATGTACGGGGAATATAGTGCGATGTGACACGAATGAACTGTTGAATGTAACACTAATTGCACCTCACGTATCTAATTTACGAATCGCGTAATTGTCACCGTGTATGTGTGTGCGTGTTCAGGTATTCTGATTGCTTTGTGCCGAATGTGTTAGGCAAAAGCGACATTGCATTCTAGTCATGGGGATACCTTGATAAGGCATAGCGAACAAATTCATTCATATATATATATATATATATATATATATATATATATATATATATATATATATATATATATATCACATATACGTGACTATAGAAGACAAATGCTTACATCTCTCCTCATTAGGATACCGCAGTGAAACCGCTCGGTCTCATACCCATCTTGACTAGTGATAAAGCGGGTGGTTTCAGTTCAACTCCCCACAATTCCACAGTTCCTCACGTGAGTCTGAGACCACCTTTCAGAAACGGATAGGCTGAAACATGAATGCATCGCGGCATGCATTGTACTGTGCTGAAACATTGCACCGATGTCTAACGGTGTCCGATACCAATTAGGCAGTGCTCACGTCAGCATCCGATTCATTGCTTTCCATTCAATTAAAATGTCCTTAATTGCTATATATATATATTTATATAGAAGTTATTGAATTACAATATATGCTGAGAACAATAAATATTGTGAAAACATTAATATTTTTCTCATATTATATTTAAAAATAATATCTGAAATATATTGAAATCATTATAATGTTGACACATCCATAACAATTTGGGAATTTTTCGTTTGCGTAAAATGTATATATGTATAACATTTTCAATCAATAGCACATTACACAAATGATTGAACCGGATGCGGTTTTGACACATTTTTCCGCGTCGAAAGATAAACGATTATTTTCGCAGGACTGTCACTTCATTACTGGCTCAGAATGGGTTAGGGGCGGAAAAAAGTCCCGGGTACTGGATTTATGGGACAAAAAGTGGAAGAAAATGACAAAGGCGTCCGTGATGGGTGTTCTTACCGCTATTGTAGTGCCAGCCTTGAAATTTTATTCATCTAATCGAAAACAAGGAGGTATTGTGTTACGGTACGGGTCGGTATAGCGAGAGACACACTCCAATTTATTCCAGTCACGAATGTTCAAGAAATATAATTAAGGAAACGCGGGAAAGCACCTCAATTCAATTTCTGAAAAATCATCGTTTTCAACTGAGCTAAATTGGTTTTTGTTTTTTTTTTTTTACATTTACACATCAAGTGCTAACGGAGCGTCGTTCAAATATATAAATATATATCCGACAAAATGTACGTTAAACTCGAATATAACACACTAGATTTCGGATTTAATAGACTTTGCGAACGTCTAAAATTTTAATGAAATTTTCTTCCCCAACGGAATCATCATTAATATTTTAAGATAGCTTTGACGCTTCGTAATCCCATTATCGGTATTGTTCGGTTCTTAGTCGCGCCATCTAGCGATGAAGCAATTCGAATGATTAATTACGCGCTATATAATTTTAAGGTTTATTAAAAATTCGATATCCGGAAAGATTGCGTACCAAAATCTAATAGGGTAGCTAGTCCTGTTTTTAACGTTAAATCTTCGCTTGAAATTAATTAATCAATTTGATGGCTAACACGATAAATCGCGAATGAAAGTCTTTAATCACCATTATTTAATTAACAATATTAGGATGAATCGTGAAGAAACGATCTTTTATATGTATTATATATATATATATATATATATATATATATATATATATATATATATATATATATATATATATATATATATATATATATACTTTCGATTTCGTTAATTTAATTAATAAAGGAAAATCATTAATCATGATTTATTCCAATCAAATATATTTAAATATAATCGGATATTACATCTTTATATTTAGCATTATAATATAAATATATATTTAAATTATAAGTAATGAATTAATATTTAATCAAATTTCATCATGTTTTATACGACATAATTAAAAATTCTGTTTATTTATTCGTTGTCTTTTATAAATTTGACAAAATAAACAGTTTATACTAATAATTTTATACCATAAATACAATATATTATAAAAATATTTTAACGCTTTTCAATGAAATTTTCTTTTATATATTATACATGTAGTCAACTTGAAATACGTACACATTTAAGAAATTAATAATTATTAATGTCAGAAATATCATAGTTCAAATATTCACGACACGACGATCATACATTGTAAAGCGAACTTAATAGACGTCAATTAAAACTTATCAGTGAATATCTCAATATCTGTATCAATTACAACCTGTGAGCTATTTTAGAATATATATATATATATATATATATATATATATATATATACATGAAAACATATAGTTATAAATTTAATCCGGATATAAAAACTATGTATATTTGTAAAAATAAGGTAACATTCGAGTGCGACATCGGCGGCGGCGGCGGCGCTTTTTATGAAATTGATCATTTTAAATGATAGATATTGCAAATTCGATTCCTTTTTAGAATTAAAGCAAAAAATTTAAATAAAATAAATCCAAAATAATAATAATAATAATAATAATATAAAAAAAGCTTATGAAGTTAACGAAAGATGAACTACTGTGCGGTGTTGGGAGACATTTGTCTTGGACGGGTGAGAGTTTTATCGCTCGCCGCGGTGTCATAAAGAAACTTTTGTATTAACACCGTTCTTCACTCTCTCATACATTTCTTACGGTTTTTATTCAAATGCGATGTTGTAAAGACGCCTTTTCCTTCCTTGCCTTTCACCCCCTCTCCTATTCACCGTTCCCTAGTATGCCTTTTTTTGCTCTCTAATTTTATTTTTCTTCCCATCTCGACGTCTTTTCTCTAAACAAAAAAAAAAAAGGATGCAACGACTACAGGACTACGAGCAAAGTTCCAACCGACGTTCCACACATAACCCGCACATATCCCAGAACCCTCGCTTATTTAACGGTAAAAGCGTGCAAATTGACACAGTCGAATATTTTTCCGGAGATATTTTCCTTTTTTTTTTATTTTTATTTTTTTTTTTTGCTCTTTTTCAGTATATTTTTCCTCATATACGTTTTATATACGTACACTTTGCTTTCAGCGAAGATGTTCGTGTTTAATGAAAGAATGAAGAAAAAAAAACATTTACTCGGCTGATACGAAAACTCGTTACTCGCTCAAATGATCAATCGTTGACTTGCGGGGGTGTTTCGAGGAAAATACGCTTGATTTTCTTAAATAACTTCCAATGTCTCTTCGATTTTCTTTTTTTTTTTTTTGTTCGTTTATTCTCTCCGACGCCTTCGTTTTAAAGTCTGTTTATTTTTCAGTTTTTTTTTTGTCTTCTCTTATCTCGAGAGCGATATTCAGGTAGACATTTAATTTAAAAGATTTTACGGAAATAAAACCGGAACGTAAAAGGGTGGTGAACAAACTCGAAAATATAAAAGTAAAAAAAAATATACAGATCAAGGTAGAGGTTTGTGTGAAAAATTAAAGAAAAAAAATGCGACGTGTAAAAGACAAAAAGCATTTTTAATTCTTTATTATTATCGCAATGCCGTTGAAAGGGGTGAAAAAATTAATAATAATCCGATACGCTTTTAATTCCTTTAAATTTTTATTTACGTTTCATCGGAAAAAAACAGACAATTTAATATTTTATAACATGTGAGTTTACGATATCAGAGAAAATGTCTTCGTGAAATTTCCTTTGAGATTAACAAGCTTGTACGTGAACAACAAACATCTTGTCATCAACAAAGAAATGCAAATAACGCGTATAAAATAACTATAACATCGAATTATTTATTATATTAAAAATATATAAATAACTATATCAAGTTTACAATCCAATTTTTTTCATTATTTAAAAGTTTAAATTGCAAATAAACGGCTGAAAATAATAATAATTAAAAAAAAACGATACACAAATATAAATATGTCCGTCCATAAAATGCTGATGTGGACAAAAGCGTACGAACAAATATTTTGAATGTGCTCTGAAAAATAATTAAATTAAAACGGACAAAATGGACGAAAAATTGCCATGAAAATTCACGGCATAATTAAATAATAAAAAAAACGATAGTATGAATATTGTAAAAGTGCTCTCCATATAGATGCCACTTTTAACCTTTTGCGAGTTCTAATTGAATGTAATTACAACAAATTACCGAGAGAACGAAAATGTTTTTTGGATTAGCAATACGGAAAATTTCATAGAAAATAGTATATATATATATATATATATATATATATATATATATAAACAATGTATTAAAGGGGTAATTGTGATGGTAACAATACACAAATAACAATACAGTCAGTTCTCGACTTACGACTACCTCAACATTTGCTTTTGCTTTTACGGCGAAAAAATTCATATTTTTTAAAGTATCACGTATTAATGTATGTATTATATTATAATGTATGTATTATATTATGTATTATAGTTATTTACTTAATCATCTAAAATAAAAATAATTAAAAAATCATAAATAAAAGCCATTATATTATTTACTTTTGTAAAAAAAATCGACTTACGTCCGATATTACGTAACCAAAATCGAGAATGAATTGACTGTATATTGAATTATTAAAATACTAAATACAAGGGTAAAATGAATTGGTCGTTTTAATTATTTCTATTAAATAAACAATTGTGCAAAATAAATTAGACCCGAGATCTATTTTTGAAGTTTACTATTGACGATTTATTTTTTATGGGATCGAGTGGTTTTCTCTACATTCAACCGTCAATCATTATCGTCATTTCATGATTGAAAAATTTAATTTAATTTAAAAATATATATTCTTTTCATCGATCTTCAATAATAGACCACTCGAGTGCGATAGACCCATTTCAAAATTGTATGTCCGCCCTCAACGTGAATCCTTCGCTTTAAGAACTAATATAATCAAAAATCTCGGATATTTTCCACATTTCGCATGTAATATACATATATAAAAGTACGTGTGTATGTAATACGAAAATTATAATGAATGAAAAGCATTATTGTTAAGTATGTAGGCGATCGTAAGCAGTTTATCCCTGAGGCAACACGGCCAAACGACTGCCGTGCCGTAATAATTGAACGGTTTAAAAGCGTTCCGTTGTAATCCATCAATCATTTAATTTAACCACCACCATCAACCCCTAATTTACCACCCCCGATCTCCAGTTACATTCTCTCATACCATATAATGGCATTTTTCAACTAGAGTTTCTCCTACGGTGAATCTGTATTATTAATGAGATACGGACGCGATCAATTATCCTCGGTTTATATAGTCGGTTCTTTTCTGCTCGTTTTTCCCCTATTTTTTTTCCTCCCCCGGATGACGTTTGACGTTAACCGCGAAAAATACACACCCGAAAAACAGTGAGTAAAACGAGAAAAAAAAACACTGAGTTAAAACAAATTGTTTTACGCACAAAAATCGTACATGAATATATCTTTTTTATACGTATATACTATATATATGTATATCGTACGACGCTCGAAAGGACATCAATCAATATTTTACGAAATTTTCCCGGGTTTTTAGCGTCGTTTTGTGATGTTCGTTTACCTTAATCGATCATCGGATAATTACTCAGCTCAAATAACCGATGTATCATCGTTACACAAATCCCTTTATATATTTATTCTTACATGCTGGCGCTAATTTATTGCACATTTCTGCTAAATATCGTATTACCATATGTTTGTCATCCGATATGAAATCCTTTCATATTATGAAACTCGCGTATTACGTTTATTTACCTGAAATATATGTATATATCTGTATGGTATATTCGAAAATAATTTCATGATTAAATTTGAATATTTAGTTCAAATTTTAAATCATTGTACTAATTTCTATTATAATTGTATTTGAATATAATAGTAGTAAATTTTAATATATTATATCAGAATTTAAACACGAAAATTATATGAAAAGCGCGCCGCGAAAACTGAATGAAAATTTAATTTTCTAACATATCACCTATTCAAATTGTAATATAACAAATATTTTTAAATTATGATGTGTATATTTAATATATAAAAATAGCAAATAGATACACGTGTATCGTATATGGGAGACATTATTATCCATTGAAGCGTGTACGAAATTTAGGAAATGCCAAGTTATTTGTCCACTTGCAGAGACAACTTGACCAGAAACAATGTTCCGCAAATAGTAGAACGGTCGTAATCGCCGAATATAATCCAGCTTATTGCTCCAATACTTCAGACGAAGGTAGAGAGTGGCATTTAAGAGTTAACGAAAGAAAATAGAAAATAGGGAAGGATTCCAGAAATGACAAAACAAAATGCGACAAAAGAGCCTTCGCCCTCCACGCCGAATTCCATTCATAGATATCCAACGTTCGCTATTACAAAACGTTACGAGTATAGTTTATTTGTTGTCGCGTGTTTTCTAAAAGAGAATACACACTTCTATTTATTTATTTTTATTTTTTACAAGTAAAATAAAAAAAAATAGGACAAATGAGTTTCTTTGTTTTTAAAATGGGCTATTTTATGTAAATTTTTAGACCCATTTTAATGGGCAACGTTTTCTTTCATGAAGGTTACATTGAACAGATCGTGTAAAATGACAAAAAGTTTGCATAAAAAAACATTACATATATAAAATACCAAAAATAAAAACACAGAAAAATCGAGTCACACAACGATATAAAAAGTAGCACTTGTTAACTCAAAAAAAGTCACGTGTAGATTTTTCATTCCTAGTATAATGAGATATTGCAAAGCTGAAAAATAATTATGGACTATATTAAAATGTTTCCTAATTTAATTCAAATTATATCATAAATTAATACTCGGACTTCAAGACCTCTTTTTAGATTTTAAGCGGTAATTTTATTTTTTTTAAAGTTGTTTTATCTTTAGATGTATTATTTTAATTTAAAGAATTTATCGCGTTACACCATTTTCAGTGTTTACAATAAAATATTTTGCTTATTAAATTAATATTATAATTACAGTATTCTATGAAACAAAATTCAACAACAATGTACGTTTGAATTATCATATTTTGAAGATCTCGTTATTAGAAATTTATATATCTACATATATGTAATATTAAAATTATTATAATTGAGATAATATTTGAATACACGATATTAAAATTCCAAATTTCAATTATATTTGTAAATATAAATTTATAATAATTTTTCATGTTGCAGTTAACAATAACATTTATGAAGTATATTTCATATTTAAAAACCACCGATTTTTGAATCACATCGAACGGAAACAGAAGCTTTTGGCAATGTTCAATCCCGGCGTTTCTCTTTAAACAATACTAATAATAAAAATAATAGTAATAGACAAAAAAAAAAGAAAAAAGTCGAAAGAATATCGCACAAATAGCTCTAGTATTTGCCGGATTCGGCGACAAAGTGGCTTTAGTGCGTGACAAATGACTGCCCGAGTCGGATATCAGACATTCTGAATGCACTTTATGACCGGTCGTAAGTCATGTTTATCTCGAACGATTGCGATGTTTTTAGTATCGTCGAAACGGCCGGTTTATACATAGTCGAAACGGCCGGTTTATACATTGACGATTTTCACGAACATCCTTTTAGGACTTTTCTTTGGACTAAACTATCACTTTTGACATATATACATTTTTTTTCATATATATATATATATATATATATATATATATATATATATATATATATATACATATATATATATATATATATACATAAAAGTGGTGAACTATATGGAAAAAAGTGTTGAATTTTACAATACAAATATGAAGTTTTTTGAAGTATATTTTTTACTATTTATATATTGTTATCGTGATTCGAAAATAATATATCAGAATTTTAAAAGAAAATATTGCTAAAAAAAACCTTGCTAGTTAATTTAAAATATATGTTTGTTTTTTCATTTAAAAAATATATTTTTACTAATTTTTTTTCAATTATTCTAGTGAAATTTGAGTAATATTTATATATAATATATAAATGTTCGAATAAGATAATGAGAAATCATAAATATTTTCCATATAAAAATAACCGATATAAATGTACATACAAATGTCAGTTTATCAGTTATTTTATATTTTACATTTGTATTATTTAAAATTTAATTAGTTCAATACAATTTACACGATTTTATCAAAAATGCACAAATTAATTTGTGATCTAAGTCGAAAATTTTAATTTATTACTTATTACAAATTAACTGACAACGATAATGACATCAGCATACGAGGAACATTTTCATCGAAATTATTTAAATTCTGATTTAGATTTTAATACAATATATCAACTACGGTGAATCACTGAAAAGAATTGTATGCTGAAAAAACCGTTTTTAAAATCACAGTTGTTTCAACAAAGTAATGACGTTTTTTTTTTTTTGGAAAGCTATAGTAAAAAAAAACGATAATCACATTCATCATATAAATAATTCACCAAAATTGCTAACTTGAAATAATACAATATCACAAATTTTAATGTTGCATCTTGTTGTTCCGCAATATTACTACTAGCAAACTACAAATCAATATGCGACATCCAATTTAATCCAGTTCAATTAACACATCCAATTTAACACACGTCACTATAACACTATCGTAAATCATCTCGTGTCATTTCGTCACACATTACCATCACTAAATATCACTATACATTTTAAATTAACCGATTAAAATAAACGATCCGGTCGATTGTTTTCACATCAGTTCAATATTTTATTTAAAATAATAAATAATGTAATAAATATTTCGATAGTCGATATTCACAAATATCACCTTTGAGAGCATTTGAATATAACATTTGATTAACCGAATTCTGATAAATCTGACAATATTGATACATTTTTTTTAACGTTCTATAATAATAATAATAATAATATATAAATAAATAAATAAAAAAAGAAACACTTTAAGATGAACATACGTGTATATCATTATTATGTGTGACATTTAACGATATTGTCGACCCTCTTATCGCTTCTGGGTTTCCTTCCATCCCTGAATCGCAAGGACGATGTGTCACGTACAAGAATGACACTAATCGCACATAGCAAAAATGTGAATTCTCTATATTCTGTATCAAAATCTTCGAATTTTTCGTATACCTAAAAAAGTATGAGGAAAAGATAGTATTATTGAAAGCTAAGCAAAAAAATAAATAAATAAATAAATAAAATAAAAATCGACGAACGTGCAATTGACGTGAATGGCCAACAACATTTATGCCAACACCTCGAGTTTCTTCTACCCCTATAAATATGTTTAACAGTATCGTATAACATATAAAGACTCTCGTATATACGTTTATATTATATACATTAAATCCACAAACTGACGTGTTTAAAATATAACGACATTGTATATACATAAACCATTTCGTGTGTCCATATTAATAATCGAATATTTTCTTAATGTTCATAACATATTTTTATAATCGCTTGTGATATTTTTTCGAATAAAAATTTCAAATCAAGAACAATTACATTTTTGTTTAACGTTTTCTCAATTAAATTCACTTCGTTTTCTGTAATAATTTAATGTTTATTAATCAATCTATTACCGTATTGAATTCATATATTTATGAAAATGGATCGAAATATACAAAAGTTCTAATCCAAGTTAACATTATATTTTTTTATTCAAAGTATTGTAATTATAATTATAATCTATATTATTTTAATCCTAATAATATATTTTAATTCAAAGCAAGTTTAGAGAAAAAAAAAATATATATATATAAAGGCTATGTCAAACAAAAATAAAATAAATAAAATAATATTCACAATAGTATAGTAGTGATATAAGCTAAATGACTTCATAAATAGTATAATGTGTTTATATGTAGATCCAGTTATAGAAATTTAACATATGAAATATAGCTTAATCTTGTATATAGTCATTAAGGCTTGACATTTCTATTTGCTCCTCATGTTTGTATATATATATATATATAAATACAAGTAGAAAACAGAACGACCATTCATTAACAAAGAACCTAGAAACGTCAAATATACATCATGAATAATGAAAAGAAACAGAAAAATCGCCATATTAATGTATCAAGTAAACTGCTTTTCCCCAACCACTCCGATACAGTCACGATTCACGGTTATGAGTACAAACGACCGCGGGAAAACGCGTTATTTTTCACCGGTTTTCTTTTTTTTTTGTTGTTGTTTGTTTTTGTTGATGTTGTTGTTGTTGTTTTTTTTTTAGTTTTGTTCTCGTACATTGCCAATTACATTACGACACACGTTCACGACACGTTAGCGATATAATAGCGTCATATATTCGCATTTAAAAAAAAAACACAAAGAAAAGAAACGAAAAATAAAAACAAAAACAACGACGACGACGACGTCGCGACGCTAAGAAACCACGACGTAATCCCGACGTGCGACGGATGTGCCGCAAGAAAAAAAAATATTAAATTTACCTTCGCGTTGTAAATGTGCCAGAAAATGTGTGTAATATTATTATGACGAAAAATGTTTTATTCATTGCGCTAATATTGTATGTCTCGCGTATGTTGCAAACACTGTGTTTATGTACAACGTATGCGAAAATATATATATATTTGCCGTTAAAAGATTAGATTCGGTCTAGATTGCGTTACGTTGAAGAAAATTATTTTTGAAAAATAAAAATTATTTTCTTTCATACTCATCTGAAATATTAAATCGATTGTATTATTATATTTTTATAATATATATTTCTAACAATTAACTCCTTTTTTATTTATAACAGCTGCACTCAATCAATTTTAATTTACGGATCGTATTGCTTACTGAATTTTAAAAATAATTAAAAATTATCCGTAAATCAACGAATATCAACCTTTTTATTTTATAAGATAAATACTATTCACATTCAATCATTTTATAACTAAAACAAAAATATAAAATATCACAAATTTATTATAACATCATAATTTTAGTGTATTTTTTTAAATACCATATATACTAAAATTATATCAACAAAATAATATAATTATACTAAAAATTATTTTGTCAAACGTTGATATTACTGCTATTAAAAAAAACATGAATTTTTATACTCTATAATTTTACCATATAATTTTAAAAATATATATATATATATAAATTTATATTGACTTACGGTATAAAATACACGAATAGATATATAGAAACGTAAAAGTGGCTATTCGTTATCATGAATCCTGTCGCCCTTTCTTACAGATCTCCTTATATTTTCGACAAATGGCCAAATAAAAATGATCGCCGACACTGTTACTGAAAAATGTCATAATCTCGCGTGTGACACGTTAAAATACGAGCTTTCGCATTCGCAAAATCCCGAAAACAAAAATTGCGAAAGCTCAGCAATATACCGAAAACCGTGCGGATTATTTATTTGACTAATATGCGGTCGGAAAAAGGCGGGGTCGTCGGGTAACAATTATAACTATATACACCGCCCTCCACCCTTAGCTTGGTTCTATTAGCGTGGTTTACAGTTAACCGAGGATAAGGAGACGACGGTTAAGCTTCCAGTGAAAGCTTGAATACTAGAAGGGTTTCCATTTATACACCGGGGCTACGGTTAAAGTGTGAGTAACGATTTCGTAACCCTGTTTAATGACTTCGTAAGGACCAATAAATATCAACACGCCAACGTCCACTTCCTACAAACTAAGATTAACAATATATATATATATATATATATATATATATATATATATATATATATATATATGCATATGAGAATATTTATATGCAAATATAACGCCATACGGAAAGGAATGTAATGTTATTAGTGAACCGGGTCATATTATATACAGTGTTTTGTGTAAATTAAATGTTTAATTAAAAATAATAAATTATATTTAATATTTATAAGATGACTACGAATCATAAATTTTTAAATTCGGATATGGTACGGATATATTAAAAATATATATTACATTGTAAAAGATAAAAAATAGATATACGAACGACTCACGCTTTCACATTGACGTCATCATATATATATATATATATATATATATATATATATATATATATATATATATATATATATATATATATATATATATATATATATATATAAATATATATAAACACGTTCATATAAGTGTGTAATAATATGATCGTTAAATGAATTGTTAATTTATGTTACTTTTGATCTTCATTATATTACTTTTATGATATTTGCAATTTAATTTTAATAAGGCCCACACAATGTGCGAATCGACACACGGTTCCACTTATTATATGAAAAAAATCTTTGAGAACTTAAATCAAAATGAATTCGGAAAATTAAAAAATAATACAACAACTTAAGATGTAATGATTTTTTTTTTACTAATATAGTTAAAATTATTCTTCTATATTTTTTATAATGAAATTAAGGTTTTGTAAACAATTCTGTGAAAAAAAAACGTAAAATAGTTTATTTAAATCAGAGATAATTAAAACTTTTTTTAGAAATTGACTGAAATAATAAAAACAAGTTAAAACATAAATAATTAAATTAATCGAAAATATGTTTAAATTTAAGCAGTAGTTTGTTCTATATCATATTTAAAAAAAATATATTCATTTTCCATCATCGAAATTTTTAACGATAATAATATTTCAACTGTAATTATGCTTGAAAACGTTCAAAAAAATTAGTAAACGATGACTATTATTTCAAATATTTCATTATAAATATTATTTCAAATATAAAAAATACAAATTGCACATTGTTTTTATGACTTCTCATATTAATATTCATCATTTTAATAGAACAAAATTTTTTTTTCTATTAAAAAAAACAAATTATATAATAAACAATAAAGTCGTATATAATATATAATGTATTGAACAAACAAATCTCAAATTGACTCGGACAAGTTAAATAATGATGTTTAATCTATATAGATTCAAATTTACATTTTTCCAATAGTGAGTGTCCTTTAATGGGAATAAAACGAGATTAGTGTCGAACTAGACGGACCCTATATATATATATACGATGTCCGTTTCAACCTTTTTGTTGGATTTGATGAAGCCCTGAGAATCCAATGAATAATGTATGCAATAGGTCAGAACGGTTGTTGGTGGCCCTACTATATCCGTATCCGGTTCATTGTTTCCAATTTGCAAATAAATGTCGTATGTGATTGTCCTTCATATACAAAAAAAAAAAAAAAACACCGATTCATATCAAAGATTTTTCCAAACGATTTATAAATTTATATAAATATGTATATATGGTATATATAATATTTTAAATAATTTTAATAATCGTTGCATATTTTACAATGTATTATGTAATTTATTGGTATGTATATTTTAATCTGTTATCGGTTCCGTTTAACTGCATATTAATATTCAATAGTTATACGGCTTAATATATCGATTCGCAAATGTAATTGATAGCCGTTGAATATGTAATAGAAAATATGAATTTAAAATTTCCAATTTCATTTTTTTATCGTTCATATCGTTCAATGATCAATTTTATTTTACGATCTTGTGATTATGATTATTGATTATATGTTTAATGAATCGTATCACGTTTTACATATACATATATATATATATATATAAATGAACATGAGTTAATTCAATTAGTTCAACTCGTAAATAGACATGCTAAAAATAAATATTTACAGTAGATTCGTGTACGAGATATCAATAAAATTATATTTTATAATTGTAATATAATATAATCATATATAAAATTAAATTATTATAGAAATGAAAGGAAGAATATTTAAATTTTAATATTTAAAAATATAATAAACTTACCAATATTTATATTTATATAATATAATATATACTAAATCAAATAATATGAAAATAACTGAAATATATCTTTGAATATAATTTAAAATCTGAATTAAATATGTAATAGATTATTTTATAGTACATCTATCTACGACAAAATATTACGGTATATTAAAAATATTATTATATGAAAAGTCTCTTCTTGAATATAAGTTCTATGAATTTCAAATCCACATATGTAGCAGAAAATATTTTAATCAAAATATTTGAAAAGTTTCACTATATATACACATTTATATATATATATATATATATATATATATATATATTATATATAGTATATATAAAAATAAAATCAGAGTTCGAACGCAATTCAGAAAGAGCAACATTTCGAAATATAGAAGGTGCCCCCGATGGGAGATATTGAAATCCACCTTATTTACTGAGAAAACCTCTCACGTTGAAACTGCGCTGAATAAGCATTATTTTCCACCCATTCACCCACTCCACCCACAACCACCCACCGCCTCCTTGTAGCCCCCTTCCACCCTTAAGGTTCTTTTTTATCCCATTTTTTATTCGAAAGGGGCATCAGGTCGGAGTGGTCAACTAAGCGAATTCTTCTCAGGCGTTTGCATAATGTATTATTACGAATACATTATTTTAAATTTTGTGCGGTTACAAAGGGTCACAAAGGGGGCGAGTGGCACCACGCGCGTTTTTGGAAAAGCGCTGCATACATATTTTCCATTAAATTTTTTCACACTCGAAATAAAGAGGATGAAAAAACACAACCTTTCACACACGTGTACATATGTACAATATTATTATTATAAAATTCATGTGTTCATATATTTATAAAAAAAAAAAAATCTTCAAATATACTGAATCTTTTCATTGGTAATAATAATATATAATTTATTTTATAATATAATTTAAAATTTCATATTGACGTATGTCGTAAAAAATATGTGAATTTCGAAGTAATTAAACTAAATAATTTACGAATTAAAATTTTAAAATGTTAAATAAGAATTTATAACGTACAAAATACAAACAATTTTTATCATATTAAAAGTTTAAAAAACTAATTTAAAATTAAAAACTACGTTAAATTTATAATATAGAATATATATTTTATTTATCTGTTATAATAAATATCAAAATATAAAATCAAAAATCTGATACTACAATTTTTACTAAAAAAAAAAAATAAAAATTAATAAAGTTGTACAAACATTGATTTATTTACATTCAATATAATTAGATATCGTTTTAACATATTGATAAATATGGAAAATTTATCATTTTTCACATGAAATATTTTATATGTTAATTTTCAGAATATTTATATTTCGATGAAAAAAAATGTAGTGAAAAACGTGCACACACACACACACATATACACACACGAGGTGCTGAAAAAAAAATTGCGAATAAAACGAAAAAATCCCAATGTACAATGGGGATGTTTTTTTGTTCTTCGTCCCGCTTTTCGCGCACATTGCACATATGTATATACAGGGTGAGAGATAGTACGAGCGAAAAGGACGGAAGCCCGAGCCGCACACGTCGTCACACCGTGGATACCAAAGTAAATGTCTATTCCTTTGTTGACGTCATAAATTTACATACAAAGTATTTTGACAGCATAATGTAGACTCGGGTCCCATTCCAGCATATTTAGGCACCGTGAAACAGGTCTGGTCCTGAAACAATATTACATATTTCTGATGTGCCATTAATATGTGTCAACCCCGGGACGCCTTTAGCGCCCGCTCATACTACGTCGAAACCGTCGTAACAAAACTTGCACTTGTTTGCCCGTAACGTATCCATGGTCTGTTTTCACACTGATAATATTACGCTATATTATTATTTAACGGCGTTTAAAACGATTATTAATTAATATGTGTGGCGGGCGCGTAAAGTGGGCCGACTTGACTACGTTTACGACTTTTGCGGTTAATCTAACGTATGTATGTTGTGGCGGAAATTTTGTGAGATTTTCGAAATTGTGGCGGAACGTGCGAATTTTTGAAATTTGATTACTGAAGCGCGATCTAAATATACATATCCGATAAATATGTCAATTTAAACACACAATGAATATGATTTTTAATTTTATATATTTTAAATTATCGTCCGATTGATTTATTTTATTTTATATTGCATGATAAATTCTTCAAAAATGGTGAAAAAATTAGTTTGATATATAAAAAGTTAAATTTCACGAAAAAAAAATATTTGAACATTCTCAAAAAAATATTTTTTTTAAATTTCAAGATCAAAAAAAAATAATATTGAAAATTAAAAATATTTATTTTTTGTATAGATTATTATTTTTATCTCAAAATTTCATAAATTAAAAAAAACCTTTGAATTTAATCAAATCATTCAATTTTTTATATGATTATTTTACTTACATATTGATAAATTGATGAGTTAAAGATCAAAATATATAGTTATATAAAGTATATAAAATATTTTTCATACATATATTTATAGATAGAATATAAAAAAATGTGTAAATATTTAATATTGAAATATATTAAATTAGAAAAAAATGTTCTATTTTTATTATGTGAATATCATATATATTATACTAGTCGAATTCCAAGTTTAAATATATATTTTACATAATACGAAAAAAAAAGCAATACAAAAATTTAATAAAATGAAAATCGCAATGCCTTTTTTTTATTTACACGAATTCGCCGTAGCTATATAGAAATTTTTATTGTTATTATCTTAACCTAAGCGTATTTGCGTAAATTTTATTAAAATCATATAAATTCCTATTTCAAAAACGTATAAAAATATTTATCGAACGATTTTCTTGAGAATTTCTCGTTATATTGCACATTTTCAGGGTTGTAAAAGTTAATATTTCATTAATATTATACCGTAAGGTGTGGTGCCATGTGTCGATTACATTTTGTAAATTGTCCATGGTCTTTGTTGTAGCTAAATTCACCTTGAAAATCGCTTCTGAGAACCTTCACATATTAATAATGTCATCTACGTTAACCGACACACACTAATCTACTAATTAATATTGAAAATTTCGTCTACATGACATTGTTTAAATTTTTAATCCAAAAAAAAATCACATTTTAATACATATAATTCAATTTTAGAATTTCAATTCATATTTGATTAATGTGAGAAATAAGTCTTTCGTTAATAATTTATTTTACAATCATTTCTTCATTAATTTTCATCTATCTATTCTTCGATTTTCCTTGGAAATTCATTGATTTTCCTACATTACAATTATTCTATAATGATTTTGTATATATATTACTCAGATAATCTGATATTAAAAAAGAAATCTTAAACTTATATAAAATTATAAATCAAACATTTAATATATTATAATATATTTTTTTCACAAACTAAATCCTTTTATAGTATATCCTTTATACAAACATGCGTTAGTTTAAAATAGTTTGTCGCACGGTAGCTACTAATGGCTAACAATTTGTTTTACCCAAAAACGAGGTTTTGGATTAATTTATCTTCGTTGAAAAGGTATTTCTTTACACTGACAAATACTTCAATATAAAAAGTACAAAATATATAAATATAATTAAAATTAAAAAAAAAACACATTTATATAATATAATATATTTTACATATGTTTCACGTTATACGAAACGTATTAATCTTGTAATCTAATTGGTTCTCGAAAGAAATGCTTATGTCAAACAAAATGTAACACGATCGTGCTGTAAAAACAATGTAATTAATTAGGTTTCTGTTTTCGAAGGACATTCAACATGTAGAAACACACAAGTACAGATATAATTACGGTAACCCAACGTCTGTTATCTTAAAACAAGGTTTTTTTTTCCTTTCAGGTACACATCTTTTATATATATAATTTTTTTTTCTAAGACTAATTTCATTTTGATAATTTTAATTCTGTATTCAGTGTGTTGATATATTGTAAAAAAAATATTTATTTTATTTAATTAAAAAAAAAATATTTTTATTTAAATTTAAATTATTTGTATAATATATAAATATTTATAATTATTTTATGATTATGATAATAGTAATATAATGTACGATGATCAATTATAATATTATCATAAATGTGTAAGCGTAAATATAATGCATACGGCGAAACGGTCGTAAAGCGCCGTTTAAAATAACGCTATGCAAAATTAACATTAATCGTAATAAACATTTATAATCGTAAAGCCGGCGCTACACACACACAACTATTATAAACGTAAAACGAGACGTACAATATCTGCTGGCGCATTTACAACGAATGCGACACGATACAATGTGCTATTATATCGCATTATGTTCGGCCATTGTGGAAAAGCGTACGAATGAAAAGCGCGACGAAGAGGAAAAAAAATTTTCAGGGGTTGTACGGGATCCTTTAACATTATTACGTTTTATCGTAAATTTTACACGTAACGACAAAAATACTATTTTATTAAACGGTTTTCTTTTTTCTTTTTTTTTTTTGTTTTTGTCGACGTTTTTTATTATTTTCGTTTCAAACATGCAAAAGACGAGTCACAGTTATAAAGCGGAAAATTTAAAGGACTGTGTTTTTTTTTCGGACAAAATAATAGTTTTTGTTCGTTACACAATCTTCAAAGTGCTGCGCTCATTCAAGAGGAAGAAAAGAGGCATAGTAAAAGGTAAATATATATATATATATATATATATATATATATATATATATATATATATATATATATATTTAAATATAGTAGGTCTCCGTTAATGTATATGATTAAAGAGTTATATTTTTATACAGAATATTATGTAATTTTTTTTTAATTATATTTAATTATAAAACAGATTTTTTAATTAAAATAACTACAAAATAGGTGAGGATCAACTAAATGTTATCCTTTTTTTTTAATAGATAAATTTTATGAAATATGACTCATAAACACCCTTAAGCTGTAACCCGCATTCGATCATGAATTTGACACCACAGCTATACAAAAGTTTTTGTTATTATGAGAAATATACCCTAGTGAAAGGATTATTTCAATATTTCGAGGGGTGGTAAGAAAATTATGATGCATTAATCATCTCGCTGCTTATATAATCAAAAACTATTGTCGAAATATCCGTTTATTTTTTCTCAATATTTTAAATTTAATTTAAGCTATATTAAATTAAACGTAGTAACCATATATACGCTAATATTACAGTTCGATTTTCCTTCTATCTGCTTTTTTACAGTGCAACTTTCACAGCCATTCATGATTATGGGAAAATTCTTACTTTTTCAAACTTGAATGAAATGAATACAGCCCTATAATTTGAGGACAAAAATCTTTCATTGGTCCAATTTATAAAACAATTCGAATAAACAGGGTTCCTACTGTATATTCTCATGCATACGTATATACATTTGGCTGAAAGGGTTACATATTTTATTTGAACGGAATATGATATTCGGGTTGAGATACGAGAGGAAAGGGGTGGTGACACGGCCGATACACGATTGTTTCGATCCTTCTTTATTTTCTATTTTTTTGCCTTCTTTCTTTCTTTCATTCTATCTTTTTTTTTTTCTTCTCATTTTGCGTTCGATTCGAATGTGTCTGAGGCCGAATCGAGATACCCATTTTTATTCAAACAATCACCCGTACGAAGCACCCTCAAACCCCGAGGTTATTCCCGATGGCCGACAAAAACCCGTCTTTTCAGAGCGAATTTCCTGGGAGTCTTGTTTTTGCGAGACCTCATCCCCAATCTTTTGCCACAACAGTGCACGATCGACATCGCCCATATTTACGGTAATTTTTTGGACGCTTCGAGAATAGTTGTATAGTGATGACGGTGGTGGTTGTAGATTTGGTAATAGTGGTTGTATTATATCAGTGCTTCTCAATTCCATATATGTATATATATATATATAAACAAACCATATTTTGATTATAATAGATATACGACTTATATTATACAATATATTAAAATTAATCTCAGGTCTCCTTAAGAAGGTTGCCGATCCACACAGTTAATAAAACTTTCGACACAGTCTTTCGAAAGAATTCTATTGACGAACAGTTAAATTTACAACGAAGATCTTTAAGCCATAAGTTTTGACGTCCTCTTTTTTCAAAAATTATCTGGAGTAGCTTTAATTTATTATTTCTCAAGATGTGACAGGTATTGATTTTTTTTATTTTAACTACTTTCAGAATTTTTTTTTCTAGCTTTATCGATAACCTTTTTATTTGTTACCATGTTATTGCAAAATATTCTTACATTCTCCGGTAGCATCACATCTCGAATGCTTCCAGACGTTTTTCAGTTCTAGGATCTAGTATCCATGCTTCAGCAATATATATTATAGAAGAATGGGAAAGACGTAACATCTAAGCAAACGTATTCGTAGTTCCATACTTATGCTCTTCGACATTAACTTTTTCATGACAATGAAATGCTAGAACGTATCTCCGTCTTAATCTATTATAATCAAAGTATTTGTAAAACGTTACTTGTTCAATCCGATCGTGTTAATATTTTCAAAACACAATTGTTTTTTAATTATTATATATAACACGATATGATTTTTCACAGTCAAACATCTGTAAAAGTTTAAGAAATACATATTGTGAAAAAGATTAAGAACCAACGTGTTATAGTAACCACTTTTCTTGTACACTGAACCACCCTTTCGCCACACCCACGTTGGAATAAATAAAATTTCAGAATCCAAACGTGTGAGGGATTATTCAGGTCTACGTTTGCGGGTTGCCTTCGTTTCGTTTGAAATATATATATATATATATATAAAATATACGTATAAAAAAACATATAGTTTTGTATAATATTCGAGAAAACAACACCGGTAAAATGAGAAACGTCTTACGATACACACACAGGTAACCATCCGTGTATGTGTTTGTATATAAATATAAAGCCTTACGCGTGGTATAATAAAAAAAAATAGACCGAAGTCAAAAGGAAACATGTGAAGTTTTCGCATGCATATAGATAGATGATCGATCGAACGTGTACATGTGTCAGTAATGACAATGGTTTTCATCTTATCCGTCAATCAAACGAGCAGTTAAGATTAGTCGATCAATAAACCCGAGACAGCTCTTTTATTGTCTATAAAACAAGTGTCGTCCTACTATAGCGACTTATTACATAATATAATATTAATAATAATAAAATAGTCGAAGTTTTTTTTTTTTATTATTATTATATATTGAGTGAACCGTATTGTAAAACTTTTATTATTCGCCATTGAGTATAAATATGAATCATTTATTTTCATTCAATATTGATTTTTATTTTTATGACAAAAAACTTTATTGATACGTAAAAAAAATGACAAATATTTCGATTTTACTATTTTGCTGCTAACTTCACATAGCTTATATATACATATAAAAAATATGAGAAATTCTCAAATGACTGAATGTTTAAATCAACTTACCAATATTGAGCTTTTTTATAATGCACGAGTTAAAACTATTATATTATTTCATAAAATATTGTTTTAAATCTTTCAGTAAGACTTAATTTTATAAAATAAATTAAATCGCCTTTTCGTATAAGATTTTTACACTTCAATTTCATAATATTAATTATCATTTTTGTATGAAACAAAACGAATTTAATAAAATATAAATATTTAATATCGATATCGAAATAAAATTCGAGAAGCCAAATATTTAATATTGAAAAAAAAAACTTATCGGATATTATTTCTGAAAGTTGGAATTTTTTAATGAACCGCTCCGTTTAATGAAAAGTTCGAGCTATGAAATATACAAAAGAATTTCTCAATGGAATGGAGCGGGAAATCGAAGCGCGATCCTGTTTCAGGAAACA
Organism: Leptonema lineaticorne; assembly: GCA_024500535.1. Taxonomy (NCBI): domain Eukaryota; kingdom Metazoa; phylum Arthropoda; class Insecta; order Trichoptera; family Hydropsychidae; genus Leptonema; species Leptonema lineaticorne. The sequence goes on along the minus strand of JANIJI010000061.1, from coordinate 6,847,522 downwards.
ATCTTAATTGCGTAGTCAGTGAACTAAATGGCCCAATTAAAAATGCCTAATTTACTCTGAATAATATTTAATTGACCATCGGGGAGGGGCACGAGAAATGGGGGGGGCTAAAAACGGAAGTTAATTAACGATCGCAGAATCGTTTTTCTTTTATATATATATATATATATATTTTTTTTTTTCCTATCATTTAAAATGAAAAATATAATCGATATCGCATATATTATTTAGAGCGTTTCTTATACAACACTTTTTGATATGTGTACCATTTTGGCAACCATTACTAGTTTTGTGTTTAGTTTAATTTGCTATTATATAATGTGTCGTATATCTGAATAACATCTATTAATTGTGCAATGTTTTTCGAAAATTTTAGTTCAGTTCGATAAAACTTATCATTCTCTTCATACATTTTACGATAGATATCATCGTCCATTAGAACAATTAATTCGAATAATCATGGATTGATTGTGTTCTACAGAATAACACGCGTCATCGGAAATGATAATTCGAACCAAAAATTGCTATTGTGAAGCGTAGTATTTGAGAAGACCATTGGAAAATGGTGCTAGAAAATAGAAACTGTGTCCATCGTCTATAAAGACGATTTAGATTTTTTGGGCTTTCAAAATTCATCTTAAGCAATAATTGAAGCCAATCTTAGGACTGTCGTACATTTGGTGAATAGGTTCAAAACAAAGTTACTGGTAAAAATGGACCCGTGAATTGGTCTTCAAAATCATATAGTTTCCGGTTTACTCCAATAAGCCGTAAACAATTGACACCTTGGAAGACAATATTTAACACGACAGCCTCAATTGCTGCAAAAAGTGATAAAAAATAGGACTTCCAGTTCAAAAATAGGACTTCGACTAAATCAATCGAAATAATCACATATCGGATATCGTATTCAAGTAAAATTATCTTTCGACTAAATTCAAATTCATAGCAAATAACACTATTTATATATATATTTTATTTTAATTTAAAGTTTTATATACTTATAAAAATCTTAAATAAAACGATTGTATGTAGTATATAATGTATGATAATATAACCTCAATTATATTATATATATTAATATATATATATATATATATATATATATATATATATATATATATATATATATATATACATATACATATATATATCCGGAACAACCCTCCATACTAACACTCGAATAACTCGTAACTTTGAAATCGTAACGGAAACTTTGTTCCGTCAAAACCGACAACGCATATAACGTACTAACCGACGTTACGTTTACGTTTATGCTTCTTTACGTTCACGTTAATTTTATACAGTATAAATTCACTAGAAATAATAAGCGATATATATATATATATATATATATATATATATACTATATGTTTTATGTTTATTTATTAAATAATATTATATTATATTATATTATATTATATAATGAAATATTCGGAATTTTCGCGAAAATTTTTATCGATCCAACCTTCCGTGCTTTGGACAAGTGTTCGACCGAATTACGACATCGTTGCCAAGACCAATTTTCCTTTGAAGGGTCCGCTGCATTAATTGAGATATTCCAGTGGACGAATGGACAGATGTGAGGGGTGAGTACAAATTGAGTAATCAATATAAAGGAAGAGTCTGTAATATTACGATAAATTGCTAGAATGTATATATATATATATATATATATATATATATATATATATATATATATATATATATATATATATATATTAAATCCATTTGATTAATTAAGCTATTATCACCGTTGATCAATTATTCAATAACTTCGAAACTGAATAATTTGTCTCGATTTTTTTATTTCGTAAAATTATGACGTAAATCAATCACATTATATTTCTAATCATTTTAGAAGTGTGTATAATTCATAATATTGAATTCCATTTTCATTATTCTCATTGTACGTAAATAAAACTGATTTAAACCATTTGAATTACAATATATGATTTAAATGAATATATATTACCACGATTTTACACAATTATATATAGGTTTTAATCAAAATAAATTCAATACTTAATAAGTTATTATATAATAAAAATAATACAATTTCTGTAAGGAGTCAAATATTTGTAAAATGTTCATAATTATAATATCTAATTAATATAAATTTATTTTCAATGTATAATATTTTATAAAATGCTTTCTTTGAACAAATTAATTAGATTAAAGTGTATATAAAATTTGATCTTATTACGAAAATATTCAATGTAAATATTCCGAATATGACGATAAAAAAAATAGAATAAAAGGATATGAAATGATAAAATATCACAGATAAACTGCCTTTCATGTAAAAACATAAAACTAAAACCGTTAAACTGAAAGCACTAAAGCACGTTTACGAAATGTTGAATTTCACACGCGAGTGAACACTTGCATACTGTTAAACTAAAAGTGCTAAAATTTCGAAATGTCGAATAAAAATATATAAAAAAAAACTGGAAAAATCGAAATGAAAACACACACACAAAATTGATGAAAAAATAAACAGACACACACACACACACACATAAAATAAAATCGAAAGTCAACGATATAAAACAACAACGAATGTAACGTTCGATTATATAGTGGATCGCAATATAAAAGCTGCGGTTGTCGCGTTCGAATCGAACGTTTTCCGGCGTTTAAATTTTCCGCGGCGAGTTTTTCCGCACAAGTGAAATTTTACCAATTTTCTCACACGGCGAACCGGAACGAATTTTCCCCGCGACCACTCTCCGGTACGAAATGTCGCGCGTCTTTGGAAATAACACGTGTTTTCCATTTTGTCAAAGGACATTTTGCACGGTTTTCTTTTGTGGCATTTGCGAAATGGAAACACGATGTTCTCTTTAACTTTTTCCATTGTGTTATTGTGAAAAAAAAAAAAGAAAACGAGAAACGAAACCAAGAATTGACAGGACTTTAACTATATAGTTTGAAAAATAATTAAAAAAATACATAATCACATAAAATACGATACTTTTAATATATTATCTAAAATAATATACTTTAAATAAATATATATTTCATCTACGATAAAATTTATTTTTCTAAAAAAAAAATAAAGAACTTTCAGTTCGCTTTATATCAAATATCAAAGCATTTTTTACTAAAAAGGTAAAATGTTTGCAGTGTATTGTGTATTTTTATATATTAATCAAAATAGTACACAATCAGTTGTAAAATATTTACAATGCCGTATAAAATACGATTTATTTATATCAAAGTCGAAAAGAATGAATGCAAACAGTACGAAAAATGTATGGGAAAACATATTCTGAAATAATATAAATTTCGAAACTGAAGCCTTTAATTAAATAGAGTATTTGTACAAAAATAATTTTCAACTGAATACAAACATCAAATTTAATATATAATTTTATTTTACTGAATTAAAATGTTTTGATATTAATTATTATTGTTGATGTTTTTGTTGAGAATTATATTATTGTTATCAAACTATTTCATAATTTGTATTTATACTATTTATTATTATTATACATATATTCATTTTGAAAATATTTATTATAAAACTTTTATAATTATGTATAATAATATTGTAAATAATTTTACATTTAAATATAATAATTTCGTTAAACATAAAATATTAGGTTTCAAATAATTTAATGATCATATTTAAGATAACTAATTATACTTTTTTAAAAATTTCTAATAATATTAAATTTATATTTTAATATTATTAAAATGTTTTTATAAATATTTTTATTATATATATATATATATATATATATATATATATATACATATATATATATATATATATACATATATATATATATATATATACATATATATATATATATACATATATATATATATATATATATATTTAGATCAACGTAAACAAAATAAGTGGGGAACGATCAGAGCCGGCAGCTCAGTCGGTCCCGACCGCTGAACGCGAGCGGACCTGCGCCGGAAAAGCCACTCGGGAAAATCTCGGAAAATTCGACATCACACGCAAAGGAATATATACAATCGCCGTATACGAAACGCACGCAGAAAGGAAGTAAAAAAAAAGGGAGAGAAAAAAAAAGGAAAAAAGAAAAACGGCAGCTCGTAGCCAATCTCGCACGCACGTCATATGGCAACGAACAATCGATAATTTTACTACGATATCGTATCGAAAAAAAAAAGACTTAGTGTTAATTATATATTTATTTATTTATTGACAAAAGTGATACAGAAAAAAAAATTCGTGAATAAATCGATTTTATTATTATATACATATATATATATATATTTATTTTTCACCCCCCCTATATTACGAATAAAATGCCGTAAATGTACGTTGCGATGTTCGAATTTTTGAGTGACGGTTTTGCATTCGTTTGCATCAAATAGTCGGGGGTGTTTTTCTTTTTACATCCAATCTCTCGTTTCGGTTATTTTTTTTTTGATTTATTTATTTATTTTACGAAGGATTTTCTTTTATTTTTTGTTTTATTTTTGTGATCTCGTCGCAAAGTATCTTTGGCTCGTTTTTGCATTCGGGAAAATTATCACCATGGCCGATCCACACGATTTGGCAATGTTGAAGAAATGTATCGTTCCGATTACGATGCTGATGCTGCTAATTCTAGTGTCGTCTGTCGTCTCCAATCCAGTTAGCAAACGAAGTGAGTTTAACCATTTTCCTTTTTTTATTATATATATATATATATATATATATATATATATATATATATATATATATATATTTGCATGTCGCTTTTGGGTCGATTCATTTTCATACAAATTTTACGCGATTATTTTATGTCTAACTGCTTTCACATGAAATAAAATCTATTATATATTTTTTTAATATAATATATTTAATAAATATTTAAAAATTAGCATTAATATTAAATTATGTTGATTATATGTGATGAAATTTATGTCGTTTTCAAAGTTTTGTTGTTCGTTTTTAACATTAATCATAACGTTTCGTGCTTTTAACGCTATTTCCATAATTGTACATGAATGTTCCCGCATGCAATTATTATCCACGACACATATTTAAAT